>CM031597.1:133485949-133506328 GCA_018398815.1 Conus ventricosus | reverse complement strand
AGCAGATAGGGAAACAACCAAAAAACAGAGAGAGAGAGAGAGAGAGAGAGAGAGAGAGAGAGAGAGAGAGAGAGAGAGAGAGAGAGAGAGAGAGAGCTAATTCATCGTGTGTCATTTCAAATCTCATTTTGACTGACTGTGGTAACAAACAGTGGATGGTGATCTATGAGATGGTGTGCCCTATCAGACTAGCGGGAAAACAGTGTACAACAGCTCTCCATCTCATTGCCTGATATCAGAAAGGTTTTGGGGTTTGGGGTTAATGTTTAAAAAACATTCTTTTTCTCACAGCTTTTGCTCACTATAAAAACACCGATCTTTTAACTTTCCCAAAAAACGTTTTTTCCCCAAATTTTCCCCCCAACGTCTTTTAATTTGCGTAATTGGCATTTCCCCTCGCATTCTTTTTTCTCCGTTCTCCCCCCATCTATCCGTCAAGCCCCTTTAACACTCCCAGACCTTTCTCTGTTCCCCGGGTTTCCTCATTAAACGATAAGCCCTCCAACACTGCTTAAGATTGACGATTCACCGTTCTCCAGCGGCTCTTTTTCTTTCAGTATTCCCTCATCCCCAAAAATTTATTTCTTTGACACAGACGTTCTCTTCTTTTCCCCCCCCCCCCCCCCTCCCCCCCTCCCCATCCTGAAATTATTTTCATTGATTTGATTTTTTTCGGTTTCCCAAGTTTTCCCTTCTCGTAAATTTAACATTCATAGATACTACCTTTTCTCTGATCTAAAGTTTTCCTTAATCAATCAATAACTTTTCTTTGATTCGGGACCATTCTCTTTTTCCAAAGTTTCCTTCATCTATCAAAAACTTTCATAGATACTGACCATTCTCTGTTCTAAAGGGTTTCCTTCTTCAAATTTTTTAACTTTCAAAAAATACCAAACCATTCTTTTTTCTAAAGGGTTTTCCTTCATCTATCTAACATTCATAAAAATCTGACCATTTTTTCTGTTTAAAGGGGTTTCCCTTCATCTAACAAAAAACTTTTCTTTGATACTGCCATTCCTGATCTCAAGGTTTCCTTCATCTATCAATAAAATTTTTAAATATGCCCAAATTCTCTGTTCTAAAGGGTTTTCCCTTCCCACTATTTTTTAACATTCAAAAGATACAACCTTTTCTTTTTTTCTCTTTTTCCCCATCCGTCAAAAAAAGGGGTTTATTTTTTTAAAACCCCAATTCCCCAATTCCCCAATTTTCCATCACCCCCAAAAAGATTTTTCCTGATGCTACCCTTTTTGTTTTCCAGTATCCCCAGTTACCGAAAACGTTCTCCGCTTAAACATACCCCTGCCCCCCATTTTCCTTCTTAAAATCGAAAAGCTTTCCCACGGGCACTGACAATTCTTTTTACTTCAGTCCCCTCTCACCCATCAATAATATTTTTTGGGAAAAACCCATTCCTCTGTTTTCCCATTCCCCCTTATCCATCAACAATTTTTCATCGACAGACCCCTTCCCCCTTGTCCCATTTTTCCTCACCCATCTATATGTGTATTGAAAACCGCCCCACGATTTGTGCCCCCCATTTCCGTTTTTCTATCAATATTGTTCACGTCAGTTGTTTCAAAAAAATTTGGGTTTTCCCGTCATCCATCAATAACTTTCCTAAACACACTCCTTTCTCTGTATTTCATTTTCTTTTCATAAATTTAAATTTAAGTTTATTGACACAGCCCAACTATGTTTTTCGGATTTTTTTGTACTTTAAAAAACGTTTTTTGACACAGTCCATTCTTTTTTTTTTCCAGTTTTTCTTTGTACTTTAAGAACTTTTTATTGACACATTCCATTCTATGTTTTTTTGATTTCTTTACCCAGATTAAAAACGTTTTTTTGAAAACAGTCCATTCTATGTTTTTTTGATTTCTTTAAAACATTAAAAAATTTTATTGACCCCGTCTTTTCTATCCCTTTTTGGTTTTCGGATACTTTAAAGGGAACGTTTTTGGACAAAGTCCATTCTATTTTTTTCCAGATTTTTTTTTAAAACTTTAAAAGAACGTTTTTTTTGACAGGGTCCATTCTATTTTTTCGGTTTCTTTATCCATTAAAAAACTTTAATTAAACACAGTCCATTCTTGTTTTTCCAGTTTTTTTTTAAATCATCAAAAAGTTTTATTGCACAGCCCTTTTTTCCCCCTATGTTTTCCTTAATTTTTTTTATCCTCAATAAAAATTTATTAAACCACAGTCCTTTTCTTTTTTTTTCCCCAAGTTTTTTTTAAATCCATCAATAAGATTTATTAAACCCAGTCCATTCTATGTTTTCCAGATTTTTTTATACATTAAAAATTTTCAGTGACGAAACCCTCACATAAAGACATGGGACGCTCCATCACATGTTTTTTAGGTATGAATCTTTTCCCCCCTTTCCACAAAAAAAGGAAGAAATTCATGGGGCCCTTGCTATTGAAGGGGGGGCCCGTCCCCAAAAAAATTTGTGGTATGACTTTCAAAAAACGAAGTGGTCATTGGGTGAAAGTGACCCACTGAGTGATAGTTTAACAAGGGCGGAAAGGTAAGGTGCGGGGTCATGTTTTTTTGAACATGAGTATGCACTCACTGGGAAAAAGGGGGAAAAAAGAGTCATTTTTTAAAACCCAGCAGATGGCCTAGAGACTGGGAACCTGCCCAGGAGGGTTGGGCCCCTCGTTCCCTGACCAGTCTTTCCCGGGTGAGCGTTAGATAGGGGGGGGAAAGCAAACGGGGGGGAAACTTAAAAAAGAAGAAAAAAATTCATATTTTGGGAATTTGAGAAGCATTTTAAATTACCAAACCCTTTTTCGTGTTTCGGGAACCCTTCATTTTTAAACCCTTTTCCCCTTCCCTTTTCTTTTTTTCACCCCGGGGGGGTTAAAAAGATGGCCAGGGTTGTGGGGGTTCCCCCGATAGTTCACCCCCCAACCCAGTCCCAAAAACTCCGGAGAGGATTGAAGCTGGGCCTTTTCGAAAGAGACAAAAAAAAGTCGGGAAGAAAAGTCGAGATCTATCTCCGGGAGGGGAATTCGAGGGGGCGTATTTGTCTAAGAGAAAACGGGGGAAAGGAGAAAGCGGGGAAAAGGTTTTATTTGAGGCAGGCAGGCCTAAATGATTAGGGGAGTTATGTATTCCCTGGTCCGGAATTTTGGTTTAAAGGAATGTGAAGGCCATGTTTTATTAAAGCGAAACTAGACGGGTTTTATCTCTAGTTTTAAAGAGAGATACATGTGTGAAGGATATTTTTCTCTCATGTTAAGAGAGATAAAGGGGTGAAGATTGTTTTTCCCTCTCGGTGGGGAGGGTTTAAATGGTGCAGATTTTTTTGTCTTCGTGTGGAAGAGAACTTTTTTTAAAATTGTTTCAATTTGGGTGGTTGTGACTTTAAGTAAAGTGTTTTCCCTAAAGGGAAAGGGGGGAAAGAAAAACATTCGGTAGTGCCCCTTTT
The DNA here is from genome assembly GCA_018398815.1 of Conus ventricosus. NCBI lineage: Eukaryota > Metazoa > Mollusca > Gastropoda > Neogastropoda > Conidae > Conus > Conus ventricosus. Next base: position 133,502,889 of record CM031597.1, on the reverse strand, counting down.
TTGGGGTGATTGGAAAGATTGCGTGTGCGTATGGATTTAAATGCGCCCATAAAAGGGGGTATGCAAGAGTACAGTGGGAGTGGTGCCCCGACCCCAGCTTAAACCGGGTTTGCTGCCGTTTTTTTCCCCGGGAAAAAAAAAGAAAAAAAAGAGAAAGATTTCTATTTGGGGCCCGGGGGGGGCAAAAAAAAAAAAAAAGGGAGAATTTTTTTTTTGAAACCCTCAAGGTTTTGAGGAAGAAAAAAAAAGGGAAAAGGGGTTTCTATTTGAAACCCCTCGGAATTTCTTTTTTTGTCCCCCTAAAGGGGTTTTGGAGGAAAGAAAAAAAAGAAAAATTTTAATTATTTATTGTAAAATTATTGCATTTTTGTGTGGGGCCCTATTTCATATGTGTTTTGGGGGGTTTGCCCATTTCTTTTTTTTGGCTCAAACTCCGAAAAGGGGTTTTTTTTTTTGTGGGTTTTTTTTTTGCCCTTTCCCCCACCTAGGACCGATACCCTAAAACCCCCTTTTGGCTCGAACCGGGAAAGAAAGGGGGCGGGGCCCGTTGAGGAATCGCTTTTCCTTTCCCCCTAGAGGATTAGTTTTTTTTGTCCCCTTTTCCCAGGATTTGATACCCCCAACCTTTTCGGCGTTTAGCGGGGGGAACATGGCGTTGGGGAATCAATAGCCCTTTCCCTTCTGATAAATATCTATTTCTTTCGCTTTTCTTTTGTTTCATTTTGATTTTTCCCCTTCCCCCTCAAAAGTGGGGGATCAATTTCCCCCGGCACGTTAGTATGTAGGGGGGGGGATTTGTTTCCCCGCTCTGCCCAAAAAAACTCTTATCTTTTGTTTTTTTTTTTTTTCGGGGTGTGGTGCGAGATTTTCTTTGAGTTTGGGTGAAATGTGCATTTTTTGTTTATTTTTTTAGTTTTTTTTTTTTATACTGTAGTGTGGTGTATATTGTGCAGTGATTTTTTTTTCCCCCGTCTCCGTTTCAGGGGGAGACAGGGGACCACGGGGTTTGTTTTCTGTGGGTTTCTTTTGCTTTTTTGATTTCTTCACTTTTTCCGGTCCGTGTATCCTTTCTTTTTCCTTTTTCCCCCCTTTTTTTTAAAAACCTTTTAAAACCCCTTCTCCCAATAGGCCCTATCTAGTTTTTTTTCAACTTTTTTAATCTTTGGGGTAGGTTTTCCGCTAGTTTGTGTTTTTTCCCCCTTTTTTTTAATTTGGGTTGTGATTCCATTTGTTTTGTAAATTTATATTTTTTTTTTGTATAAGGGGGTTCCTTTTTTTTGTAAATTGGGTTTAAAATTAAAGTAAGAAAAAAAGACTGAAAACAAAACATTTGAAAACTAAACTTTATAAAGAATTTATTTTCAGAAAATTTTTATTGTTTTTTATTTTTTTTTTTGGGGAAAACATTTTGAAAAAAAAAAAAAAAATTTTCATTTTTTTTGAAAATTTTCCAAAATGAAACCCAAGTTGAAAATTTTTTTTGGAAAAAAAACTTTCCCGGGACATTGACCGTTTTAGAAACCCGGTTTTTTTTTTTTACACCGGAAATTAAAATTCGGTATTTGAAATATAAAAAAATTGGTTTTTGGTAAAACTTTAATATCTCAATATCCCCCTTATTTTTATTCATACTTAGAAATTGTTTTGTTTGACGGTTCAGTAGGATGTTTTGGGGATAAATATGTTCAACAAGCGGAAGTTTGGGGTTTTGATGGGGGAAAAACTTCCCTAACTATGTGCAACAATGCACAGATGGGGAAAAGGAACAGGCTAAGAGAGGGGGAAGAAAATAAAATACGGGAGGGAAGTGAATGAAAAAAAAATAGACTACAGAGGGAACTGAAGCTGAAAAAAAAAGGACTACAGGGGGGAAGCTAAATCGGAGGAAAAAAAATTACGGGGAAGCTGAAATTGAAAAAAAAAGTTTTCCCGAGGGAAAGCTGAAGAAAATGGGACTACAGGGGGAAGCTGAAGCTAAAGGGAACGTCAATTTAATTTGAGGCAGTTAAATTAGAGACTGTTGCTAAAATTTAAAGAATACAGCCCCGAAGAACCCCCCATTCGGTTCCGCAGCCATGCCTCAACCAAAAGCGGCATATATTCCAAAGTTGCCCCCTTTTGAGGAAAAAACGGTGCCCATTGTTTAGTTTTTTTTTGGGATTTGAAAGTCCGCAAACGCCCTTGGGGTTGGGAAAAAAAGGGAAAAAGGGGGACATTGTATATTGCGTCGTTGTTTAAGGGTAGCGTTTTGACACTTCCCCAACTCACTTGCAGCGAAAAAAAATTTTAAAATTTGGGGATCAGTGGAAAAAAGGGAACCCCCCAAAAAATTTTCAATTTTTCTGCTGATCGTTTTCACGAACGTTTCCTTTCTGTGCGCCCTGAAAAAGGAGAATCGTTTCCTTCTTTTTGATCCGTATAAAGTCATTGTTTGGATCAAAGGAAAATCGATTTGTCTAAAAGGGAACAAACTTTTAAATAAATGCAAAGATCTCCTTTTTAGAGAAAAAACTTTTCCAACGTGAGCAAAGTTTCTGGCCTTTTTCCCTTTAAAAAAAGGGCTTTTTAAAAACGTGGAGGGAAATGTGTCAGTGGCGGGACCCGGGTAATGTGTCGCTCCCCAGTTAAGGGGCTTTGGCTAGGAAAGGAGAATTTTCCGTCTTTGAGTCTCATGCGTCATGTACTATCCCATCAGGACGGGAAGGGTTTCGGAAAAAAATTGGGGGTCGTTTTTGATCCTCAAGGAAAAAACCTATTGGGAAAGGGAAACAGGGATTTTTCCCGGGGGTTCGAGTGATTTTTCGTAAATTTCCATTACTCACCCCCGGGGAAAACCCGTTACCCCCTTCACAAACTTTCCCGAGGTCGTGGACAACGACCACCACGTAAAACCTTTTTGGGCCCCGTTCTTTAAAGGGAATTTGATTTTCCCAAAAAATCATTGGGCTCCCGGGATCAGACAATGGGGGATGTTTCTTTTGTGAGGGCAAGTTCCATTTGAGGAAAAATTGCCCTTTAAAACCAAAAAGGGTTTCAAAAACCCGCTTAAATTCCCCACTGATTGTGAAGAAGGCCTTTTTTTGGGCCCCAGTTTAAATTTTTGATGGATGGTGTTAAAAAACGGGCCATCAATGGTTTGCGGGTTTTTTGGGTTTTTGGCGGCCCACGGGTGCATACTGCGGGGTGTACGGAAGTCTTTCGTGTTTAAAGCCCAGAAACTCAACACGGGCCAAAAGTGTGGGTCGTTTGGGGGCCCAAAAATTAAAAAACTTTTCCGGGCTGGCGAAAATTTTCAGTCGATACACCGTATTTCTCCCGGTTTTTTCCCGGCCTTTTTAAATTGTTAACCCAGTCTGCGCTTGTTTCTTGGGCAATTTGCCAGGTGTCGTTTACAGAAACATGGTGGTGCTGGAGGACCCGTTTGTTCCTTGCCCTTGGGGAGTACTAGATAAAAAGTCATAGAGCAGGGAAGGCTAAAAAGCCGCAAAAAGTCTAAAAAACGGGATAAACTCCAGATTACCCCAGATGATCTAAAAGAAATGCAGGGAAAAAACCCCAGAAAAGCTGACGGGCAATACTTTTGTGCCAAACAGACGCACTGACGTCAAACGGACAAAACCAAAAGTAATATGGACTCACATTCTCTACAGGGGTGTACCCGGACAAGGGCAACAGGGCAAGTTGTGGTTCCAAAAACCCCTTAGAGAAAAAAGTTTCTGCCCCACGGCTAAAGATGCTTTTTCGCTGGTCAATTTCCCGGGAAACAAAAGAAAATTAAAAAAGAAATTTGATTCTTTTTTTTTGGCCGGGGTTTTTACAAAGGGGTTAGAAATACTGCCCCCATGTTTAAAAATGCCAAAAAAACATCTCAGAAAGGTTGCGTCCCCGGGGAAACCCTTTTCCCAAAAAGCCTCCCCATTTTTCCCTTCCCTTTCGGAAGGGGAGCTATTTATCTTGGTTTGGGCCTTCCCTGTCTTCTTTTGGGATATCGCTATAAACTTGACTTTGGTGGATACGCAAACAAGGGCCAGAAACGATTCCACTGAAGAAAATTTATACAGTAACTGTGCGAAGGGGTTTTTAAATTGGGAATTTTTTCCGGTGGGTCTTCCCGAGAAATTCTCTCGGATTTTGGAACGCAATTCATTTCTGATCTCATGGAAAAATTTCAGACTTTTTGTCAATCCTTCCATTCAACCCCGCCATTTTCAACCCCCCCAAACGAATGGCATGGTTGAACGTTTTCAAGGAACGTTAAAAAACCATGTTGGGAAATGAAAAACCCCCCGGAATGGGATCGTTTCATACCGGGTTTGCTTTTTTTTACGGGAAATTTCCGAACGAAAAAGCGGGGGTTTTCTCCCTTTTTAGCTTTTTTTGGACACTCACCAAGGGGGCCTTTGGATCTATTGATGACACCCAAAGGACGGGAAAAAACGGAACCCAAAAATGAAAAGTTAAACTGTTTACCCAAAATTTTCGTTTATGAACTGCAAAAAATCGTTTTTAAGGGTGCATGGACTTGCTCAACAGTCAGCGGGTAGGAAAACGTGTGTACAAGGCTTTGCAGAACAGAAAAGCAAAGGGGACGTTCCTTTTTGCGTTGGGGATAAAACCTTGTTTCTTCTAAATGATGAACATAAAAAAAGCTTGTTTAAGTGGAAAAGGGGCCTTTTCCCGGGGGTCGGGAAAAAATTTCTGAAGTTTTAAAATTTTAAGATCAAAAAGGCAAACACTGAAAGGTATTTATTTGAACATTTGAAGAAATAAAGTTTTAAAAGTAAAAATGTTTTCCCCTCAATCAGTCGGTTGAAATGGATATGGCCCGGTCAGAAACTGATGTCAAAATACAGGGGAATTTTTATGATGGGAATTTTTTAAACCCAAAGTAACCCTTTCAGGGACAGAGAAAAAAAAAAGGTTTTGAAAAAAGCAAAGTAGGAATGTTAACATCTCCAGTGCAGATGATGTTGTACCCCTTTTCCCATTCTGTCTATCAAAGGGGAAACCCATGAGGGTGGGTTGTCGTTTATTTTTCTACAAATCAAACAGAACAGCTCAAAACCCTTTTTAAAGATTTTAGGGGTGTGTTTACGGATACCCCCCGGGACAGTAACTGGTATTTAACCCCATAGTAAATTTAGGGTTTAAATTCTGAAATTTCCAGTGCGAAAAAAGACCCTAAACCCCCCCCATTTGCAAAAAAAAGAGGTTGGTTTAGAGAGAAATCAAAAGTAATGCTGGGTTTTAAAAAGGGGAAAGGGAAACCTTTTACAAACTCCGACAGCTCACCAGTGGTTTTGGTAGACAAAAACCCGTTTGGGTAAATGCGTTTCTGATCGATTACAGAAAAAAAAATAAGTCACTTTTTGTTCGAAAGCCGGCCTTTTTCCCCGACATTGAAGGGTTCCCGTGTCAGCTTTTCGGGAAAGGAAAATTTTTTGTGAAAATAGACCCTTTACTAAAGGGGGCTGGGGAGATTCCAATGGCTGAAAATGACAAGGGAAAAGGGCAAACGTTTCAAACACCTTTTTGGGCTTTTCCAGTGGACGAAAAAGCCATTTGGTTTGCCCAAAAAGCCCCCGCTTCTTTTTCCAAAATGATGCGAGCCCCGAAACTCCCTGAAAGTTTTGCAGTCAGTTTTTTTGATGACATTTTTTGGGTGCAAAGTCATGGGGGAACCCCCTTTTTTAACTTTTCGAGCTGTTTTTGCAGACTCAGAAATTTTTTGGTTTTTTCTTTCAAACCATCAAAAATTCGTTTTCCCCGGGTTTTTTTAAACTCTCGAGTTTTTGGGGCACACTATTCAGTGGGAAAAAAAATTTTCCCGAGGAAAGAAATGGGGAAAAAATTTTATCCTTTCACAAACCCCCCTACAAAGAAACAGATAAGGGCACTTTACGGGTTGTTGTCTTACAAAAGGGCGATTATTACCCCCCCTTTGCGTTTCCCCGACCCGAACGACGAAAGGGGCGAAAAACAAAAAATATTTGGGGTTGAAAAGTGCCAGAAAAGGGTTTGGGTGTTTCAGAACACCCCCCAACTCATTTCCTGTTCTATTTTTTACCCCCCCCCTCCAGAAAAACTTTATTTTAAAAAAAATGATGCCCGTTCTAAAGGTGGGGGCGGTACTGTTAAAAGGAAAAAAGTGGGTTTGTTACATCCAGGCAATCGCCCTAAGAAGTTCTCAAAAACACAGGGAAAATTTCTCCCCAAACAATTTTTAGGGAAGTGCTTGGTATTTTATGGGGGATGTTTAGGTTCGCCAGGTTCTTGACTGGAAGAAAATTTCAGGTTTCAGACTGACCAAAAGGGCCCCTGACGTTTTTGAAATCGTCAAAGACTAAAAAGGAAAGGGTTTTTAAGATGGGCTTTGGCATTGCAGGAAAATTTAAAAATTTTTGTTGAACCCGTGCCCGGGAAACAAAAAGTCATGGCAGATTTGTTGTCACTTTCATGAATTTTCATGGACAAAAAAAACTGTCTTCAAGGAAAGACTATTCCGTTTTTGTTTTTTTTTAATGGGTTTTGGTTTTGTCACTTTTGACGGGTGCATTTTTGTACGACGATTTTAAAAAACAAGTGGTTTTTTTGCATAATTTGCTTATTGAAGTTACTATATGTTTTGCAAGCAAACAACTAATTGAATGTTGAAGTAAAACTATTTTTTTCTTTGGGAAAAATGGGAAAAAAACAAGTACTATTTATTCCCAATTTGGGTTTTGAAGATGAATATATTTATGTTGATGAGCAAAAAAAACTCTTTTGAAAAGTAATACACATTTTTTATTGTTTCAAAGAGACAAACCAATTGTTTTTTATTTGTCACTGAAAAAGGGGAACAGGTGACTTTTAAGGCTAAAACACACATGGGGAAAAAAAAACTATGTTTAAAAATATGTTTATTTTGTTTTCATGTCCCATTAGAAGCTTTTTCACTTGGAAATATTCTCCCTTTTCATGAGGGGTTTTTAAAATTTTGAAGGAGACAAAGATCAAGGGGAAAATTTTGCTTCAAAAACTTTAAAGTATGAACAAAAATTTTGCTTTGAATTGTTGATATCCCCAAATTTATTTTTCCATGTAATTTGTGGGAAATTTTAAACTTGTGGGAAAATGGTGATTCCCAAATTAAAGAATTTTTTTTTTTTAGAAAATTTAAAGTTTGAAATATTTCTATTTATGGTGGATCATGGGGATTGATTTTATAAAGTTGATTTTTTAATTTTTGGGGAATATGTGCCCATGGTTACACAAATTTGGAATTTATGGTTGAAGATGTTTTAAGTGGGTTGTATAACCTTTTTAAAAAATTTTTTTGGGGAAAAATTTTTTCTTCCCCGGATGGGGGGTGTCATGTGACTTTGCCTCACATCCCAAAACATGTGGGCCTCCATTTACAAAGTAGTTTGTGATATAATCATTTCCCCGTGCCACAACTAAAGGAAGAATTTTCATGGCTTGACTAGTGTAGCGGGGGTCCCCCCCAAAAAAATTGTGAGTTTGACTCATTCAAGAAAAGAAAAGTGGTCATTGGGGGGAAAGTGACCCCCTGAAGGGTAGTTTAAAAAAGGGGGTGGTAAGGGAAAGGTTTCTGGTTTATGTGTTTTTAAACACTGAGTATGCACTCACTAGGAAAGGGGGGGGAAAAAAATCAGTTTTAACCCCGCGATGGCCTAGAGACTCAACCCGTCAGGACGGGGTCCTCGTTGTGACCAGGGCCTTACCAGGTGAGCGATAGAAAATTTTTGGGGAAAATACCCGGGGAAAAATTAAAAAAAGAGAGAAAAAAATTCATAAGTTGAAATTTTAAAGCAGGTTTTCTTAAAACGAAACCCTTTTTCGTGTTTCGCCCTTCAACCCTTTTCCCTTTGCCCTTACCCTTCCCTTTCACCCCGGAGGTGGTTGAAAATGGCCGGGTGTGGGGGATACCCGATGTTTTTAGGCCCAGCCAGTACCAATCCCGGGAGGGGGGATTGAAGTGGGCCCGTTTTGCAAAAAGAAAAAGGGAAAAGTCGCGGAAAAGAAGTCGAGGGCTCGTATCTCCAGACGGGGGAGTTCAAGGGGGAGTAATTGTCTCAGGAGACAGGGGAAAAGGGGAAAACAGGGAAGCTTTTACTTGGGAGGCGGGGCCTCATGAATTTCGGGTTATGTATTCTCCTGGTCCGGGAAAATTTTTGGGTTTAAAAGGGAAAGTGAAGGGGCCCTGGCTTTTTAGAACGAAACAAAATGTTTAAAACTCTCAGTGAAAAAGAAAATAATTTTGAAGCTTTTTTTTCTCTCAGTGTTTAAGAGAGATACATGGGTGAAGATTTTATTTGTCTCTTGGGGGTAAAGGGGTGAAAACATGTGGTTTGGGGAGATTTTTTGCTCTCCTGGGGGAGAAGAGTTTCTTGTGTAAAATTTTTGTTTTCAAGTTGTGGTTGTGGGCTTAGTAAAGTGTTTTTTCCCCGAAGGAGGGGGGGAGAAGAAAAACATTCGGGTTTGTGCTCCCTTTTTGGGGGATTTAAAAATTGCGTGTGGTAGGAGTTTAAATTTCTGTCATGAAAAGCGGGAAAGCAAGAGTGACAGTGTGACAAAAACGGTTTTTTGACCCCGTCCTTTTTTGTTTTCCAATTTCTTTTTTTCCATCAATAAAATTTATTGACACGTCCCTTTTAAAGTTTTTCCCAATTTTTTTTATTTCCCTCAATAAATTTATTGACACGTCCATTCTATGTTTTCCCCCATTTTTTAAAAATTTTAAGGGTTTTTTGGGGCACAGTCCCCCTTCTATTTTTTTCCAGATTTTTGTATCCTTTTTAAAAAAGAATGGTTTTTTGACACCCGGGCCATTCTACGTTTTCCGATTTCTTTGTTTCCTTTAAAAAGTTAATAGATATAACCAAATTTATTTTTTCCCGTTTTCCTCCTGTGTATATTTTGGGAACGTTTTACTGACATAACCGTTTATATTTTTTCCCATTTGCTTTGTTTTTTGAACAGTGTCATTTACCATGCCCGGTATTCTCGGGGTTTTCTGTTTCCCCCCCACGATCGTTACCGCTGAAATTTACACTGGCCAAGGGGTTTTCTGTTCCCCCCGGCCCCCTTTTCCCCACCTTTCCCAAAACCCCCCCACCCCCCCCCCTCCTCTATCAGCCTCTGATTGACACTGCCTTTACCTCCCCCCCGGGACCATTTTTCCCGGAAACCATACTCACATTCATCGAAAGTCCCTTTTTAACGTTTATTGAAAACATCCATCTTTAAAAGGTTTTTTCCCTGAGGGATCTTTTGATAACGTTATTGGGAAAATCCTCATTTTTTTGTATTTGTCGAGGCACCCCTTTCATACGTTCACGGGACAGTTTATCAATATTTGTTCATTAAAAACATCCCTCAGCCCTTTTAAAAAATCAGGTTTTTTGAAATAACGGGATCTGACCAGGAGTTTTTTTGTTTAAAGAGTTTTCCCCCCCCTAGGATTGGGTTTTTGGGGACTAAAAAGCTTGCTGGGAAAGGCTCATTTTGAGAAGGGATTTTTTTTATTTTTCCCCATTCACCCCCTCAAGCACATAGTTAGGAGAATTATCTACCACTGCAGTTTTTAATGCTTACCCCCCCTATTTCTTCAATCTAAGGGCATAAAGCAAGCTTTTTTTAAAATTGAATATTTCTTTCAGTCATTGCAACCACCAAGCTGGGTCTGAAAGTTTTGGAACGGTTGGGTCGGGACCCCTTTTCCTTGGAATTTTTTAGTTTGTTGTTAAATTTTGTCCCCCTTTCGGGGTTCATTCCAAAAACTGGGCCCCCAGCCTTTGCTTAAAATTTTCTTTTTTTTTTTTCACTTTTCACAAGGAAAAAGAACTTGTTTTTCTTTTCAGTCTTTTTTTTGCTTTTTAAGTGGCACCCTTTTATTGGTTTTTTTAAACCTCAACAGGGCATTTCTAGGGTATTGCCACCAGACCCTTTTTTGGGGTAGCATTCTTTTTTAAACCGAAAAGGCAGAGGAGGCCCCAAAATTTAACCCCTTTTTGCGGTCAGGAGGAGAAAAAATCCCTTTTTCGGAAAATTTTGGCATCTGAACAGGATTTTTAAAGTTTCTGATTTTTCCCCCCCTATTGGAGAATTTTTCCCCCTTTGGGACTAAACTTTTCGAAGGGTCTTTTTAGGGAAACTTTATTTAATTTTTTTTCCCATTTAAGCCCTACTATTAGTTTGGCAGAATTATCTAAAAACCCGCAGGGAAAGAAAGCTTTCTCCGCCCCATTTTTTCCCAAAGTAAGATAAAAGAAATTTTTTTTTTATAATTGAATATATTGTATAACGAGAGAGGGAGGGTCCGTTAAGCGTGAGATCATTCCGCCCCTTGAAGGCAAACTATCCAGCCCCAACCCAGAGAAATGAAAAAACCGGGGAAGTAACTATAACCCCCGCAGCGCTTGCCCACCTTTAAAGGCGTAGCACCTTTCTTTTCTTTTTTTTTCGCACCGGTCAGAAAGGGACTGTTTCCCCTCGATGGCTACTGAGGCGATTCGCTGTGGAGGGGCATGCCTGTTCCCCAACTTTTTCAGTTTAGCAAAAAGTGGACATGACCATTTTCCCTTTATCTGCTTTGGCAATTTTGTGCGTGTTAATGTTGTTTGTGTGGAAAGCACGCGAGCGTGTTTGGCGCGGCGCGTGTGTGTGTGTACTTTTTTTTTTAAAAAAAAGAATTAAAACATGAAGCGGAAGGAGAAGGCTTTTATGTGGATTAAACCACACACACACACACGGGCGCGCCAAAAGCACCCCACACACACCCGTACCGGGGCGGCCCCAACCCTTGGGTTTTTGACACAAACAGCAGGGGGAAAAACACCAAATATAGCAAGACATTTTCGGGGGAAAAAATTTGACCACTGACAAATTCCCCAAACTCTCCTCTCTCTCTCTCTCCCCTCTTCCTTTAAAGGGGACTGACAAAAACCCCTCCCCTCTCCCTCTCTCTCTCCCCTCTCTCCCCCTTTTGTATCTTGTCTCTGTTTTCTCTCCCTTCCTTCCCCTCCCTCCTTTCCCCCCCCTTTCCCCCCCCAAAAAAGAGGTGAAACCCCCGGAAAAGCCCCTTTTAAAATTTTTTTAAGAACTGATGCCTTCAAAGGAATGGGCGGTACTGTTACAAAAAAAAAGTTTTTGTTACCCCCAGTGCAATACCCCAGTAAGAAGTTCTAAAGCCCAAAGAGAAAACTCCACTTTTAAGAGGGGGGGGGCTATTGAGGGGCATGTGAGAAGTTCGCCAGGTTTCTTGACGAAAAGTTTCATTACAACTGACCATGGGCCACGACTTCTGAAATCCAAAACTAAAACACAGTATTAAGATGGTCTTTGGCATTGCAGAATTTCATTTTACTTTTTAAACCCATGCCTGGCAAAAAATTCATCAATTTGTTTCATTTTTCAAATATTCATGCAAATTAATCCCCTTAAAGGAAAGACTATTCCTGTTTTTGTCTTTCTTAAGATTACGTTATCACTTTTGACGGGCATTGTATGCACTGGTTTTAAAAAAGTGGATTTATCTTTTTCTTATTAATGACTTTTTTTTGCAAGCAAAAAACTATTGATTTTGATGTAATACATTTTTTATTCTTTGGTAAACAAGGGAAAAAAAATCAAGTACATTTATTCTAATTTCCTTTAAGATAAATTGATGTGTGATGAGCAAAAACTCTTAGAAATTATATCACATTTTTTGTTTGGGCAATAACAAACCTTGTTTTCATTTGCACTGTAAAACAAGAAAGCGGGTGTTTTTTCAGGGACTAAAACACTACAAGTGGGAAAAAGAAACATTTTAAAAACTATGTTTTATTTTTTTTACTGTCTATAGAAGCATTTCATTTGGGAAAAATTTTCTCTTTTTCAGAGGGTTTGAAAAAAATTGATGTGAGACAAAGAAAAGGAAAAGTGCTTCACATCTTAAAATTTAAACCAAAAATTTTGTGTTTTGAATTTTTGTACCCAATTTTTTTTATCCATGAAATTTGTAAATGTTCTTGTGAATAGGTGATCAATTATGAATTTTTTTTTTTTAGAAAGTTTAAAATTTTGAAATATGCTATTTAGGTGGATCAGGGTGAGTTTTCTATACTTTGTTTTTAAATTTTGGTGAATCTGTCAGGGTTACACTTTTTGAGATTCATGTTGAAGATTTTTTAAGGGGAGTTGAAAATACCCTTTTAAAAAAATTTTCTGGAAAAAATTTTTTTTTCATCCCGGAGGGGGGGTGTCATGGGGACGTAGCCTCACTCAAACTGGACCTCCATCACATTAGTTAGTGATATGAATCATTTCCCTTCCACAACTAAGGAAGAATATTCATGGGCTTGACTAGTGTAGGGGGGCGCCCCCCAAAATAATTGTGAGTATGACTCATTCAAGAAACGAATGGGGCTTTGGGTGAAAGTGCCACTGAAAATTTTTTTAAAAAGGGCGGAAAGTAAGGTCGGCATGTTTTTTTGAACACTGATAGCACTCACTGGGAAAGAGGGAAAAAGTCTTTTAACCCAGCAATGGCCTAGAACTCGACCTTCAGGACGGTGGTCCTCGTGCTGACCAGTCATTTCCAGGTGAGGTGATAGTTGGGGAAAGCACGGGGGAAAACTAAAGAAGAGGAAAGAATCATATGTTTAAATTGAAAGCGTTACTTTTTCACGAACCTATTCGTGTTTTACCCCTTTACCCTTTACCCTTCGCCCTTCACCCTTCACCTTTCACCCCGTGAGGGGGTTGAAGATCCAGGGTGGGGTACACCGATAGATCACCCCACCAGTACCAACCCAGGGAGAGGAGTTGAAGCCGCCGTTTCGCAAGAGCAGAAGAATCGCGGAAAAAACGAGACCGTACTCCAGGGCGGGGGAAATTCAGGGGCATAAAAATTTGTCTCAGGAGACGGAAAAGGGAAAAGCAGGGGGCTTTTTTACTTAGGCGCAGGTCCCCGTGATTACGGAGTTATGATTTCCCCGGGCCGGAAAATTTTGGGGTTAAAGGAATGTGAAGGGCCCTGGTTTTTTTTGAACGAAACTAACTGTTTTATCTCTCATTAAAGAGAGATACATGTTAAAACTATTTTCTCTCATGTTTAAAAGAGATACTGGGTGAAATTTATTTTCTCTGGGTGTAGGGGTGATCATGTGTGCAGATTTATTTGTCCTCATGTGAGAGAGAACTGTGTAAAATTTTTACAATTTTGGTTGGACTTAGTAAAGTGTTTTCCCCGAAGGAAGGGGGAGAAGAAAAACATTCGGTAGTGCTCCTTTTGGGTGATTGGAAAGATTGCGTGTGCGTATGGAGTAAATGCTGTCATGAATGCGGGTATGCAAGAGTGACAGTGTGACAAAGAACGTTTATTGACACAGTCCATTCTATGTTTTCCAGATTTCTTTATCCATCAATAAGATTTATTGACACAGTCCATTCTATGTTTTCCAGATTTCTTTATCCATCAATAAGATTTATTGACACAGTCCATTCTATGTTTTCCAGATTTCTTTATCCATCAATAAGATTTATTGACACAGTCCATTCTATGTTTTCCAGATTTCTGTATCCCTTAAATAAGAATGTTTATTGACACGGTCCATTCTACGTTTTCCAGATTTCTTTGTCCATTAAGAACGTTAATAGATACTAACCAACTTTATTTTTCCAGTTTTCCTCCTGTGTATATCGGTAACGTTCACTGACACTAACCGTTCAGTATTCTTCCCATTTGCATCGTTTATGAACAGTGCTCATTTACCATGCCTGGTCATTCTCCGTTCTCTGTTTCCCGCCCACGATCGTTACCGCTGATTGACACTGGCCAAGGATTCTCTGTTCCCAGGCCCTTATCCCTACCTTCAACACCTCCCACCCCCGCCCCTCCTCTATCAGCAACTCTGATTGACACTGCCTGACCTCCCCCTGCCCGGCACCATTTCCTGAGCCATCACTCACATTCATCGCCACGTCCGTTTCTAACGTTCATTGACACATCCATCATGAACGGTTCCATGAGGCATCTTTCGATAACGTTCATTGGCACATCACTCATTTTTTTGTATCGTCGAGGCACCCTTTCATATCGTTCACTGACACGTGTATCAATATAGTTCATCAACACATCCATCAGCCATGTTTAACAATCAGGTTTCGAAATATCGGTATCTGACCAGGAGTTATATGTTAATGAGTTTCCCTCCCTATTGGAGATTGTCTCCCCCTTGGAGACTATAAGCTTGCTGAAGGCTCATTTTGAGAAGCATTTATTTTATTTTTCCCCATTCACCCACTCAAGCACATACTGTTAGGCAGAATTATCTACCACTGCAGATATGAATGCTTATCTCCCCCTATTTCTTCAATCTAAGACATAAGAGCAAGCTTTGTTTATAATTGAATATTTCTTGCAGTCATTGCACCACCAAGCTGCTCTGAAAGTTGCTGGAACGGTGCTCGGTACTTATCCTTGGAATTTATTAGTTTGTTGTAATTTAGTCCCTTGCGGATTCATTCCAAGAACTGGCCCTCAGCACTTGTGTCTTAAGAGGTTATCTTTTTATATTTTCTACTTTTCACAAGAAAATGTAGCTTGTTTTGCTTTTTCATGACTTTCTTTTGCTTCTTAAGTGGCACCTTTGATTGGTTTTTTGAAACCTCAACAGACATACTAGGGTATTGCACACCAGCCTTTTCTGGGATAGCATTCTTCTTAAAACCGAAAAGGCAGAGGAGTCAAATTAACACTTTTCGCGGTCACGGAGGAGAAATAATCATTTTTCGGAATATCGGCATCTGACCAGGAGTTGTATGTTACTGATTTTCCCTCCCTATTGGAGATTGTCTCCCCCTTGGAGACTATAAGCTTGCAGAAGGCTCATTTTGAGAAGCATTTATTTAATTTTTCCCATTCAAGCACATACTATTAGTTTAGGCAGAATTATCTACCACTGCAGGTATGAATGCTTATCTCCGCCTATTTTTTCAATGTAAGATAAAGAGCAATTTTTGTTTATAATTGAATATATATGTATATACAGAGAGAGAGAGAGATCGCGTTATGCGTGAGATCATCTCCGCCATTGAAGGCAGCTATCCAGCCAGACCAGAGAAGATGAACAACCGGCAAGATAACTATAATCCTGCAGCGCTTGCCACTTACATGGCGTAGCACCTTTTCTTTTCTTTTTTTACGCACACGGTCAGAAAGGGACTGTCCACTCGATGGCTACTGAGGCGATTCGCTGTGGCAGGACATGCCTGTTCCACGTCAACTTTGTCAGTTCAGCAAACGTGGACATGACCATTCCTTCATCTGCTATGACAATGTGTGCGTGTGTACATGTTGTTTGTGTGTGTACGCACGCGAGCGTGTTTGCGCGCGCGCGTGTGTGTGTGTACTTTAAAAGAAGATTTAAAACATGAAGCTGGAAGGAGAAATGTCTATTATGTGGAATTAAACACACACACACACACACGGGCGCGCACACGCACACACACACACACATGTACGCGCGCGCGCTAACCTTGTTATTGACACAAACAGCAGGGAGAACACACGCAGTAGTAGCAAGACATTGCGGGGAAAATATAATGACCACTGACAAATCACACATCTCTCTCTCTCTCTCTCTCTCTCTCTCTCTAATGGGCACTGACAAGAACCTCTCCTCTCTCTCTCTCTCTCTCTCTCTCTCTCTCTTTCTGTATCTGTGTCTCTGTCTCTCTCCCTTCCTCTCTCTCTCTCTCGACAGATTGTGAAACAGACAAGCTACAGACGCAACTATTACACCCAGATAAACACCCACCACGTACGCTGACGTGATAATTTGCCATTCGGTCAACACAGCCAACCCGGCCCCCATGTCGAGAGAAAGCTGGTCAATGGATCGCTGTGTCTGTGTGTTGGCGCAAGACATTTTGGTGGTCACTGCACCGTTTCAATCCCTGGATTGCGTGTCTTCCCCCCGTCCGTCGTGCGGGCTTTACGTTGCTGACAAAAACCTGATTTACTGACGCCTCGAGGGATGTTAGCCCAAGCGATGGCACGCGATGCAGTGTATAGCCCGTTCTGCTGGCCTGGTTATCAAATATTATCAACAAACGGACAAACCGCCATTGTCGCGGAATGACGATGCTGGGAGGTCGTGGGTTTGATTTGAAAGTAGAGACACTTTACTCATGGCATTTTTGTCGTTGTTGGTGGTGGTGGTGGTGGTGGTGGTGGTGATGTTATCCTGACCCATTTTCTCCGAGAGTTCAGTGTGCTGTTGGCTCAAATAGGAAGAGTGGACCAACATTGGCGACTTTCGTCCATGGAATGAAGCTGCTCAAATGGTCTCACCATCACCGCAGGTGTCCGTGTTTACCTGGCGTGGTAGATATACGAGAAAGAAAGCATAGCGTAGAGCCCTGCTGTGGTGAAATGGGACTCAAAATCATCATTTTATTTTTGTCATCGTCACCCTCTCATTGTGTCTCAGATGTCGTGACTCTCTCTTTATGCCTTGCAGTCGTGGCAACCTTCGTGTCGATTCGTCCTCTGAGTTGATGTCGAAGTTGACGTTATTAGCCAGGTCATGGTGACTGTCGATGGATATTTGGTGGCGAACACCAGAAGGGTTGCTCCGTCACTCCGTTTGCTCGACTAAGCAGATATTGTCAGTAAGGAATTTAGTATGTTATGTCCTCCATATGTTACGGCAGAACTGGAGCTATTCAAACACACCCAAAGTGAGTTCAGCAGCAGCGCAGTGCCTCTTTTGGTGGGTTGCCTCACGGAGACTTGATCGTTCCTTGTAGACTGCAGGGGCTGCGACATGACCAACTTGTTTGTGACGGTGCATGTGCGGTTGAAATAAGCAGTATTTGGAGCTATGTGTGGTTGAAATACGCAGTATTTGGAGCCATGTGTGGTTGAAATACGCAGTATTTGGAGC
>CM031597.1:133463449-133470949 GCA_018398815.1 Conus ventricosus | reverse complement strand
TAACAAACTCAAAGAAAATGGTGAGAGAATTCTATACCGGACATGCAATAGTGTTTCAGATCAGCCACACAGTGACACCACTCTAGGACCACACGTACGACAACACGGCAACAAAAATGTCACCGTCCACGCGGAGTGTGTGCAGGAGTCACACTCCCGACATGTAAAACCTGTACCTCATGCATATTCAACACATCAAACATACAGACTGACGGATTGCAGTAGGTCAAAACAGCCAGTCCAGTCCCAACTAGGGAGAAAGCTGGAGACGGGTCACTGTCTGTCTGGTGGCTGAAGTGTGGATGGTCACTGCACCGTTCCATTGGTCAAATCGTCTTGCCTTCTCTCTCTCTCTCTCCCTCCCCTCTCTCTCTCTCCTCTCTCTCTCTTCTCATCTCTCCTCTCTCTCTCTCTCTCTCTCTCACTCTCTCTCTCTCTCTCTCGTGTCATCTCAACGCTGCAGACAAAAGCCTGGTTTACTTGAACAGTATCGTGCATGGTCTTACCCAAAATAAGTAACACGTAATTTATGGCCTTTCCTTCTCTACAGGCAGAATGTTTAAAAGACTTTGTGGTTCATCGCGTAAGAATGTTCTGTTGATTGTTGTCAGTGGTATGGAGATGGGACTGGGATAGAGAGAGAGGTGGCGGATGATGGTGGTAAGAGGCTGTGTGCTCAGTCTGTTGTATGGGAAGAGAACAGACATTGGTGTGTGTGTGTGTGTGCGTGCGTGCGTGCGTGCGTGCGTGCGTGCGTGCGTGCGTGTGTGTGTGTGTGTGTGTGCGTGCGTGCGTGCGTGCGTGTGTGTGTGTGTGTGTGTGTGTGTGTGTGTGCGTGCGTGCGTGCGTGCGTGCGTGCGTGCGTGCGTGCGTGTGTGTGTGTGTGTGTGTGTGTGTGTGTGTGTGTGTGTGTGTGTGTGTGTGTGTGTGGTCCTTTTGTTCGAGGTCTTTTCACTCAAAGTAATAAATACATGTGTGAGCATGTGCATGTGTGTTTTTGTACGTGTGGACATGGACATCACAAGTTTTAAACTTGATTGTTTCCTCAGCACGTCGTAGAGTTTGGGGAGTTTTTTTGATTACGGCTCCCTTGCAGCTCGCAGTGGAGTGAAAAGTTCACTAAACAATTAGAATCGATTCTGTCTTTCGTGGAAAACACGTGTAGCTGAAATTACCATACTTCTTTGTGTGGGAAAAAAAGTTTGCTGTCAGTTTGAAATTAAGTTTAACAAGTGAAACTTTTGAACTGATTACACGTACACATGCATTAAAGTCCCCTCCCCTCTCACATACACGAGCGCCCGCACGCTCCCACACACACATGCACACACGCATGCACGCGCGCACAAACACATACACACTTACACACACGCGCCCGCGCGCGCGCACACACACACACACACACACACACACACACACACACACACACACACACACACACACACACACACACACACACACACATACACACACACGCACGCACGCACGCACGCACGCACGCACGCACGCACGCACACACACACACACACACACACACACACACACATACACACACACACACACACCACCTCATACTTTCACTTCCCACTTCCCACTTCTTCAATCTCTATCACTTCTCCTTTTCTCCCATCCCTCCTCCTTATCTTTTTTTTTTTCTTTTTTGCTGTCTCAACCTCTGTACCATCTCAGAGGCAGTGCACCCACGCCGCTCATTCCGACACCCTGTCCACAGCCACAGCCCGGTCGGCCCGCCGCAGCCCCGGCACCAGCAATCCACAGGGAGCAGTCAATGTCAAGTCGTCAAGAGGCAACCCACCGGAGGAGACACTGCGCTGCTGCAGAGTCACTTCGGTGGTGTTCAGTGGCGCCTGTTCTGATCTAACATACGCAGACACCACCTACTAAGGCCCCTACTGACGACAATAATTGCTTAGTCGCGGAGCCGGCGTGAGTGAGTTCTCCCTCCGGAGGGCGCCACCACGTCCGTCCAACGACAGCCCCCATGGACTCGCCGATACCAGTTACCCCGACGGAACCAAACCAAGGCCACAGACGTGGAGAGGACATCGAAACTGAAGTCACCATGAGAGCAGGGCATGAAGGGCCACAGAATTTGAGACATTTTTTAATGCTGATCGATGAGAATGAGGATGATCAAGATGATGCTACGGATGTCCATTTCGGTCTGAGACTACATGACAGGGCTGTACTCTACGCTTCCTTTCATAATATATCCCGGCGTCAACCAGGCCCGAGAGATACAGGCACCTGCAGTGTTGGTCAGGAAATTTGAGCCACACTCTCAGAAACGCATCCATTAAGTGGATGAAGCTTGACTGTGTGGTCCCAGTCTTCCCAACTGAGTCCGCAGCAAACTCAACTCTGGGTAGGAGCCGGTCGGGGCAGAAAAACCCACATGACTCTGATGGGATTCGAACCCACGTCCTCCCAACCGGGAGTCCGCGACGCTAACCACTTCGCCACGGCGGCTGGTCCTCCTCCTTATCTTAGTTGTCTTCCTTCCTTGCATACCTTGATGCCCGTTCGTAGAATCTGATGGCTTCTAACCTTATGTTTTGTGGCATATTCAGGAACTACCAATTACCCCAACACGTAATAGGACGAAAGTCTTGAGATTTTGTTTTGGTTAAAGCAAAATGCTAGGTTGTCTTCTGTCGGTAAATTTGTTTCTGTTTATTTCAATCCTACCTTCAAAATCGTTTGTTTACCTTTCGTCATGAAAAAGTGACCATGTCTCCATGAAAAGAAAATCATCCTCCGAAAGACAAAAAGGGCATGGCTGGTTTTCAGAAAGCTTGCGTCCATTTTTGTTCCAACAGTAATACAGAAACTGGTCTGAATAACAATCAAAGTTAAATTGATTTCAAATGGAAAAAAAGCATAATGATATAGATTTTGTGGGAAGAAAACAAAATTAATGATTCTACAAAATACCGTAACTAACATTTGAATTCTGAAGTCACACGTTAAGCGATGTAAATCTTCACTGTGCCTGTTTGCTGCTTTCCTCATTTGCATGGAACAGCAATTTTCTTATTCAACAGGACATATTGAATTACACGTACATTATCTACAGATGATGTGGTACGTACCCACATTTAAAGCTGGAACACAACATCCATTGCTCAAATATCAGAAGCCGTTGCAGGACCTTCAGGTGGCGTAGTGTTCCTTCTAGTATGAGTGAATGTGCAACCTCCTTAAGCACTTGACTGTTTCCCCATGTGTTACTTCCTTGGGTAAGCGTTGCTTTGCACGAACTCAGGAAGTGTTTCACTGTTCTTTTGTCCTGACGATGCAGACACGCAAGGGTATTTGGTTTCCCTCCATTTTACCACATTTGGATTCGATGGCAGAAGGTCAAATATAGATCTGAGGATAAAGCTGATCCCAAGATTGGCCGTGTGCCAGATTTCATTCCAGCTGACACTTCGTTGGAGTGTGATTTCACACAGAGTGTACTGCCCCTTTTGACCTTACTGGACTGACTTGAATTCTCATGGCATCTCTTCCATTCTTCAGATTTTGCTTCACCATGCTCTTCTACGTTTTTCCTTTTTTTGCCTTAGACTGCCACCTCATTAGATATACCTACGTATTAACTCTCTTATTCGCTCATTCTTTCACCAACGTTTATTAAGTACGATTCCATACACCTATGTCTTAACTCTGTTATTGACTCATTCTTTAACCAACGTTTATTAAGTACGATTCCTTTCACAAACCAAAGCATGAAATCTCATGAGCAGCGTTTGTTCATCCAAGCCTCTCAAGGACAAGACAATCTTGTCATTCTCCTGAAGGTCGTTCTGGGTTAGTTTTCGTAGAGTACCACATTCACTCGCCTGCGTTATACACACTTACTCACTCAGCCACTGACCTTTTTGCCAACAATGCCATACAGATCGCTAGCGTAGCATGGGGTATATGCTCCAATTTGAACAGAATGGTGCTTGATTCACGCTAAACAAAACATGTCATATATTTTGGTTTTTGCTTGCGATTCCAAACATTATGTTTGAAAGTAGTGAACAACATTACAGACCAAGAATTTCTTTCCATTCATACGACGGTCAGTGTGGGTCAGTTTTGTTCCGTTCCGATGCAAAGATGGACATGAGATGGCTGTGATTACTGGAGGAAAGAGAGATCGTATAAAAAAAAGCCACAGATCCCCGCCAAAAACCGGCTAGCTTACATACAACACAGCATGCTTTCACTGTGAGCTCCTTTCCTTCCATTTAATTTGCATTGATTGGTTTGATTTTTGTTGATCTGGGAGTGAGGAGCGAGAGAGAGAGAGAGAGAGAGAGAGAGAGAGAGAGAGAGAGAGAGAGAGAGAGAGAGAAGAAGAGAGAGAAGGGGTGGGGAGAGGTGGAAGAGGACGATGGAGTGCTCCAGAAAGGAAGTAATGTTTTCCGATCTCTTTTGCTGAAGAGAGCCGGGTTAGAAACAGCCCCCGAAGGAGGAAATTTCTGAGGTCTCTTTGAGACGTCACTTCCGCCCTGTCTGTCTCTTTCTCTGTGCGGATGAATACCATTCCTCTTGGGGATCCATTTCTTGGTGTGAACCTCGTGGGGTTATTAGAGCTTGAAGAAAGCTGTCAGAGAAGCAATATAGAGTCACTACACCGTAAGGTTGGGAAGCACCCGCGCTGTCATCGGGATGGTCTGTTTTGGCCCTGTTTTGTTTTTTTTGTTTGTTTGTTTTGTTTGTTGTTTTTTAGCTCTTAGCTACACGAAAGGAGATATTTTAGCTTGACAGCTGTGAGTCATTTACGGAAATCCCCCTCCTCCCTCCTCCCCCCTCCCCCCTCCCCCCCCCCCCCCCCCCCCCCCCTCTTCTCGCCCTCGGTATGAAATGGTGATGGAAGTGTGGAGATAATGGAAATCATGCGTGACAGTTTGTGCTTGAGGTGTGCGCAGGCGTGACAGCACCTCTGTGGGTGGTGGGTGGGTGGGGTGGGGGTGGATGTCTATGTGTTTGCGGGTGGGGGTGAGGGTGGATGTCTATGTGTGTGTCTGGGGGGGGGGGGGGTCTGTGTGTGTGGGGGGGGGGGGGGGGGGGGTCTGTGTGTGTTTGTGTGGGGGGGAAGGGGAGGGGGGATGTGTGTGTGTGTGTGTGTGTGTGTGTGTGTGTGCGTGCGTGCGTGCGTGCGTGCGTGCGTGCGTGCGTGCGTGTGTGTGTGTGTGTGTGTGTGTGTGTGTGTTGTGTGTGTGCGTGTGCGCGCGCGCGTGCGTGTGCACGCTTGGGCCAATAGCGGCGGTTGTGGTAGTGATGAATATCCATCTATATGTTGCACTAATTTTAATGTGCCATTGTAAAGCGACGAACGTCAATTTGTTTTTTTTGGAAATGACGTAATTTAGATTATCTGTTGCTATCAATACGATCGATTAATCCGTGGAAGCTGACAGGTGGAAGGTGGAGAGGAGTAGGGGAGAAGAAAAACGAGGAGGGGGAGGAGGAAGAGGTGGTGGTGGTGAGGTGGGGAAAGAAGAAAGGGGGGGGGGGGGGGGGCGGTAGAGAGACAGGAGGAGAAGAGGAGGAAAAATCGAAAGAAATGAGAAAAGGAAGGTGGTGTAGAGGAGAAACACACACACACACACACACACACACCCCACACACACACACACACACACACACACACACACACACACACATACATACATACACACACACACACACACACACACACACACACACACACACACACACACACACACCACACACACACACACACACACTCACACACACATTCCAGATGATATCTGAGTTTCTACAGAGAGATGTCATCAGACCACTTCTTTTACTTTACTGTCTCTTTTATCGCTTTTCGTTGATCTTTGTGTTTTTAGTTCATTACTTCAATTGATTAGTTCATCAGTGCGTTCAGTCAGAAAGCAGTGCCTAGTAATTAGTCACAGTGTCGTTATAGCTCATTTGACCACGCATTTTAGGTAGGCATTCAAGGTCTGACCAGCGTGTTGGGCTAATGCGTAGGTCAGACATCTGCCAAGTCATAGCCACGAGACCCTCTTCTTACATTCTCTCATTTTAGTTATCAATTCATTTATCCATCAGCTTAAAATAATGCGCAGCGTGGTCTCAAAACTTAGCGGATGTGGTGTCGCGTATATGGACTAGTCCGCACGCAGTGACGCCTTCTTGATGAAACTGAAACTGAAATTGACCATGCAGCGTCTTTGGAAAGCAATCTTTACGTAAACAACCTTCAGTTTTATCATGAAAAGAAGGGAAATAGCTATGATCAAGTGCGGTAGCAAATCGGATTAGCTTACTGGAATCCACGCTAGAACATTTTAAGGTAAAAAAGATAAGATAGATGCTAAGCACTTAGGTTTGTCTGTCAGTTGCAGTCGATCTGCTGTTGGCGATCTGGGAATACTATTATGAGCGTCTCCTTTTGAGGTTTGTTGTTAGTAAAGTCTGGAGAAGCCATCTTTGCTCTAAAAAGAAAAGTCTGTGAGTATTGTTAGCTGTGTAGAAGATAGCATCGACGTTGTCACTTTGCTTGCGTTGCAGTTTTGTTTCACTGTTTGCTCTGTGATTCCATGTGTTTTCAGTAGGATGGGGAGGGGGAGGGGGGGTCCCTTTCTTTTGTTCAACTTTGAACGCCTGATTGTTTTGCTTTGTGTTTTCAAATATCTTGAATCTCTTGTAGAATTTTTGAATCAAGAGCAGCTAACATCCTGCATCATTTCTTCCTCGACGCCACCATCCCTCCACGCCCTACCGTCTAGGAAAAATTGACTTCCTAACCCCCATCTTAAACCCCATCTTCAGCAGCCAGCTTATCTCTCTACATCATCTCTCCCATACATACCCTAAGGAGGCATGCCCCAACAGGATCAACACTGGCTTCTTAGTCATCTCTTCCATACATACACTAAGGCTGGCATGGCCCAACAGGATCAACACTGGCTTCTTAGTCATCTCTCCAATACATACACTAAGGCTGGCATGGCCCAACAGGATCAACACTGGCTTCTTTCATCATCTCTCCAATACATACACTAAGGCTGGCATGGCCCAACAGGATCAACACTGCTTCTTAGTCATCTCTCCCATACATACACTAAGGCTGGCATGGCCCAACAGGATCAACACTGGCTTCTTTCATCATCTCTCTAATACATACACTAAGGCTGGCATGGCCCAACAGGATCAACACTGGCTTCTTTCATCATCTCTCCAATACATACACTAAGGCTGGCATGGCCCAACAGGATCAACACTGGCTTCTTTCAATCACGTGCAGAACTGCACTTCTAACTCATCCGCTGAAGGTAGCTAACCAAGCACAGCGAAACCTGTCTTCTATCTAATTATTTCTAGTCGTCACTTTTGTTTGTGTTCCTGAAGAAGCCTTCAAGCCTCAAACGCCTTGCGTCTGTATTGTCATTGGTTCGTTTCTGCCTCCCACATGTTGTCAGTCAACTTTCCATATTCCTCAAC
>CM031597.1:133437482-133462449 GCA_018398815.1 Conus ventricosus | reverse complement strand
AGAAGCACTGAAAATCAGACAAACACACTTATAAGAATACTGTTTAAAAGGCACTTAATCGGGAAATACTTCTTAAAGTATTTGGAGAAGTTCAATAACACATCGCTTGACTGAGTGGATGATCGAATCACACTACGATATCACATTTTCCGTTTGTTTGTTTATATCTGTCATGTTAACGGACTACTCAAATTTGCGAGGACATCTGCAATTCTTTTTGTAAAATGTTGAGTGTGCTTTGATCCCCCCCCCCCCCCCCCCCCCCCTCCTTGTCAAAAGACCGTTCGGTAATGACAATGAAATATCAAAATTGCTCTCCGGCCCTCTTTCGCTTCTGCCCCCCCCCCCCTCACCCCTCACCCCCCCTTCTCTCTCACATCTCCCATCCCTATGCCTCTCCACCCCCACCCCTCACCCCCTTCTCTCTCACATCTCCCATCCCTATGCCTCTCCCCACCCCTAACCCCTTCTCTCTCCCATCTCCCATCCCTATGCCTCTCCCACCCCTAACCCCCTTCTCTCTCCCATCTCCCATCCCTATGCCTTCCCCACCTCACCCCTTCTCTCCCCCATCTCCCATCCCTATGCCTCTCCCCACCCCTCACCCCCTTCTCTCTCACATCTCCCATCCCTATGCCTCTCCACCCCCACCCCTCACCCCCTTCTCTCTCACATCTCCCATCACTATGCCTCTCCCACCCTCACCCCCTTCTCTCTCCATCTCCATCCCTATGCCTCTCCACCCCCACCCCTCACCCCCCTTCTCTCTCACATCTCCCATCCCTATGCCTCTCCCCACCCCTCACCACCTTCTCTCTCACATTTCCCATCCCTATGCCTCTCCTCCCCCACCCTCACCCCCTTCTCTCTCACATCTCCCATCCCTATGTCTCTCCCCAAGAGAACAGGAAAAGGCCGACTCTAAGCCACTTTCACCCTCACCGAGTTTTTGGGCAAAAGTGGCCTAAAAGCAGCCTTTTCCTGTGGCGGAAGAGAGAGAGAGAGAATCACCGGCAGACAGACAGAGAAGAGAGAGACAGAGAGAGAGACAGACAGACAGACAGAGAGGCGGGCAGACAGACAGACACACACACACACACACACACACACTCTTTCTCTCTCTCAATTAAATGACATAAAATCCCCCACACTTCTTCTGACTAATTTCCACCTACAAACTTTGTACACGGGACTGAAATCTGATCACTTAATTTACGGCTCGCGGCAGTTTGCCCCTAGCCTGTGCTGTTTAAACGAAACACACTCAGTTGGGTTGCACCACATTTGGAAAAGTCTAGATTGCCACGTTGTCACATCAGATCGAGGCTGTCGACGTGGCACGACCGGGGCTGTCATTGTGTTGGAGCTACTGCACAAAGAAGGCTGTGTGTTTTCACTGCGCTCTGTTGTGACCACTGTGTTTTAATTGTGTTATTTTAAAATGGCTAAAACGTTACTGAAGAACAGGTTTGTTATTCGAGGCCCTAAGTTTTACTTTAACTGCATGTTAGAGTATTTGTTGAAAGAATTAGTTGAGTCAGTCAGTGAAGGCAAGCCAACTATTCACATGTCTGCCCGCACAGCGGGCGTGTGTTAACACGTTCCTCGCTATACAGCGAGAGCCGCCTCTTTCTCTGTTCTTCATTGCGCTTAACTGGTAGTTGTCTTGAAAGTAGGCGAAGCATGTTGTGAAACCGGAGAGTTTGTTGGTTCAAGGAAATGAAACAAGATGTAGCTAGTTTTAATACGTGTTTGACTATTGATGAGATGGTTCCTTATCTAAAAAATGGCGCTGCATTGTTGAAAGTTGGCCGAAGCAAAACAATCCATTACGCGTTGATTGTTGGGAGCTGGCTTGAGACAGCTAAAGCCACGTTTAAAAACATGGCGTTCATTTTTAAGGCGAAGGTAAACATGGCTGATTCGTGACTTGATTGATTGTTAACTACAGATTCAGTGTTTATGGGGCAAGCTGATCTGTGTATTAAGATGTGTTTTACTTTTCTACTTTTCTAATTCTAACCAGTTCATTTGCCTTTAAGTGTGCCCTTATGCAACTGAATGGCGATTTTTTAATGTTCTGGCAAACAAACTAGATAGGGTTAGGCAGACCTTAGTACATCTACTAGTATGGAGAGGAGTAGTGTGTGGCCGGCACTATCTTCATATAAATGCTTCAAATATACAATGACGGATGTACTACTACTGGCGATTAGAGCAGCCATAATTGCTGTAACTTGCTAAAGCAAGTTGCAGCAGTGTCTACCACGAGTAAGATCATTTTAGTATACTGCCTCACCGCTGGCTGCATTTTGCCAGCATTGATCGGCTGAGAAGAGCTACACCAAGAATCTAGGTTCAATCAGGCGAGCTCGCGGGTTGGTGTGCCCGCGTTTTTAAGCAAAACAGTGCGCGCGGCTTAAGGCCACCTGCAGGACCTTACCACTGACGTGGCTCTAAATATAGTAACGACATGCATTTTACGGTTTCAAAAATAGTAAATGACGTGGCTCTAAATATAGTAACGAACATGCATGTACGGTTTCAAAATAGTAAATGACGTGGCTCTAATATAGTAACGAACATGCATGTACGGTTTGCGCTATATGACATTTGGCCTGCTCTGCTTCGGCTGTTTGTTGGTTACAAGCACTGTCCATGTCTATTGTGGTTTGTTTTTTGTTTGTTTGTGTTTGTTGTTTGTTTGTGTGTGTGTGTGTGTTTTGTCCTACCCCACGCACGCACGTCCCCCACCCCCACCCACGCACGCACGTCTCACCCCACCCAGATGCACACCCCTACCCCACCCAACTCCACCCCACCCACCCACCAACTCCACCCCCCACCCCACCCACGCATGCACACACTTAAGTCACTTTTAAGTTCTTAACTTAAGTCTCCCCAAGTCATCCACAAGTTTTTATCAAGTTATTACTCATCATTTTAAGTTCTTACCAAGTTATCTCAATTTATTCAAGTTCTTCTAAGTTTTATTCAAGTTTCAAGTCTTGATTTACAGTTAACCTAAGATCATAACTAAGTTATCCTTTAAGTAACAAGTCTATAAGTTATCTTATAATTATCAAAAAAATACAATCTATTTTTTTAATTTTAAAATTAGAAAATTTGCAAAGTAGTACACACACCCCTCAAAAACCCCGTCTTCTTTGGGATGTCTTTGCTCAGCGTTCTCTGCAAAAATTTTAAAGGGGGAAAGGTTTTACATCCGAAGCCCCCCCCCCCCCCAATTGATTCCCAATTCGGGTTTTATGGAAATGTCTTTATAGACTCCATGTCTTTTTTTAAATTGACACCATCATTTTAAAATTTCCCCATGATCTTTTTTTAAAAAAAAATTTTAAAAAATTAAGTTCTTAAAATTTTATTTTTTTGGGAAAGGGGATAAAAATTGATGTTTTTGTTATTGGCCCGGTTTTTGGGGCAGTTGTTTTTTTTCTGCTTTTAAAGGGTTTTAGATTTTTTTGATTGCTTTTGTTTTGTTGCAATTGTGTATATATTTTATACCCGGGCAAAAACGGGCCCCAACAGCAGCTTTTGGCGCCAAAAATGGAAACCCATTTTTTAAAGTTAAAATTTTCCCCAATAAAGGGATTTGGGGGCCCCTTGTATCACATGGAGTTTTAAGCTGGCATTAAAATCAATTTTTCTGGGGGTTGGCGGTGTTATTTTTTCATGATGAGGTTTTATTCGGTAACTTTAAATTTTTTTTTGGGCTGTTTCCCCCTCTGTAATTTTTTTCCTGTTCAACACCCCCAGGTTTTTTAAGGGGCTCCACCTGTTTCGCTTTTTCTGCTGATTTTTGTTGGTTATTTTCTCCACCTGATTCGGGGTTCTGATGATTTTCCCAAAGCCGGTTCTTTTTTGAAGGGAAAAAAAAATCTATTTGTTTAAAAATTTTTAAACCCCATGATCGTGGCGATAACAATTTTCCAAATTTTGTGGGTATAGATCCACCCTAGAGGACTTAAGACTTTGTTAAAAATGGATCTTGCTTTTTAAAATCATCGAAAGGGATCTTGTTAAGAATCAATGGGAGCAAATCTACTGATAGTTTAGTGTACAAACTAAACCGTTTCCCCGACGCTTTTAAAACCCCCAAAATTTTTGGCCCCCAGCTGCGCTTCAAGGGTTAGATATTTTAAAAAATTCTTGTGGCGACATCTGTTAAATCTGTTAAAGGGCGGGAATTCATTTCCCGGGGAAAAACTTTTTTGTTTTCCCCCCATGCTGAAAAGAATACAACCTCTCCTTTTTGGGCATAATAGTTGTTTCCAATTTGGTCTTTTCATAATTTTAAGGAAGGTTTAGGTTTGCCTTGTAGCGTAGGAGTTTAAATCACTTTTCATGTTTTTTATTAATTATAATTTTTTTTTTTAAAAAAAAATGAGCCCCGAAAAAACTGTTGCTAAAACCCTTTTATACCATTCTGCTGTTTGGGGGACTAAGGGGTAGGATACTCAATGCTCGGGAAAAGTGTTAAGAATTAAACGGGATTTGGCAAACTAGGGTTTGGGATTTTAGCCAAAATGATTTCTATCATTGCAGTTCGGGGTTTCCCCGAAAGTTTTTCTAGTCAACAAGGAATAATTCCAGGGAAAAATAAATATTTTAAGAAAAAAAAAACTTTTTTAAAAAAGGGGTTCACTCCCAATAAAAGATAGGCGGCGCTGTGGTGAATGCGCTTGCTTTTAGCGGAAGTAATTTTGCATTTAGTAAAAATGGGGGAAAGACGGGGGGGACTAACAAAATATGGAGCAACTAGCAGTTTCACAAAAGGGCCCATGAAAGGCAGAGACTTGAGCAGTTAGATTTTAAAATTTTTAAAGGCACACTGAAAAAAAAGGGGGATGCAGCTTACACATTTAAAAAAGTTGATCAAAACAATAAAACAATTTTATTTAGTAACAGGCCAAAACCCGGGCCAGACATTGCCCCCCCAAAAAAAAGTTGGGCCCTTTTTTAACTCAGAAAAACAAAAGATGCAAGAAAAACGGGTTATTGCCTTTGGTTTGCCGTCGTGTATTTTTTTGCACATAATATTGGCTGAATTTAAAAAAAAAAAAAAAATTATTATTCGCCCAAAAGGGTATTGGAAGGGGATAAAGCAATTTTAAAAAACTAAAGCCAAGACGGGGGGGGTTAGTGAAAAAAAGCAAAGGAAGGGGTTTTAAACAAGCAAATTTTGGAAATTTTTAATTTTCCCGCGCCCAAAGGGAAAACAGAGACCCCACTTTTTGAATTTCAATACCCAAAAGACACCCATCAAATGGGGTCTTTTATTTTACCCCTGATAGGAAAAAGGGCGAAAAAGATTTAAATACGCACTTTTCCCGTCTTTTACATGGCTTCAAGATATAAAAATGCGAACCCTTAACAAAAAGAGTTTCTTTTTGCTGTTGCTGTTGGGTAAAACTGAATACCAAAGAGGGGCCCCCCAAAATTTCCCTCGCATGATTTTTAAGTTGATGATGGAAAAAAAATTTAAAGGCCAAATGAATCAATTTTGTTTTTAAAAAACAGGTTACTTTCAAAAGAGGGATTTCCCGGAGTTCACAGATACAGGGCTTTAGTTGAAAAACTTTAACAAAAAAGTTGCTGAAAGACTTTTCTCCCTTCCCGTATCCAAAAGAGCTGATTGACAAATTTTGCAACATGAAAGGGGGTTTTTAAAATTTCCCTTTAGTTTTTCGCGCAAGGAATAATGAAGAATTTTTAAAGGGGGTTTAAAAAAGTACAAAACAATTTAAAAGGAAAAAAAAATAAAAAAGTTGTTTAAGTAGAGTCTTCATCCGCAACTATTAAAGTTTTGGTTTTAAAGTAAGGTACCCTTTAAATTTCCCGGGGGAAACAGAAGGGGCCTATTTGGGGGAAAAGATCCAGTTTGGGTGTTGGGTCCATATGAAATAAAAAAAAATTGGGAAAAATGAATCCGCCCCTGTTTTATTTTTCGGGGAAAAAATGACCCAACAAAACAACCCGCTCCTCAAAATTTTTTTTGTTTAAAAAAGAAAAATGCAGATAAATTTCCCCCGGGCACAGTTCCCCCTTTAATTAATTTTTCGGTTCTCCCGTGCCCCCAATTTTTATGAAAAACTCTGGTTTTAACAAAACACACGTTTTGGGGGTTTTTTCTTTTAAAGGGCTTTTTTGTTACTTTGTTGTTGATTCATGAGTTTTTATCGCATTTTCGTTGTCATGATGAAAAGTCTTATTGCCAAACAATGCTTCTTTGTAGTTGCATGCGATATGTTTGACTGCACAACGCTGCGAGATATTCCCTTTGCTTTCTTAATGATTTTCTCCTGGCTCGAAATACTGTACATTTTTGACCTTAACCCCACATACTCCTTGATCACCTTTCCAGATAATTCATCCTTCATCTTTCCTAAAACCTTCGTGTTAGTAATCGAATGCAAAGGCGAATCTTTAGGGTAATCGATGATGTTTTTACCACCCGCATGACCTTTAGCCACTTCGGTTTCCATGTCTTTATAGATGTCTTCAGTGGGATATCTATAACAAAACTATCTGTATCTGTGTAAAGCACTCTGGACTCAGGATACGAGGGCTTAAAGTAGTCATAAAGAAATTCTAACATCAAAAGCTTTGATAATTCTAAAACAGTAAACCAATAAAAAACGGGTTTGTCTAATTTGACTTTCTTTTTTTTCATCATTATGCCAAAAAGCTGATCATGAAATCTTTTAAAGTCCTGATAAGTTGGTTTTGAAGTTAGCTTAATTGCTTCATTCTCTTGGTGCCCAAATTCTGGACATCTTTTACGCTTGTGGGGATTCTCCATAGTCTTTCCGAAAACAGCTGTGTTCATCAGCTTGACAATAGTCTTTTTCTGACGCATCTGTGGATTTAGTTCTAAGCTCAGTGTTCTTCATGATGTACTGTTTCATGGAACCGTTTTTGATCAAAAGGATTATGCGAAGAACTGCTGTAACTTCAAACCCTGTCTTAAATAAAATGGTAGAAGGTCGTAATGGCAGACATAATTATTTTTGCGCGAAGATTAGGACAGTTTAGGCGGCTCTCTTGGATCCATCTTTAGACTTTCTGCCTGACTAATGGTAGTCATTATGCAGGTCCTGGAGTTCATGAGGATTATTCTAAGTCAACTTCTAGAATGAAACCACGCTCGCGGATCAGGCGTTAAACCTGCCCAATACCACTTTTAATGCATTTTGAATATTATTTGTACCTGTGTACTATGTTAAAGTTGCGTAATGGAAGTGCTTTGCGCCATTGGCCATCCATACTGTTGTTTGATCTAAATACATGAGTCGTTAGACCTTTTATAGGTCCTAGTCGTCCAAGTATTTGTTGTTTGCTTTGCAGTAATGATTGCGATGCCATACTATTCCCCACGCAATCCGTTTCAATCATCTGAATCATTGGTAGGGTCCGACAATAAAATAATTCTGTACTCCAGTAAACTTTAAGATAAGCGTACCCAATCATCCCGGGCGCAGAAAGAAATGTAATGCGCAGGATCCAAACTGAAATGTTTCATGCAGGTCTTTTCTGTAATTTTCAAAGACGTCCGCACCAAACATACATGGCCAGTTAGTAGGAGTCATGATAGTCTCCATCGTTTTACCCTTTAACTTCTTGCACGCATCTTGAGATGCTGGTAATCATAATCACTATGTCCTTTCCTCTAAGACTAGAAAAGAAGCGCCTTTCGGAGGAAGTGTGTCTTCGTCAAACCTATCCCAACTGTCATGTACTCATAAGGGTAAACACCCTTTCTAACCAAGCGTTGAGTCAAAAATTATTTTCGTTATTGGGCAGGACTTTAAGGACATAGCCAGTGCCTCTAATTGAGCCCTCATTGTGTTGCATCGAGTCGTAGAAAGCCATGTTATATAGTGAAACACTGTACTATTTGATGACTGTGCCAATGCAAGCTACCCTGAGGGCTGGTTACTGCTTGCATATAAAGGTGAGCGTCCTAACCCGCAAGTTGTGAAAAGGACTACAGGCAGCTTTCCATGTCTTTGGATCAACTTTGTTGAAGATTGATTTACTGTGCGCTGCACTCTAAACTTCCCACTATGTGATCATTGGTCTCTTACTGTGGGTTTACACTCTTGGGGTTAGCTCTAAACCGCAATCCAACTATGCGTGGGCTGAGTCATACTGTTGTTGGTCTTCAGGCGCCATTATGATTTCAGATAAATTCAGATTATTAGAACAGTCATTGCGCACTTGCTGCATGCGTTTTAAGAATGTTTCTGCAGCATCTGGTCCTCTATATAATTCTGGCTCTGAATAAACGCCATCCGACCTGACAATAATGAAGGCAAATGAACAAATCTGATGATTACTCATTAAGACTGTTTTTCGAAGTTTTTGCGGTGCTGGCCCTTCATAAGGAACAATGAGTGATTCAAAGTCTGCATAAACAACGTATGGACTTGTTTGCAGCCGTTTCCAGTTCTTAAAACTAACTTTAGATCCAGGAGGGGGCGTAGTTAGTTCTGTCTTACAGTCTACAGAACTTTTACAATGTTTTATATGTTCACTCGCGGCTTGCACAGATGGAATTCTTGTTAAACATTTTCTGCAGAATTCTTGTATGTTAGTGTTTTTTGAAGTATGCGCCAATAATCTGCTCATTGTGCGTATCAATGTGTAATGGGGCAGCCCTGCTGGCGAAAACATTAGGAGTAAGTCCACATGACTTTTGGCTGGTTCGCCTATTGTTGGACTGTTCTTGGACACTTTAATTGGCACCAAATTTGTTTCCTCATCCCATGTGTATACATTAACAGTTATTGGGTTGTTTTGTTCTTCAAACTGATCAATTTGGTCTACACTAACAGGAAAGGATATTCCATTGAAGTTAAGATCTTTGGCGTATTGCCGATAGTTAGTCACTCTCTCTGCGTGTTCGCGGACATGATGCAGCCTTGCAAGAACGCACCACATGAAACATTTGTTGTCTGAATTTTTTATGTTTAAAACTGCTCTCTTTAAAACCAACTCCCGAGGTAGCGGAATGTAAGCCTTGCCTACAATCGGTGCATACTTAGCCTGTTTTAATCTAATCTCTAAGACTTCGCCCTCTGACCAACCAGAGCCTCTCATTTTAGCTTCTTCAGCAGCAGCGTCAAACTGTGTAAGCAGTTCGTCTGCCCAACCGGTGTTAAGTCATTATGAGAAAGAATAGTCTGCTGTTTAGTTGAGACCCAGACTTCTAGATTTTCTTCATTTATTGTTACATAGTCGATTAAAACAGCTAACATTACTTTAACTGGTGGGTCTATTGTTAGTTTACTTGGAACTTGAGAAATTGCATGAACAACACTTGCCTGTACGTTTGTTGGTCAATGACTTCTAAATCAATATCATTCAATGCTCTTGATAAACGCTCTCTCTCGAGCATTCCTTCAAACAATTCGTCTTGTCCTTCATATATCTTAGCCATGCTGTCTTTCTTTTCTAAGCCAAAATATTTATTTAAATTAAAAAAAAATACTTAATCAGAACCAATATCAACGGTCTTTTTGCGCTTGGACTCATAAACTAAAGTATAAACACCCTTTGGTGTTGTTAATGTGAGCTGTTTAGAACAGAGTTTAATGTCTCGTTTACTTTTTTTAAGCATTCCTTTTTTATCTGCTCGGCGTCTGGCTGTTGAGAAAAACTTGCCCTCGCCTTTCTTTGAAGATCAAACTTTTGTCTTTTGTAGTCATCAAAATCGACCTGTAAACGATTAAATTCTTCATCCGTGATGTTTGAGTCAACAAGCGCTTTATTTATTGTCAGTTTAAACGAACTAAGTTTAGCCGTTATTAGTTGAACCATAGCTGTGTGCTTTTGGAGTTTAGTTTTTAATTTTTTGCTAGCAGCACCTACAGCTAATGAACACAGGCCGAGAGCTAAAGACAAACCTCCTAGAGGTAAAGCTGCGGGTGCGCCTATGCCCGTTGCTAAGAGGACACACTTTGTTCCTGCCGATGCAGCACTTATAGTCGATGCTCCAGTATTGACATATGTAACAGCATTAAAGGCAGCAGAATACCTTCGTTTGGTTTTGCTGTATTTTGAAAGGTCCTGCTCTAGTTTTTGTTGCATTTGCGTAATGTTTGTTAATCTGAAGGCTATTTTATGTCAGGGTTTCTATAAACAGCAGAAACTTTGCTGCTATCTCTTTCTTTTGGCGGCGCTGTAGGCACATTTGGATAATGCTTAACTGAACATGCTTTTTTAAAATGAAAAATATTTAGTTAATGTATATCTTTTAATCTGTTATTTTCATATTCAGCTTGCGCATCTATAATAAAAACAAATGTACATTAATCGGTTTTCGGCTTTTTTCTTTATCAATTTGAATATAATTACGTTCGCACAGTTCTCCCGCTTCCATGTAACTGATATCCTCCGTTGACCTTAGGTCAATCCATAAACGTATTATGTTGTTAAATAATCATCAGTCTTACGCTGTGAAGGTTTGTAGTTCTTTAGCACACAAGGTCAACTGTGGATTTTACACCTCCCACTCCAAAACAGTTTCTTATTTCATCAAAATGCTGAATAAGGTTTGTTAAGCCCGCTAGCATTGTTCTGTTAGGGGACTGCCTCAATCGACCATTGTACTATCGTTATTTTTGGATTAAAAAAAATTTTCACTTCCTCATCTTTGAATGGAATCTTTCCTCTTCATATTTTCACACAAGCAATAAAATACCCTTAAGCGAATCTTGCAGCGGCACTTATAAAACTATAAATTCATATAGGTCTGCCCGGCTTTTGGGATTTGTTGTATGATGAATCACTCTATCGTAATTTATTGCTAATTTTTGACTGATATCTGTTGTTCAAATCAGCTAGCCTAAATTAGGGGTGCTAACAACGTCAAACTATAAAGAGATCGTCAGAAAATGCTGTACTTTGCTTCGCGTGTTGTTGATCTGTAACACCGTGTGATATTCGTGAAAAGTTAGTTTCATATGACAGTCTGTCTTTTGAATGCTCCTTGAAAGTAAGGCGCACTGCGCTTTTCTAACCAACTCAAAATCTAAGGGAAGGAAAAAAAGCGATTTCCAAAACGAAATTTAAGCCACATACTTGTTGCCGTCTTTTGTATCTGCGGCGCCATATTCTATGTTTAGTGATTCTTCTTTTCTATACTTGAAACGCAAAAGTCAGCCCTTTTTCATTCCCGGTTAGAATAGATCAGAATCGGTTAAAAATTATGTCTGCATAGTGTAAGAAGAAAATATTTCTTGCCCCTCAAGTTTTATAGAATTTTCTTAACGATTGCCCGTCCCAATACTGTACAACTGTCCTGTTTGGGACTGTTTGTTGAAGCGAGCGCTATTTTGAAAGTAGACGCGCAAGAGCCTGGCACAATCACGTTCATTTGACTCCTAGGTTGGAAATTTTGGAACCGTACGAATTGATCTGCATCAATAGTTGATGGATTATTTGGAACAGTAATAGTACGCTTATTTCCTTACGCCAAGGGTTCATTGCAGTCTTCTATGAGGGTCAAGAATTGAGCCATGTGCTATGTGACACCCATTATTTTTATAAACAAAAAAAACAAAATAAATTAATTAATTAAAACCATGGCAGCAATGAAGATGCAGAAGATTATGATGTTTTTGTCCTGGAGACGACCTTGAGTGATTACCTTGGGAGCGGCCATCGCTCGGGGCTCTCATTGCATGATGAATTAGCAGAAATCGGGAGTACATTACCAACAAGTCGGTATAAATTAACAGAAAGTAAGGCCAGATCATTATACCAAAGTTTAGGCCAAGAACCTCCCGAATTTATAGACCCTAATGATTTTGAAGTAAAAGATGACCATTTGTTTGTGAGGAGCGACCAAGGACAACTTGTTCAGCTTACAACTAAAAAAGACCCATCAAAGTTTTTAGCCGTGGGTTCAATTAGAAATAGACTCAGTGTGAAAGATCAAAATCGCCTTGGCCTTGTTAGGACAAAATTAAGGGCAGAGGCAGTTTCTAAAACTTCAAAACACACTGCAAGAACTCCCAACAGATAACCAAATGCAAAACATGGAACTTAAAGAATTAAATCAATCAGCAGGTGAATTAATAAATGTAATAGAAGCAGAATCCAGTTTTTCAGAAGAAACAGCGTTAAAGACTATACACGACTCGCCGCTACCCATGCGAGAAATAACGGCCCTTGATCATGCTTTAAGAACCATTAGAGGCGAATTAACAAACAATTTAGCAAAACTAGGTGAACTAGATGAGCATATAAAAAGAGAAAAAGAAAAACTCGTTGAGGCTGATGACGCCAACTTAGGACCTGATATTAAAGAAAGAATAACCCAAAGACTAAAAGATCTTGAACAAGAGAGATCAGCAAGACTAGAAGTGCTAACTACTAACCGAGACCAATTACGAACTCAAGTGAATAGAATAAGAGAAACTATCGAAAAAATTTTATATGAAGACACAACACTAGCAGAACGAATAAAAACAACTGTTTAGAGAGCAAGGCGTCACATTAGCAAGCGTTATAACGGCCTTAGGATTTGCAATAAGTACACTGGTGTTGGCTATTACAGGCGGTGGTGGAGGGCAAAGTTCAGTGCCTCCGCCGCCATCGCCTCCGCCTGATAAATCATGGGTAAAAAAACAGCTTGATCATCTTGCAAGTTTATTAAAAAAATTAGCTGGTAAAGCCGTAGACTCTTTACCTGGCATATTAGGGGGCATTGTCAGCTGGCTTTTGTCTACTGCAAGCCATGTAGTTGGCTTTATGGCCGAGCACTTATGGACATTAGTTCTCGTAATAGTTGGGTTACTATTTAGTAAGATAAAGACCAAAGTAATCTAATGCCAGTTAATCAAGAAAAGCGTGTCTTTTCATATATGGTCTGATGTCTTCAATGATTTGGGGGTTTGGGTTCGGGGATTGGATGACTTAATCTTTGGGTGTTCTTTAGTGTTCGTAATAGTTATGGTCAGAATTTATGTCGTTTTTCCCACCTTCTGTTTCATTGCCTGCTATAAGATTTCATTGTTGTAGTTCATTATTGTACCTATCTGGAGTCTGAGTCAGAAGGCAGCATGTATAAAACCAAGTGCCAACAGCAACGTCTACTTTCGATTTGCGTATTGTAAAACTGTGGGGGGGATCCTTGGATACTTGAAGGCAAATCACTGTAGATTTAATGGCGTCCTTCAATTTGTAAGTAATTTTTTGTGCATCACAGCCAGTAGAGGATCCGGTTATGCTTGATTTGCTGTGCTTGCGAACTAGCAAACACAAACGTAAGTACGAATAGAGTCGTTTATTGTTCTATTCCCGAGTCTAGTTAGGCTTAGAGTTTCTAAGATAAATGTTGTCCTGCTGTTTTTATGCTCTTGCTGTAGGGACCGGGTCTCAACATGTTGTGCCAAAAAAGAAAGATTTGAAAGGAGGATGCCATCATAGTTATATTTCTGTGGGCCCGCCAATAACGGTTGCTAGGCTGATTCTGGATCCAACTTTTGTCTAAAGCTTGTCTTGATGTTGATATTGAATTCGTTACAGATCCTTTCAAAAGCCTTCATGTCTATATGTTGCTGAGTGGATTAAACGGTTGTCATTTGGCAAATGGCGCTTGCAATTCAGTTCCCATACGTCTGAAGGTTGTAATAGAAATGAAACTGTACATGACCTCACAAAGGATCGTGGGATTAAAAAGTCCGCATACGACATCCACACCTGTTGATGCGCCCAAACCAGCAAGTTTAACTGGTTAAAAAACTGCATCGGATGACTAAACACGCTTTCTTGATGCGGAGTTTTCAAATAGGGGGGGTTTAAGATAGCTCTTCATGGAGTACTCACCTTTTTATGAAAAGGGCAAGTCTGGGTCACAGCACTGTCACGAGTATCAGTGCTATAGTTTTAAGATTGTAGTGCGGCCCCAACAGAATTTTTGCGCCAGTATATTTGAATGCCACTCATTTTTATTTCGTTAAAAAAAAATGTTTGTAAACCTTAACAAAAACAAGCCAGGTCCTTCGTTTTTTTTTTTAGAACATGCTATTAATAACAATTGCGGAACAAAAATGGTCGCACTCATGAAATATTCGTACAAAATCGTATGGTTTAATATAAGCGAGCCAAGGAGAAAAATACGTTCTAAAGTTGACAAAAAAGGGGAATGTTAGCCAGTTAACAATACCTGATGGTTATTAAGGGTTTGCTCACTAAAAGAAGCAATGCGTAACTTTGGACAATACTCTCAAACTTATCAATGACAAACTAAAACAATGTTAACTTCAAGCCTGACGAAGAAGGGAGGTTTACTATTTTGATAAAGAGCTAGCTTAAAATGTTTAGGCTTTTACGGCTAACAATTATAGATTTTAGAGTTATACCAACCAAAACTACTTATGAGGGGGAAATCGCCGCTCTATGCATTACATTCAT
The DNA here is from genome assembly GCA_018398815.1 of Conus ventricosus. Classification (NCBI taxonomy): domain Eukaryota; kingdom Metazoa; phylum Mollusca; class Gastropoda; order Neogastropoda; family Conidae; genus Conus; species Conus ventricosus. The sequence continues at coordinate 133,448,004 of CM031597.1, read as the reverse complement.
ACTCTAGTTCTTTAGATGAGCTAAGCGACTGAATGAAAACTTATATGATGGACGGCCTCAACCTTTGTTTTTTTAAAAGAGTCTTCCATCAGGGAAAGCTGCATATTGCGATATGAAATTATACACATTCCCTAATTTACAGTTTAAAAGATTAGTTAGCGGGAGGCTTGGTCATTTATTATAAACATCAAGACAAACAGGGAAAGTCGTGAAATGTGCTAACTGCAATTGTATTGGAAATAAAATAATTAAACTGTACTAAAAATGTCGCGTGGGGCCAGAAGAATCCGGGAGTTTACATTAGCGCCTGTAAGGTGTATAATTTAGAATAAAAAGACTTGCAGATGTTGCGGACTTTGAACAGAAGTGAGATAGGCGACTTTGTATGGTTTTGAGACACTAAAGATGGTGATTTATACGCAAGAGGTTTGGGCCCCACAGTTTCCTAAACTAGAACAGCTGCGCAATTAGAAGCAAATAATGTTGGCCAGTATGAATATAAAATAGTTTCGAAAAACTGCCTCAAATGGCACTTAGAACCATATTAGAAATGGACATAAAAATTTGAATTCATAAGACCATTTATTATTTTGGTCGTCAAAAAAAAGTTTTTCAGAAAAGCAGTAACTCTGGCCCTTTAATGTAAGTCTTTATGCCGGAAGACAATAGTCGGGATAGAAATTGAAATAACGCCGTATGGGAAAAAACAGTACATCCTCACAGATAGAAAAGAAACAGTTTGTAAAAAAACGTTCTACAAAATTACCGTCTTTCCAAGCAGGAAAAATTAGAGACAGTTCACAATGATATTGCAACATTTCTGTCTTTAAAGATGTGGAGAGGGACGGGGTTCGTGGGCGTTTAGTGACGCCCTTTATAAAGGAATTAATATTAGTGGCAAACCTTAGACGTTAAACGCTCTTAACGTTGTTGTCGTCGTTTCTTCCAACGTTGAGGGATATTAAGTTATAACAACGCGACATGATTTAGTCTTAAATAGAAACGATCTTACAGGACTAAATTGGATTCATGTACACATTTAGGCCTCAAGGGTTATTATTATATGAACAGTTTGACGGAGAGTATGATAAAATAATAATGGATTAGATTATTAAACTATGTTATAAAACTATGGAGCAGTTAAACTTTATGACAAAAAAACTCCTTCATTGTCTTGAATTTGTGGCGACTGGTGTGAAAAAAAAACAATATTTATCCTCGGGACCTGTTACAAACAGTTTATCCGTAACAAATTTTAATCATTATTGTGGTTTTCTGTCACCACTTTTAAATGGAACAAAGCATATCATGATAGAGATTAATATGGACAGATGATGGCAAATATTTAGTTGATCCCAGCAATAAACTGAGTGAGTGTTAGAACAGTTTATAGACGTTTGAAGGAACGCAAACCCTATTTATTATAGAGATCTGTTCGGCGAAAGAGAATAGTTAAAAAAAGAAATACTTTGTCACAAAACTGGCTTTCAGTGGAAGGACATGGCTCGGATAAGGTGTGGATTTTATGTCCGAATATACCTCGGTGTTAACAAGGATTTTAGCGAAAGTTAAAGACTGTAGTGTTATTTCACATGAAAGACAGAGTTCATTTGAATAATGTTTGGTGAAATGCTGTTATTGAAAACGATCAGGAAAAACACGGGATTAAGCAAAATGAAATCTGCAAAGTATTAGTAAATTCGTATTGCAAAACGGATAACTACACAGTATGATTGTTTGTAGATAATCGTTATTTTTTGTTATTGAGTCTTACTTGTTCAGGAACGTATAAATGCCATCCTGGGGCACTTTCGCCCGAAAAACTTGGTGGAGGAGCAAGTGGCAAGAACAGACATTTATTAGTTCTCTACGTGTTTTCAATTCGCTTGCCTGCAAAAGCTAAGACGTCGCAACTTAGCTTTACGGTTCTGCCGTGATGTGAGCGTTGGCCTATGCTAACTGATGGACATAATGTAAATTTCCATGCGTAATGAAAAGAGTTGTGGTTGTATTTTTGTGACTGCATTTCTTATGAAAATCTCCACGTGAAAAAAAACAAAAAGGAAAGTCATTTTTTTTTTAATTCTTTCATTGAGTGATATGTCAACGGAAAAGAACATCAAAATATTTCGCCAAAAAATAGTGGTGCGTGTGAAGACAAGACATCAATCAAATTCAATAAGGGGGGGAACGAACAAGCAAGTGACGGAGATAAATCTGACACAATGGGGTGACATGCAAAAACATTACAGAAATCAAGACACGCTCAAGGCAAACAAACAAAGTTTTCATGAAGATATCAAAGCGCTGCGGATGAATGTGAGAGTTTCGGACTTCAATGCTAAATAGAAGTGAGAGAGAGGAGGCGATAGGTGTACGATGTCCGCAGTGAGCAAGATAGAGTCAGTCCGAAGTTACCGACTTGAAAAGATGAGATCTTTTGATTTTGCATAAATGAAAATTATGAACTGAAAGATGAGTTAGCGTTGAAGACTAAAGAATTGCTGCGATGAAAAAAGAAAAACGACAGCGAACAGCACGGACGAAGTTGGAAACGTGAGGCTGTATGGCATTCCCGAAAGCGACGGGCGAACCGGCGGAGAACTGGGCGATGACGAAGGTGCTGAGGGGTTTCAAACAGTTGGGCGTATCTCCTCTCCCCTCATGCCGTGGACTGGCGCCACCGGGTGGGTCTAGAAGGTGGCAGGGGCAAGGCGCGGCCCATCATCCTCCGGTTCCTTCCAGACGCAACGAGGGCTGGTGCTGTCCGCAAGGGCAAACTGAAGGGAGCGGGGATCTCTAATCAGTGAGGACCTCACTAGCTCAATTATCAACTGCATAAAGAAGGTAACCGACCACTCGGCAAACAAAATCGTTGACTTCCAACGGGCAAAGTTTTTTCGGCAAAACTGAACAGCGATAAAATCCCATCAAGGTAGCTATTGGTGATAACATTGACAGACCTTTCAGGACAGCGCTCCGAAATGATTAGTGATGATGCGGTGAGAATACCTTCCCCCCCCCCCCCCCTTCCCCTGGAGTATCAAATAGAAAAGCTTTAGGCATAATGAGTAGGCAAGATTTTTAATGTAGACCTTGTTAATATTGCCGTTTTTCAGTGAAAACTGACGACAAAGTGAAGATTTCCGTTAGACACCCCCCCCCACCCCAAATGATTAGTGATGATTTCAGTGAGAATTTAACCCCCCCCCCCCCCCCCCCCCCCCCCCCCCCCCCCCACTTTCATGAGTATCAAATAGAAAAGCTTTGGCAAAACTGAGTAGGCAGATCATTAACTGTTGGCCTTGTTAATATGACGTTTTTCCAGAGAAAAACTGATGAACCAGGGAGATTTATTTAGACACCACCCCCTAGATATGGAACTGAGACGTCCGCTGGAAAAAAAGGGAAGAAAGAAAAGAAAAACATATTATATGGGTGCGGCTGGCGGGAGCTGGGGGCTGGGAGAGTCCTCTTGTGGCCGGGGGCCTGGTGGGGTGGAGGTGGTGGGGGTCGGAACTAGTGAGATCGAATTTTTATCAAAATGTCTGCCATAAAACTGTTATACAGAGTGCTCGGTTTGGCTGGTTTCGAGTTTTCGCTGCTCGGTGTGGGTTTCGGGTTTGGGGAGAGGTTTTTGTCGGTTTCGGTGTTTGTTTGTTTTTTAGGTAAACCGGCGTCAAGATGGACGTCTATGATGATGTTGACGATTTTCCGCGAAAGTTTTGAAGAATAACAAATGAAGACTTGGTCTCACACGGGCCCTGTTCCCCGCCCCCGCCCGCCCCATCACGCCCAGCCACCGCTCTCCTCTTCTACCCGTTGAGTACAGGTGAACGCTGGTTGTTGGTCGGGGGTCTTTTTTTTTTTTTTTTTTTTTTTTTAAGGAATTCATTCAAGGGGGGGGGGGGGGGGGAAGATGAGCGTAAAGGCTGAAGGACGGTAACTGGCAATATGGATTTGTCATATGTACTCTGGATGACAAGACTCTAACGTCATTTTGTTCTGATTGACAAGGAACTCGATTCCACTTCCCTCTCCACTTTCCTCCCCTCCCCACCTTTCATGGTGTGTGTGTTGTGGTGTGTGTGTGTGAGAGGAGAGAGAGAGAGAGGAGACGCGAGAGAGAGATGAAGATGAGAGAGAGAGAGAAGAGAAGAAGAGAGGAAATTGTAACCATTGGTCCAAGTAGGTAAGGCCCCCGGAGCAGTGCTGGTTTTTTCCTTTGTGATTCTTTGCGAAGTCTGTTCATGTTTGAACGTGTAACTTTAACTCCTCTCTCTTATTCCATTATTTTTTTAATTGTTGTAACCTTTTTCTTTGTGGAGAGTTTGTGCTGCGTTTCTGCGTAAAGGGCTTTTGGAGAATCAATTTAGTGAATCAAACACAATTTGCGTTTGATTTGTTTGCCACACAATGTGATTGTTGTCTATATATGGGACAGGGCCTGTCGGTCCGGGTTCTGGCGTGCCGTGCGAATGGGTCGTAGCTGTTCGACTGTACCATTAGCGGACACTCACCATAAATACCAAAAAATTCACTTTTAGGAGTATGGGTTGGGGTGGCGTTGGACTCCTGGCCCTGGTTTGCCTGACCTGCCCTGACCCAATGTGCAAAATGCCGCGGGATGGTCGGTTCTTTGTGGTTGTGGGGTGAGATTTGTTTGCGTGGTTCGTGGATTGGATGCGACAGGGGCCTGTTTTTTCAGTTGAAATGTTCTTTTCCTGATCGTTTATGTGGATGTTTGTAAATTTGGAACTGAACGGAATTACTGTTGCATATACTGTAATCGAGTTCATCGGGTCATTTCCTAAACCATACGCTATGCTATGAGCACGACCGAGAGAGAGGATAGAAAGAGGAGACAGAAGGACAGACGACCGACCGACAGACAGAGAAGACAGCAGAGACAGACAGACACAGACGAAGACACAGACCGACAGAACAGACAGACAGACACAGACAGTCACAGACAGACCAGAAGTCATGCACAGACAGACACAGCAGACTCAGACAGACAGGACAAGACAGACACAGACGACAGGACAGACACAGACGACTGACCAGACAGACACAGACAGCACAGACGACACAGGACACGGACGACAGACACGACCAGAGACAGGACAGACAGACAGACAGGACGACAGACACGGACAGACAGACCGGACACAGGACAGACAGACAGACAGACAGACCAGCAGACCGGAAGCAGACCAGACAGACAGACGACAAGACAGAAGACCCCGAAGCCCGACGACCGCCACAGACACAGACAGACAGAACAGACAGACACAGCCAGAAGATCGACCGCCAAGAGCACCGACCGACAGGAACGACAGATCAACGTTGAGAAACGTAAAATCGTTGACAAATGAGAGAGCGAGAGAGAGAGAAGAGCGAAGAGAGAGAGAGGAGAGAGAAAGAGAGAGAGGAGAAACAGAGAGAAATGAGAGAGCGCGAGAGGGAGAGAGGAGTGTGCGTAGTGCGTGTGTCGTGTGTGTGTGTAGAACTGCGGGATGCCTTGTGTCACGCCAGGGATTGGCGAGGGCCTTGGGGATGGTGGAGGCGATTGTTTCTGTTATTCGTCAACGATGTGTTCATAACGAAATATAGTCAAATTATACACGAAGTTTTCTGTACTTGGTGAGAAGGGGTACACTCGTTTAGATTGCTTTTTTTTGAAATATTTATGTTGGCTAAATAACGATGTTTATGGTGGATAGTTTGTGTTTGGGTCCATGTATTTTGTTTATAGGCACTTGGCTTTGTCTTTCCTTTGGGGCATATAATGTAGTATTGTTCCGCAAGAAACGTTTATAGTGTTCAAGTATTTGCGTTTTTTACAACTACATACATGAGTGTCTCTTGATTGGAACGATGGTTGAAGTTATCAGCGTTTGTATGTATATATGCATATGTATGCACACAAAGTAGGAATGGTGATTCGTATAGTGGTCGGAGCGGTATGTGTGTGTGAGCGTCCGTTCGTGTGTCCTGTGCGTGTATGTTTTTGTGTGTGAGTGTGTGTGTAGGAGGGGGGGGGGGTGGTTGTGTGTGTGTATGTGATCGTGTGTATTGGTGTATGTATGCTTTTTTCTGATGATGCATGCCTGTGTGCGTGTGTGGAAAGTGTACGTGTGTTGGGTTGTAGGGTGAATGTGTGTGTGTATGCAGCGCGCGCACGCGCGCGCGCGCGCGCCGCGCGCGTGTGTTGTGTGGTGTGTGTGTTGTAGGTGTGTGTGGGGTGTACTGGGGTTGTGTGTGTGTGTTGTGTGGTGTTGGAAATGTCAATATAAAGTTCTGATATTTCCGATATTTATTGTCCAGTCCGGGAAAATAATCACGTGTATAGCTTTGTCCTTGCGGCGTTTGTTCGTTGAAAGTAAACTTCTTTCCTTTTCTTTCTTTTTATCGTTTTGCAAATGTTTTTGTATTTCTCGTTTTTTTGTTAAGTATTTTCATTATTTTTCAGTATTGTGTATGTTTTGGGCATGTTTTTTGGTGAAATGTCGATTCAACTGTAGTGTATCTGACAACACTTGTTTTTGTACAGCCAAAGTGGCAGGTTTAATACAATTGAAACGTTTGTTATGGTCATTTAGTGCATATCTGCTCTTGCCAGTTCATCTGATGTAATTTGGACTGTTTTTTGTTTCACTACAATATTCACCGTTTGTTTTCAATCGAGATTCTCAGATTGCATACAGATAGTTAAGTTTCCTTTCAGTTGAATAGTGTAATCAAAATCATGTCGATGACTTGTCAAGGTGGGTTAAGTGCTAGAAAGAAGGGATGTATTTCACTTCTGCAAAACAAAAATTCTTCAGTATACCTACTGCAAGACACTCATTTTGATCCGTCCCTGGAACATTTGCCTCGAGCAGAATGGGGTTACCAGTGTTTTTTTGCTTCCTATAATTCAAGTTCAAGGGGGGTTGCTATTCTGTTAACCAATAATTTGAATTTAAGGTGAAGAAAAAATATGTAAAGATTTGGTGAGGCAACTACTTGTTCCTCTCTATTGATATAATGGGTCGTGACCTTTTACTCAATAGCTTAACGGGCGACCGTAATGACACCGACCTTTTATGATTATTTAAAGAAAGGATTAGAGAGGTAGGAACGGAGAACATTATCATTGGGGGAGATTGGATCTTGTAATGGAATTTTCATTAAGACTACTGTAATTACAAACCTACAACAATATTAAAGCTAAAGGACGAAGTTGAGGCTTTGACAAATGGACTGGATTCGTAGACGTATGGCGAGAACTTAATCAGAATTAAGGAGGTACACATGGAGGCGACTTACACCCGTTTCACCAAGTAGGGTTAGACTTTTTTTTAGTATTTCGGACTTTTTGTCTAACTATGTGTTCTGATCGATATTAAACTAGGATACAGAATGACCATTGATCATCACTTTGGAATGGCATTTACAAACAAACCAAGCACCGCCTTTTGTGGAAGTTTACTCGTTCTCTGTGAAAGACAAGGCATTGTAAAAGCTACCACTCAAACTATACAGGAAGTCCTTGAGGCATATGCATCTGACTTATAGTAGAGAATATTTGCAAAAAAAAAAAAGGGCAAATAAAGAGCGGAAATCCAACTAACTGTATCGGACCAGCCTCTTTTTGATGTTACTGTTGATGAAATTAGAGCTAAATCAATATCTTATGCAAACAATGAACAAAAGCAAGAAAACGAAATTAGAGAGAAAGGAGCCGCTTGAAAGTAACTTTGAAACGTTAGAAGAAAGAAAAGCTTAACAAATATGAAAAGCAGCAGTTCATGATGATAAAGATAGGCTGGTCGCTATTTAGAGCACATAGAATGGAGGGAGTGTAGTTGCGATCAAGGGCTCGATGGGTGGCCGAAGGGGAAAGGGAAAAAGTGAATACGTATTTTTGTTGTTTAGAGAAAGGAAATTATGTTAGTAAATGTATTAGTAAAAATTGTACTGATAATGGAATTGAATAAAAGCAACCAATGCTATTGGTACACCGAAGTACAAACTTTTGCTGAAAGCTTTACGAGGAAAAGGCAGTGGAAGGACAGTGTTATTAGTGAACGTGTAAATAACCTGCCTACAATACAGCGGATGAAAAGGACTTAATGCGGGACTGATAACTTTAGATGAATGCAGTGATGCTTTTTAAAACAAATGTAAAAATGAATAAAAGTCTGGCATAGATGGATTCACCACGTTGATTATTCAAGGTGTTTTTGGGGTCAGTTAGGGGCGTTCGTATAGGAAGATCGTTAATGAGGGATTTGTAATCAAGAACCTATCGTTCTACTCAAAAAGAGGGTCTAATTGTTTGTTTACCCAAACCCGATAAGGATAGGTGTAGAATTAAAGAAACTGGAGACCCACTATCATTATTAAATGTGGCGAATAAATGGGTCTGCATGCATTGCTAACAGCATTAGTCATTCTTACCAACAATGATAACTGAAAGATCAGTCAGGCTTTGTGGCATAACCGCTTTATAGATGACCCACATAAGATTAATATATGACTTAATTGATTATTTGAACTAAGAATAAAAATGCCTGGTTTACATATATGCCTCGATTTTCAAAAAGCTTTGATTCTGTTAGTGGACGTTTATGTCAAAGTTATGCGTGCATTTGGCTTTGGTCCAGATATATGCCAGTGGGTTAGTACTTTTTATAGAGACATTAAATCAGCTGTTTGTGTTAATGGGATTATCTCTGAATGGTTTCAAATTGGGAGGGGGTTTGTAGACAAGGGGATCCTATCTCTCCGTATTTGTTTAATTATGTGGTGGAAATCCTGGGTTGCATGATATGGCAAAATAATATTACAATAGAAGGAATTAAAATAGGTGATACAGAATATAAATTTCTCAGTTTGACTGATGACACTGAATTTCTTAAAATTCCAAAAAAGTATCATTTGAGAAGCTTTGAGACCTTTAGATTTGTTTGTAAAAAAGTCTGGTTAAAACTTAATACAGGAACGTCGGGGTCTATGAGGTGGGGAAACAACGCAATCCAAGAGCGATTTATGCCTCATTTACACTTTGACTGGAATCCCCCGAAATTCAAAGTGCTGGTGTTGGGTTAACTAATGATTTAACTGACTGTACGAACTTTTAATTTGACGAAACATTTGCAGAAATTAGAAGACTGTAAAGATATGGTTAAGCGAAACATAACGCCTTTGGTAGAGTAGCGGTTTTGAAGTCTCTAATTCTGTCAAAAATTACTTATCTATGGTTGCTGTACCAAATCCACCCGACAATTGATAGAATCATTACAAATCTCGGTGTTTCAGTTTCGTTTGGAGTAGGGATAAGATAGAATTAACAGGAAAGTAGCTGTAAGAAATATTAATGAAGGTGGACTTGGATTCCTCATTATTAGGACTGCAGTAAAAGCATAAAAACTCAGTGGATTCGAAGGACTGAAAATACAGTAATAACAAATGGAAAAGATTATCACAACAATTAATCCGACCATAGACCTTAGTTCCATCTATTGGGCCTCATACCAGTAGAAACACATGTGTTAAGCAATTTTTGGAGCAATGTCTTCGAAGCATATTTACATATTTGCTAAAGGGTCAATATTTGTACCCACCACGTGATTTGCTTTTGGAACCTATTTTTTACAATACAAATTTAGGATAGGTCAAAGAATCATTTACTACAAAAAATGGGCCTGACAAGGATATTTTTTCTGATTAGAAATTTGTTTAATGATGATGGAACCTTTTTGACTATGAATCCGTTTAAACAAAAACATGGTGTTAACGTCGATTTTGTCACTTATAATGGATGTGTCGGTGCTATACGTTGCTATTCAACAAGACAGGATTAACCCTTAACGGGGGTCGGGAAAAACGGCACCGGAAAAAACGGCACCGGAGAAAATGGCACCGGAAAAAATGGCCCTCGGGAAAATAAGGCACCTGAATAAATGGCACCCGGAGGAATAAATGGCACCGGTAATAGGGCCTCATGGCGTGACACACAACACACACACACACCACACACACACACACACACCACACACACACACACACACACACACACACACACACACAGAGAGAGAGAGAGAGAGAGAGAGAGAAGAAGAGATGAGAGAGAAGTAGAGTGAGAGAGAGAGAGAGAGAGCAAAATAAACAGCTACATTTAATTATCACCCCACTCTCACCCATTTCCACACACACACAACACACACACACACACACACACAACCCACCCACCCCCCCACCCACCCCATACCCACAAATGGTGATAGTTGTTTTTTGTCAATATGTTTTACTTGCCGTTTTTTTACTTACCTTGTTTCATGACTTACACGTGTTGTAATGCTAAGCAAGAAACTGTGCACTTTTAACCGTTAGAAAGTACAAATAAACATCCTTTACAATATTACTCAACACAAATCAGAATTTAACGATGCCACTTTTTTCCACTTTCTCGTATTTCTATTACTTGGGGTGCCGTTATTTTCCGGGTGCCCTTTTTTCGGTGCCATTTTTC
>CM031597.1:133424982-133432482 GCA_018398815.1 Conus ventricosus | reverse complement strand
GTTTTTTTATAATTATATTCATTCGGTGATTTGTTGATTTATTTATCTATTTGTATGTTTGTTTCTGTTTGTTCGTTTCTGTCAAGGAGCGTGAAACCTCTCACAAAAGGCATTAGACGCTTGGAGGCAAAGGGACGTTGTACGTAGTATACAAATAGGTAATAGACCAATTAACCAGGGTACCTTACCCATCGCACACGGCCGAACTGTGTGAAGGAGGCCGAAGTGGTCAGATGACAGATGACACCTAGGAGAGAGTTCGGACCTGCCCAGTGGCGAAAGGGGGAAGGGATGTAACCACCACGACCTCGGCGCTCCAAGTGAGCGCTAAATGCTCAGTCAGCTGAGGTTCTTTTGTAAACAGTCAGTGAAGAGGAGGAGTCTTGGACTCGTTCGGATGGTATTGCCGTGGGTCACTGTGTTGGTTCTATTGTCAGGCTGGCTGAATGCGTGTGGAGGTTGTAGTAGCCCTCCTTAAGATAATTACTGTGTTAAGTGACCACCGAAGTCGGCGGGAATTTTCGATGTCCATCGGGTGCTAAGTGTTTGTTTGCTAATCAATTAGGTAGGGATGGATGTAAATGCTGATGTGTGGGAGAATGTAGCGAATGGAGAATTCAGGGTACTTGTGAACTAGGGGTTTGAGAAGCAGCATGGACAAAGGCATGGCCTGAAGGGGAATCCTTTGTCTCCATCCCTATATAAACTGAGGGAGAACAACGTGAGGGAGAACAACACCAGGAGAGAGAGAGAGAGAGAGAGAGAGAGAGAGAGAGAGAGAGAGAGAGAGAGAAGAAGGCAGAGGAGAGAGAGAGAGGAGAGAAGTGAGCAGGACAGAGAAAGGGTCGAGAGAAACGTGGTCTTGGAGATAGAAGAGACAGCAAGGTCTTAGAGTTAAAGACAAGCTGGAAGAGAAGGAAAGTAAGTTTGAAGCCCAGAGGTGGGTGAAGACAGACAAACTGAATTTGAACCCAGAGGTGGGTGAAGAAGACGAAGAAGAAGAGTTCTACGTCGAGATCCCAGAGACGACCACGAAGACCCAGTCCTGAAACCTGGAGCCAGTCAACCAAGGGCGTCACCATCAAGCAGTGCTGAAGAAGACTTGAAGAAACTTGTTCAAGAACTGTGGTGTGGTGTGAAAGCGTGGTTGTGTGTGTGAAAACCTGGCCAGGTAAGAAGTCATTTTATTATAACCCGGGATTAGGATGTATTGATCTTTTATGTTTTGATATTTCATTGTTTGTGATTTGATTGTACATGATTAATTATAAGTAGCATAGAAATTGTATTTCTTGTTCTCAGTCGTGTTAGGAGAGAAACGAATGCGTGACATCTCATTCCCAGAGAGAGGTGAATGTTTGGTGTGCGCATGAGTGTGCATATGCGTGTATGAGTGCAACGATACCCTTGGTGTGTTAAGCCTGACTAATAATACATCAACTTAGTGCACTGAAGCAATACCATCACGATTTCCCCCGTCCTGGACAAAGTGGCGAGCCTGCCAGGATTGCATGGCCCAAATTAGTCCTGGACAGCTTCTCTGATTGTTTGCTCATCCACTCATTGTTTTATTCGTTAACTACTTATCTGTATCTTTTTTTTTTAATCTAATCGTTCATTTATTTATTCTTTTATTTACGTCTTCCTCTATATATTCTTTTATTACATTTAAGCCTAATGACTTACACGTCTTCCCTCCTCAACCAGATCCAGCTGGAACTTTTTTCAGCCGCGTCTGCCATTGTCCTTACAGTTCTCGTCTTCTTCTTATAAAACCATTCTGAGCTGCTTCATGCCATCATAGGCTGAGTCTGCGACCTCCAGTGCTCCACCTTCTGTGGCGAGGACTTTAGCTTGGAGGCCAGAATCCCTCAAGCAGCTGGCTAGACTGGCATACCCATCAGTCTGGGAGACATGAGCTTGTTCCATTCGGCTTTCATGTGGCACAGCGAGTTCTGGGAGATTTTGCTGTGATGATCCTGAGTGGAGTACACTATTCGGTCTCATGCCATTCTCTCTGAAGATCTTTGGGTGATTTTGTTCCTCTCATTCTGGAAGGTCTGTTGCGCACTCCCAGTCATCCCCCCCCCCCCACACACACACACACACAGAGTAAATCCCGATTTTATGCTTTTGATGTCACAGCTGTTCAAATCCGTGATGTGTGGCCTCCTTCCATGCAGAACGGCGTTGCCGGACCTTCTGGTGGCGTAGCGTTTCTTCTAGCCGTGTTGCCACTCATGCGTGATCTCCTTGAGACATAATTGTTTCTTCATGTATAACGCCCCTGGGTTAGCAGCGTCGCTTTGCATGAACTCAGGACATATTTCACTGTTTGTCTGTCCTGACGATGCAAACACGCGTGGTTATAATGGTTTTCCTCCATTTCACCACATTCGAATTCGAGGGCAAAAAAGGTCATATACGAAGCTGAGGATAAGGATGATTATAAGAGGTGCCATAGGTCATATTTCATTCCAGCTGAGACCTCCTGGGAATGCTGTTTCCCACATATTTCACTGTCCCCTTTGGTCTTTCTGGACTGACTTCTGAATTGTCATGGCATCTTCTTCATTCTTCGGCTCGTGTTTCACCATGTCCTGTTTGGTTTTCCTGTGTGCTTTTGACTACTGCTTCATTTCATTGGATTACCTACGCGTTAACTCGCTCAGTTATTCATTCGTTCTTTCACCAACGCTTGACAACGATTCCTGTTAGAAACCAAGTCACCAAATCTCATGAAGGTTCCATTCTGCCGACTGTCTTTCCAAGGCCAAGAACATCTTCCCGTTCTCTGGAAGAACGTTTTGGGTTAGTTTTGGCAATGTACCATACTCACTCGCCTACCTGATGCCCACTCATGCACTCAGTCACTGATCTTCTTGCTAACAACATCCTATAAATCGGCCAGTCCATCGTGGGGTAGATATTCTGATCCGAGTCGAGTGGCGCTTGTTTCACGCGACTCAAAACCTGTCATATCTCGTCGCTCTAATTCAAACAAACATTATTGCAGAGAGCAATGAGCGACTTCACAGGACAAGAATGTCTTTCCTTTCATACGAATGTCGGTCGGGTCAGTCTTGCTTCCGTACTGTTCCAATTCAAAGATGCACAGAGGATGATTGTGACTGATTATTGGAGAAATGGGAAATCGTGTTTGAAAGCTACGTGAATCCTTCAAAATTGACTACCTTACATACCTCACAGTCTCCTTCGGCGGTGAGCTGGTTTCATTCCATTTAATTTCACATTGATTTGGTTTGATTTTTGTTCATTCTCGGGTGGGGCAGAGAACGTGGTGAAAGAAGAGGATGAAGTGCCCATTAAAGGAAGTCAAGTTTTCCGATCTCTTTTGCTGAAGAGCCAGGCAAGAAAGAAACAGGCCAGAAGGAGGGAAAGGTCGGAGGTCTCTTTGAGACGTCACTTCCGCCCTGTCTGTCTCTTTCTCTGTGCGGATGAATGCCACTCGTCTCGTGCATCCGTTCTGTTGGTGTGAACCTCTTGGGGGGTATTAGAGCTAGAAGGAAAGCTGTCCAAGAAGCAATGTAGGTTCACCACACCGTCAAGTTTGGGATGCAGCCGTGTTGTCATTGTGGTGGATCTGTCTTGGCACTGCTTGACCTCCAGGCTACACGCAAGGAGACATTTTAGTTTGCTAGCTCGAAGCCATAACATGGAAATTCCTTTCCCACCTTCCCACCCCTCCCCACCTCCCCGCAACCTTTTCCTCTCCTCGCATGGAGTGGTTAAGAGGAAACTGTGAAAATGATGCTTATATATCTGTGCCTGTGGGCGCGCGACGCGCACAGGAGTGCGCTCATGTGTGTGTGTGTGTGTGTGTGTGTGTGTGTGTGTGTGTGTGTGTGTGTGTGTGTGTATGTGTGAGAGAGTATGTTTGTGTGTGTGTATGTGTGTGTGTGTGTGTGTGTGTGTGTGTGTGTGTGTGTGTGTGTGTGTGTCTGTGTCTGTGTCTGTGTGTGCAGCAGGGAAAGGAAGAAGAAGTGGAGGAAGAGGTGGGGGAAGAAGAAAACAACGAGGAGAAACAGATGGAGAGGAGGAAGAACAAGAAAGGGGAGAGAAGGAGAGGGGAGGAAGTGAAGAGGAGATTTCACGTGCGCGCGCGCGCACACACACACACACACGCACACGCACACGCACACGCGCGCACACGCGCACACACACGTACACACACGTACACACACGTACACACACACACACACGCACACACACACACACACACACACACACACACACACACACACACACACACACACACACACACACACACAAGGAGGTCTCTAGCCAAGCACTCTGAAATCTGTCTGGGATCTTTTTTTCATTCTTTGTTTGTCACTTTTGTGTGTCTTGCCCGTAGAAGCCCTAAAGGCCGAAACCCGTCACGTCCGAACTGTCATCGGGTCATTCCCGCCTCCTGCTTGCGGTCACTCCACTTTGCCTGTACCTGAGTGTTTTCTTTCTGTCCGCCAGCACGTGCGAGGCTTGGTGGCTTTCGGGTGGTCTGAAGCAATGTCTCTGTGTGGAGGAACCTCTTTAAGGATTTCCTTTCAGCCCTCCTGTCTTTCTTTCTTTCTATCTTAATTACTTTCTGTCTTTCTTTTTTCTTTCTTTCTTTCTTTGTTCTTTCCTTCATTTGCTTATGGTTATGGTGGTAGAGGTAACGGTAACATTGGCGACTATTGTTAGTATTGTTATTATGATTGTTGTTATTTTCATTGTCTATTTTCCTCCCAGTTCATTTCGCTACCATCCCTCCACTTTTCACTCTTTGCTTTCCACCCTTCACAAACTCCCCCCCCCCCCCTGTCCCCCCCCCCCACACACACACACCTTTTTCTCCATGTCTTCCTACAATTTCTCCTCCCTCCCCAGTCCCTCAGCGAACGTATTCCAGTGAACTCTCTTTTTTGCAGTGAACTCTTTTTTTCCAGATGACTCCTTTCTGTTTCACAACCACAACTTTTTATCTTCCTCTGAACGTATTTATCGGCTTCATTGCTAAGGCAGATAGAACGCCTTCCGATCGGGTGCAGAAAAATGAGATGACGTGACTGAACCAGAGATAGTGCAGTGGCCTACGCTTCTCAAGTCTCCCGTTAAGCCTGTGCCACACAGGGACACCCGTAACTGCGAGTCCCACGTTGATGCCGTCATACATCGCCTTAATGTTGCCTGTTGGAGTGAAGGCGAAGTACCACAAGACATGAGGGATGCTAACGTCGTCACACTGTACAAAAACAAAGGTGACAGAAGCGATTGCAATAACTATCGTGGCATATCCCTCCTTAGTATCGTTGGGAAAGTCTTTGCACGAGTAGTACTGAAGAGGCTCCAAGTACCTGCAGAGCAAGTTTATCCTGAATCACAGTGCGGTTTCCGTGCCGTCAGATCCACTATAGATATGATCTTCTCCCTTAAACAACTTCAGGAGAAATGTAGGGAGCAAAGGCAGCCACTCTTCATTGCCTTCATAGATCTCACAAAGGCTTTCGATCTGGTCATCAGAGATGGCCTCTTCAAGATCCTCCCCAAGATTGGATGCCCACCCAAACTTCTGAGCATCATCAGATCCTTCCACGAAGACATGAAAGGCACTGTCGTCTTTGACGGCTCAACATCAGCTGCCTTCAACATACGGAGCGGAGTGAAACAG
Organism: Conus ventricosus; assembly: GCA_018398815.1. NCBI lineage: Eukaryota > Metazoa > Mollusca > Gastropoda > Neogastropoda > Conidae > Conus > Conus ventricosus. Next base: position 133,426,808 of record CM031597.1, on the reverse strand, counting down.
GGTTGCGTCCTGGCTCCCACCCTGTTTGGAATCTTCTTTGCTGTGATGCTGAAACACGCATTGGTCCTGCAACTGAAGGTATCTACCTCCGAACCAGGACAGACGGAAAGCTCTTCAACCTCTCCAGACTAAGAGCCAAGACAAAAGTCAAGCTGAGGTGCCTGCGTGACTTCCTCTTTGCAGACGACGCAGCAGTAACTGCCAAGACCTTGGGCTTACCATTAGCTTGAAGAAAACACAGGTCATGGGACAGGATGTTGACTCTCCTTCAGTCATCAGCATCAATGACCATGAACTGGATGTCGTCCATGACTTTGTTTATCTGGGCTCAACTATCTCAGACACCCTCTCACTTGACGCAGAGCTCAACAGGCGCATCGGCAAGGCAGCTACCACCATGACCAGACTGACAAAGAAAGCATGGAACAACAGCAAGCTGACCGAGCACACAAAGATCCATATCTACAGAGCCTTCGCCGTGAGCACCCTCCTGTATGGCAGCGAGTCTTGGACTCTGCGTGCCCGACAAGAGCGAAAGCTCAATGCTTTCCATATGCGTAGCCTCCGACGCATTCTGAACATCACCTGGCAGGACAAGGTCCCAAACAACGCTGTCCTGGAAAGAGCCGGATGCACCAGCATGTACACGCTGCTGAAACAGAGACGTATGCGCTGGCTCGGCCATGTCGTGCGCATGGATGACGGACGGATTCCTAAAGACCTCCTCTATGGAGAGCTTGTGCAGGGAAAACGTCCCACAGGCAGACCACAGCTGCGATTCAAAAATGTGTGCAAGAGGGACCTAAAAGCCTTGAACATCGACCAGAACAACTGGGAAGCAACAGCCCTCGAACGGTCAGCCTGGAGACAGACTGTGCAGAAAAGTCTCTCCAAGTTCGAAGAGACACTCGCTCAGCAGCACGGGGAAAAGAGAATGAGAAGAAAGGTTGCAGCCCAGGCAGACAGACCAGCGTCAGACTTCATCTGTGCCCTCTGCCACAGGGACTGTCATTCCCGCGTCGGACTGGCCAGCCACACCCGTCGCTGTACCAGAATAGACACCTAGAGCGCAACTCCATAGTCTTCCGAGACTGAAGGATGTCTACTGAACTACACCGGGACACACTCTCGCTCCACTGCTCGCTCTTTCGTCACTCGATAAGTGTGACCGCATCACTAAGTGAACATGAGACCGAAGACTGGCCGAATTTGGAAAGTTCCGCATGCTCAATCTTTCAGGCCGCGTGACGAAGTTGATCAACCAATCAGCGACTGAGAATTCTTTCTCGCTTATCAAATTTGCGTCACGAACGATTCTACCCGTAAATTCTTACTCTACACTGAGGTAACAACGTCAGAAGGCTTCAGGCTGCATTAAATAAACAGCATGGAGTGAGGCGCCAATGCCAGCAGTGAGGAACAGGTTAGTCTTACAGTGAGGCGCCAATGCCAGCAGTGAGGAACAGGTTAGTCTCACAGTGAGGCGCCAATGCCAGCAGTGAGGAACAGGTTAGTCTCACAGTGAGGCGCCAATGCCAGCAGTGAGGAACAGGTTAGTCTCACAGTGAGGCGCCAATGCCAGCAGTGAGGAACAGGTTAGTCTCACAGTGAGGCGCCAATGCCAGCAGTGAGGAACAGGTTAGTCTCACAGTGAGGCGCCAATGCCAGCAGTGAGGAACAGGTTAGTCTCACAGTGAGGCGCCAATGCCAGCAGTGAGGAACAGGTTAGTCTCACAGTGAGGCGCCAATGCCAGCAGTGAGGAACAGGTTAGTCTCACAGTGAGGCGCCAATGCCAGCAGTGAGGAACAGGTTAGTCTCACAGTGA
>CM031597.1:133399982-133402482 GCA_018398815.1 Conus ventricosus | reverse complement strand
CAGCATTACCACACCCATCCTTTCTCTCTGACTTGCACTTGCTACACAACTGGCAGTTGTAAAACACACCGTCCAAAACACACCGTATTCATCTTGACCATGTTTGAAAGAGATGACGAGGTCTTTTTTTCAATTTTTGTTTTTTGAGGGGAGAGAGGTCATGCATTCTTTTTTACAAAGAGAAAATAGTAGCGGCAGAAGAGTCGAAAATTCCTCGCCTACACAGACGTGTAGGACCTGCAATCTTTTAAAACTGCAATGGTGTCAAGGGAACGTAACCTCTCACAAAAGGCCTTAAGCGCTTAGAGGCAAAGAACGCCGTGAGTGGTAGAGAAATAGGTAATGCGCCGATGCTCTCACCTAGCGCATACGGTCGAACTGTGTCAAGTAGTGGTCAGGGTGATAGATGGCACTTAAGGTCGTGAGGACCCTCCGAGTTCGAACCTTCGGATGGCGAAAGAGAGGGAAATGTAACCACTAGGACCTCGGAGCATCAAGTGGGCGCTAAATACTCAGTCAGCTGAGGTTGCTTTGTAAACAGACCTTGAAGAGCAGGAGTCCAGGGCTTGTTCAGATGGTATTGCCGTGGGGCACTGTGTTGAGTCTTTGTCAGGCTGGTTGAATGTGTGTGGACGTTGTTGTCATTGCTTTCTCTAGGATAATTACTGTATATCTTGAAGTGGCTCCCGGAGTCGGCGGGAATTGTCGATGTCCATCTGTTGCCAAGTGGCTGTTTCCTAAGCAATTAGGTAGGGATGTGTGTAAATGCTGATGCGTGGAAGAATGTAGCGAAAGGAGAATTCAGTGTACTTGTGAACAAGGTGATGGAGAAGCAACATGGACAAAGGCGTGGCCCAAAGGGAACTATTTTGTGTCCATCCCTGTATAAACTGAGGGGGAACAACATGATGAGGAGGGAGGATAAGACCACCACAAGAGAGAGGACAGAGGAGTGAGAGGAGAGGAGAGTGAGCAGGACAGGGAAGGGTTGAGAAACACGTGGTCTGGGAGACAGAAGAGACAGCAAGGTCTTAGGGTAAAAGCCAAGCTGAAAAAGAAAAGACTGAGTTTGAAACCCAGAGGTGGGTGATAGAGACGAAGAAGAAGATTTCTACGTCGAGTTCCCAGAGACGACCACGAAGACCCAGTCCTGAAACCTGGAGCCAGTCAACCAAGGGTGTCACCATCACCCAGTGCTGAAGAAGACTTGAAGAGACTTGTTCAAGAACTGTGGTGTGGTGTGAAAGTGTGGTTGTGTGTGTGTGTGTGGAAACCTGGCCAGGTAAGAAGCCATTTACTATAACCCGGGATTAGAAGAATTGATCTTTTATGTTTTGATTATTCATTTTTTTGTGACTGGATTTTTCATGTGCAGTTATAAGTAGCATATAAATTGCATTTGTTGTTCTCAGTCGTGTTAGGAGAGAAACGATCACGTGACATCCATTCCCCGAGAGAGGTGAATGTTTGGTGGGTGCATGAGGGCGCATATGCGTGTATGAGTACAGAGATAACCTTGGTGTTTTAAGCCTGACTATAATACATCAACTTAGTGCACTGAAGCAATACCATCACGATTCCCCCCGTCTTGGACAAATGGTAATGGTAATTTTGCTTATCACCCAGTCGACCATGAAGGGCCATATCAGGGCTGACAAATCCTCAAAAGAAACTCATTCACACAGCGCTTTAAAATACAGCTAAAACACTGGAAATTTCGTTAAAAAAAATTAAGTTTTCTTCCGTAAAATCTGATATCAGATAAAAAATGTTGATCTCTTTCAGGTGGGACATCTCTGTACTTTGAAACGGCAACCACACCATCAACTGAACAGTCCAAGAATGAAACAAAGGGAAACGAAGTATCAGCATGACATTTGCTGACACGTTTTCGTAAACAGTCAGGAAAATGTTCGCAAACGGTCACCCGTAAAATGTTTAAAGAGTTGCCAAGTGTCGGGGAGGAGTTTAGGGCTTGGCCCTTTTCCCTCTGGATTAGCGTAGGTCTTAAACGTCAAAACCCGTTGAGTGCCAGTATCTTATTCTTTGACCGTCCTTTACATATCACGAAAGGAGGATCGTCATAATGTACGTGTGGATATAACGCATTAAACACATGATGCAATTTTAAGCTGTGGAAACAAGTTGAAGATGTGCATGTGTATATGTGCGTGTGTGTATGTATATTTGTATGCATGTATGTATGTATGTATGTATGTATGTATGTATGTATGTATGTATGTATGTATGTATGTATGTACGTATGTATGTGTGTATGCATGTATGCATGTGTGTATGTATGCATGCATGCATGTTCATATGTTCGAATGTATGTATGTACGTACGAATGTATGTATGTATGTATGTATGTATGTATGTATGTATGTATGTGTGTATGTATGTATGTATGTATGTATGCATGCATGTATGTATGTATGTATGTATGTATGTATGTATGTATGTGGTTGTCCATATTGGTGGCTCCGAAGGAATCAAACCT
>CM031597.1:133387482-133392482 GCA_018398815.1 Conus ventricosus | reverse complement strand
AGAAATAGTATATTCAAATCAACAATGTTCACAAAAATGCCAGTTTGAAATGATGTAAGAAAAACAAAATCTAGCAAAGAGCATTGGTACTGTGGTACAAGGCTAAAATCGTTGATGCACTTTCCAAAATGGCGTCTGTCTCTTGATTCATTTCCCTTACTCACTTCAATTATGTTCTGTGGAGAAATTGGGAGGGGCCCCGGGAGAGGACAGGGAGAAAGGAAGGGGAGGGAGAGCGAGGGAATGTTGTTTATTTTTGTGTAGTATGTGTATGTGGAGGGGGTGGGGGTAAAGTATATGTGTGTGTAAGACTGTATATGTGTGGGCGTGCTGTGTACTAAACAAGTGAAGATATTGGGAGGAGAGAACAAATTTCCATGTCTGATCGTTTTTCAGTATGCTGTTCAAATATCATTACATGCATCTTTCTTCTTTATAATATTCATTTTCTTCGTTGACAGCGTGATGAGTTATAAAAAGAAAAAAGAAAAGATAAACCAGACATACTGTTCATCCAGAGTAGCATCTCAGAATACATTTTTGACTTGATTTTACTCATTTCCTTCCAACACATTCCGGTCACCCATTTACCTTCATCAAAGCAAAGGCGAACGATTATTATAGTTTATTTTCAATCAAAAATTCAACATTCGAAACCAGCCTATTTACGAGAAAATTGTTATCCCTTCAAACACCTTGATCACAGGCAGATGAAGATAGAAATTTGTTATCCCTTTTAACACCTTGATCACAGGCAGATGAAGAGAGAAACGTGTTATCCCTTCAAAAACCTTGATCACAGGCAGATGAAGATAGAAATTTGTTATCCCTTCTAACACCTTGATCACAGGCAGATGAAGATAGAAATTTGTTATCCCTTCTAACACCTTGATCACAGGCAGATGAAGAGAGAAACGTGTTATCCCTTCAAACACCTTGATCACAGGCAGATGAAGAGAGAAACGTGTTATCCCTTCAAACACCTTGACCACAGGCAGATGAAGAGAGAAACGTGTTATCCCTTCAAACACCTTGACCACAGGCAGATGAAGAGAGAACGTGTTATCCCTTCTAACACCTTGATCACAGGCAGATGAAGAGAGAAACGTGTTATCCCTTCAAACACCTTGACCACAGGCAGATGAAGAGAGAAACGTGTTATCCCTTCAAACGCCTTGACCACAGGCAGATGAAGAGAGAAACGTGTTATCCCTTCAAACACCTTGACCACAGGCAGATGAAGAGAGAAACGTGTTATCCTTCAAACACCTTGACCACAGGCAGATGAGAGAGAAACGTGTTATCCCTTCAAACACCTTGACCACAGGCAGATGAAGAGAGAAACGTGTTATCCCTTCAAACACCTTGACCACAGGCAGATGAAGAGATACACGTGTTATCCCTTCAAACACCTTGACCACAGGCAGATGAAGAGATACACTTGTTATCCCTTCAAACACCTTGACCACAGGCAGATGAAGAGATACACTTGTTATCCCTTCAAACACCTTGACCACAGGCAGATAAAGAGATACACTTGTTATCCCTTCAAACACCTTGACCACAGGCAGATGAAGAGATACACTTGTTATCCCTTCAAACACCTTGACCACAGGCAGATGAAGAGATACACTTGTTATCCCTTCAAACACCTTGACCACAGGCAGATGAAGAGATACACTTGTTATCCCTTCAAAACACCTTGACCACAGGCAGATGAAGAGATACACTTGTTATCCCTTCAAACACCTTGACCACAGGCAGATGAAGAGATACACTTGTTATCCCTTCAAACACCTTGACCACAGGCAGATGAAGAGAGAAACGTGTTATCCCTTCTAACACCTTGACCACAGGCAGATGAAGAGATACACTTGTTATCCCTTCAAACACCTTGACCACAGGCAGATGAAGAGTACACTTGTTATCCCTTCAAACACCTTGACCACAGGCAGATGAAGAGATACAAGCAAGCAAACGATAATTTCCTGCCTGTCGACTTATGCTGTTGGAAAGTTGCGGCCCTTGAGGTTTTTTTCTTTTTCGTTTTCAAGGACTGAAACTGCAAAGAAACTGCTGTGATGTACTAAATCAAAAAGGAAGAAAAGGCTGACGACTCATTCTGCTAGGCAGACTGAAGATATACTAATACAGATTAATAAGTTTGTTTACCAAGGACTCTTTTCAATAGAACTGTCAAGCATTGCTCTTCCTTTTGCATTTTTTTCCTTTTTAATATAAAAGTGCAGTCGTTTCGATTGAATCAGATGGTCCGGAGTGAAACTGTGGATTACCGTATATCAGCAAAGACTTCTCGCTTGAGTGTCAATTCAGTTATCGCCACAATTAGCGCGTTGAGTTGATAGTCTGTTGAGAACTGACACTAATGTGACTTGATTCTGGTCGACAACAGTAATGGTTTTCTTGCGCTTATTTGTGTTTCTTTATCTGCTCATGGGATAAGTAGAATCATATCATCTCATCTCCCGCTTCGACAAGACCACAGTTAAAATACCTAACCCTCTAAAACAATAATCGCTAAAACTTCTGCTGGGAAACTGTAAGAGAATAAATATTCCTGAACAAGTAAAGGAGTACATAGGTGAAAAAGACATAATGAATATTTATGAACACAAGAAGATGAACATAAGTGAAAAAATGCAGAATGAACACTGGTGAACAAGACAGGGGAAAATGTGGTTGAAACAAGCCGGTGGGTGAATTTTTGGGGAAGAAGACGTGATTCGGCCAGGGTGAATAATAATATTTGTGCAAAGAAAAGTGAAACTGTTCAACAAAACAGGATTAATATTAGTGAACAAAACAGCGTGAATCATGGCGAAAAAAGACCGGGTGAAAACGGGTGGGAAAATGTGAATACTTGTTAAAAAAAAAAAAAGAGAGATTAGGTCTGGGTGAATAATAACACTAATAAGTGGGAAGATAAGTGAACTATGTTCAACAAGACAGGATCATTAAGAATGAACAAGACTGTGTGAATCGTGGCAAAAAAGACCCGGTGAAAAAGGGTGGGGAAAAGTGAATGCAATACTTGTTTTCAAAAATGGACAAACTCACATTAATTAAGAATAATACAATATCATTAATACCACAGCATGGATTTTTATAGCGCCTTGCCAAAGGTTCCAGGCGCTGACAATTCACACTCCGGTGTACACAACAGGCTGCCTACCAGGGTAGTGCCCACTGAAGAGCTGCCTGCTGGCGCTTCATTCAGTCGTTTTCCCGTGTCATCCAGTCAATATCGTTCAACATCGTTCACTCATTTCCTTACTTCCTCCATTCTTTCAGTTTTCACGCAGGATGCATGCCATGTGTAACGTGTCATCCATACCAACGGCCAAACTGACCTGCTCTTCCGGAAGCTGGTGATGGGATTTTACGTGTGTGCAAGATGTTATGCGTGCGTTCACACACGGAATCTCGGTTTACAGTGTCATTCGAAGGACTATTTGGGAAAGGGGGTCAGAACCGATGCTAACTCCGAGGGAAAAATCCCCCTGTATCAAAACGGCTTGGCGGAGATTCGAATCCGCAATCCCAGGATCACTAAGATTACGAGTTTGGCGCTCTATCCACTGAGCTATTCCGGCAGGTGACGGACAGAAGACAGGGGAATACTGGTGAAGAAGACGATGTGAATGCTTGAAACAAAGACAACGTGAATGACAAATTACGAAAGGTAGCGTGAACGTTGATGAGCAAGACAGGGTGGAATATTCGTGCACAAACAAAAAAGGGGTTCATTTTGGTGAACAAGACAGGGTGGAATATATGTGCACAAACAAAGAAAAAGGGGGGAATTTTGGTGAACAAGACAGGGTAGAATATACGTGCACAAACAAAGAAAAGGGGTGAATTTTGGTGAACAAGAGAGGGTGGAATATACGTGCACAAACCAAGAAAACAGGGGTGAATTTTGGTGAACAAGACAGAGTAGAATGTCCAAGTATAAAGAAAGAAAAAAAAGGGGTGAATTTTGGTGAACAAGGCAAGGCACATTTCGGTCAGCTAGGCATTGAATAATGGTGAAAGGTTTGTGAGTATTTTAGGGTGGGAGAGAGGGAGGTGGGGGTGCATGCATGCATGCATGTGTGTGTGTGTGTGTGTGTGTGGTTGTGTGTGTGTGTGTGTGTGTGGTGTGCGTGTGCGTGCGTGCGTGCGTGTGTGTGTGTGTGTGGTGTGTGTGTGTGTGTGTGTGTGTGTGTGTGTGTGTGTGTGTGTGTGTGTTCTTGAACATATTGGCCCTTGTTTTTTTATGCTTGACAAAGGTTTTACCAATAAACCGAAATTTGTAATATGCTTATTGGGTGTTGGTGGTTTTTACTGTTCAATTTATATTCTTAAATATGTCTTACAATGAAATTAATATCATCTAATAGACGTTGTTTGCTGTTATTATCGTTCTCGATGTCCATGATGTTGTCACTTACCTGCAGAATAAGAGTTTGGACCCTGGAAAGTCAAAAACGAGTCAAAAATCAGTTATTCCATCAAAACCATCAATGTTTCAAATTGGTAGTAAGTCGATCAGTCAGTCACGCACTCAAGCAAGCAGAAGTATGGTCGTCCGCCAGTCAGCCATTCACAGAGCTATGATCAGTCAGTCAGCCATTCACAGAGCTATGATCAGTCAGCCAATCACAGAGCTATGATCAGTCAGTCAGCCATTCACGGAGCTATGATCAGTCAGCCTATCACAGAGCCATGATCAGTCAGTCAGCCAATCACGGAGCTATGATCAGTCAGTCAGCCATTCACAGAGCTATGATCAGTCAGCCAATCACAGAGCTATGATCAGTCAGTCAGCCAATCACAGAGCTATGATCAGTCAGTCAGCCATTCACAGAGCTATGATCAGTCAGTCAGCCAATCACAGAGCTATGATCAATCAGCCAATCACAGAGCTATGATCAGTCAGTCAGCCAATCACAGAGCTATGATCAGTCAGTCAGCCATTCACAGAGCTATGATCAGTC
>CM031597.1:133374982-133379982 GCA_018398815.1 Conus ventricosus | reverse complement strand
TCCTCGGCAAATAAAATTTGTGTGCTCGTTGCCTTCACTGCCAGCGAGGACTTGAAGGAAAAGGGACTGGGGTCTTGATCTATCTTCCATGGTGAACTGCCCTAGCTATCTGTTGGCTGCCATCAGGGTTTCCATCTCATCCCTTCAGGTTCTTCACAGTCCTTTGATCTCGTGTTTTCCCTGCAATGCCACAGGGGGATGCAGATGTGATTCAGCTCTGCAGAAACTGCTTCTGCCTCCACCCACCTCTGCCCCTGACCTGCAACTCCTAGCATTGATTTATGGCAAGAAGCCTGTGATTTTGAGATGCTTTGCTCTGTGGTGTGTGTGTGTGTTGTGTGTTTTGTGTGGTGGGGGTTTTTGTGTGTGTGTGTGTGTGTGTGTAAATGTGTGTGTGTGTGTTGTGTGTGTGGGTGTGTGTGTGTGGTGTGTGTGGTGTGGTTGTGTGTGGTGTTGTGTGTGTGTGGTGTGTGTGTGTGCTTGTGTGTGTGCGTGTGTGGCGTGCTCTGGGTGTGTTGTGTTGGTGTGTGTGTGTGTGGTGTGTGTGTGTGTGTGTGTGTGTGTGGGGGTGTGCGTGTGGGGCGCTAGTGTGTATGTGTGTGTGTGTGTGGGGTGTGTGTGTGTGTGTGTGTGTGTGTGGTGTGTGTGTGTGTGTGTGTGTGTTGTACGTGTTTTGTGTGTCATAGTGTGTGCGTGTGTGTGTTTTGGCTATGGTGTGTGTGTGTGTGTGTGTGTGTGTGTGTGTTGTGTTGTGTGTGTGGTTGTGTTTTGGTGTGTGTGTTGTGTGTGTGTGCATGTGGGCTGTGTGTGTGTTGTGTGTGTGTGGGGTGTGTGTTGTGTGTGTGTGTGTGTGTGTTGTGTGGTGTGTGTGTGTGTTGTGTCCCACTGACACGGATCGATCACCCAACAAAGACCCAAATCCTGAAAAACCCACGCAGGGGTCTGTGTTTCCTAAATGACATCAGATTAGGCGGGAAAATCAGCTCGGGGAAAAAAGTGCCCATTGGGGACGACCGACTCGGACACGTCCGGTCACTCACGCCGCTGTCCACTATATATCAACCCCATGCTTACCACGCCACTGGAGGACCCAGGACGTGCGAAGCTGCTCATAAATATTCAACATGTCTTATGCCAAACTCCCCCGCCTGGGCTTGAGGTGTGGAGGATCAGGAGATGATTTATTCCAAAATGTCAAGTATTACAATTGGAGCCGTTTGCAGAGTTTGGAAAGGGCATAAATTTTGGTGCACTGCTGTCCTACAGACATGGAAGTGTTCTTAGTTTGAAATATCACCTGGAGGAGTAGGAAGAAGAGTGATGATGCATATGAGGAACTGAGGAAAATGGAGATGCTGGTGAAGTTTCTCTCCTGGAGAAGACAAATTTTGGAAATTAATCTGTTGTTTCGGAGACGACCCTTTCGGAGTGTTTCGGGTTCCTTTAATGTAAACACCATTCGGAGTCTTCGTGGCCATACTGAAAGTCACTCAACTCAGCATATCTCAATGCTAACAATGGTTAAAAAAAAGAAAGACAAGAAGGAAAAAAGGGAAGAAGAAAAAGAAGACAAACGAAAAAAGACAAAATATGTCGATGTAGCATGAGCATGTGATTATCCACATTCTTTTTTAGCACTGGTGTATTCCTAACGCATCTTGAAAACACGTATTATACGTTTGATGACTGGCAACCATCACTTTGGAGCCTTTTCCCTGCTTTCTGGTTAGTATTAGAGCTTCAAACCCTTTTGATAACAGAAATACGACTCTCTGTCTCTCTCTCTCCCTCTCTCTCTCTCTTCCCCCTCCCCTCTCTCATCTCTTTCTCTCTCTCCCTCTCTCCTCTCTCTCTTTTCCCTCTCTCTCTCTCTCTCTCTCTCCTCCCCCTCTCTCCTCTCTCTCTCTCTCTCTCTTCTCTGGCCCCAGAAGCTCTAGATCGATTGATTGAGTTTTGATTCCTAAGAGACCCCTCCAAAGTCAAGTGTATCATTAAGCATCCATCCAGTTCTAAAGGGGACAGCCTCAGGAACACAGCCCTCCTTGCACGACAAAGTTTGAGAGGTTGGCTCAGCTCACCACACACAATCCATTTTTCCCATCAACTCTTTGAAACACCCTACCCGGAGGCCCTTCACGTGTCAAGCTGGCCATGAATATTCAAAGCGACGTTTTTTCAAGACAAAAGAATGAGAGTAAGAATGATTTGGAAGATGTTGGCAAGGAACAGCGTCCTGTGAGAGTTAAGAGACAATTGGTATAGGGTAACTTCGTTTGAGACTTGAAAAGGGGCTGCTGGCTTAGAAATTGCCGTCCCCTGATGCCAAACATATGAGGGTGGCCTCAGTGACACACTCCCCTGGAGGACGAAAAGGGAAGAGGGGCTTGAACCAAAATGATTATGGTGTGTTTGGGAAAGGGGGGCAACAACAGATCGTTGAGAAGTCCGGGATAGGGGGGAGAGGTCTTGACTCACGGGTTTCAATGTCATTGAGGACACAGCAGTAAGGCCCATCATCAGCTCTGTGTCCCACATTTGCCGAGCCGTTAGGAACATTGTGCAAAGGTTGAGGCAAAAACAAGAAATGAATAGAGTGCTCATGAATAAGCTGTCATGGACAATATGTACCAAACAGCTGACCTAGCCGTTCACTTCACGCAGTGGGTAGGCCTTGGAGACCTTGAGGCTTTCACTTTTGATAGTGTGACAGGCGTAGGTCTTCTATCGTGTGTGTGTGTGTGTTGTGTGTGTGTGTGTGTGTGTGTGTGTGTGTGTGTGTGTGTGTGTGTGTGTGCGTGGCTGCGTGCAGTGCGTGCGTGCGTGCGTGCGTGCGTGCGTGTGTATGTGTGTGTGTTGTGTGTGTGTGGTGTGTGTGTGTGTGTGTGGTGTGTGTGTGTGTGTGTGTGTGTGTGCAAAGGTGAAGATTTTCCATCTTGTAATAAATGGGTATCTTCTATGAAGACTTGATTCGAAGTCGAAAACCAATTGCCTAAAATAGCTACCATTGTTTCAACTGTATCTTATTGATTATACATAGTAGCGAACTCATTTTCGTTACATCATAGAATGTTTACTGAGATAACCTTTATCTTTCCTCCCTAAAACAATACATAGAAATTAAATAACCACAGACATAGAAGGAACAAACATGGAAAAAATGTAAAGCATTTGCCATCTCCGGAAACTGGAAGACTTGAATTGATAACCCTCTCTCTCTCTCTCTCTCTCTCTTCTCCTCTCTCTCTCTCTCTCTCTCTCTCTCTCTCTCTCTCTCTCTCTCTCTTCCCGCTAGCAGAAATCAAATGTGTGCTCGTTGCCTTCACTGCCAGCGAGGACATGAAGGAAAAGGGACTGTGTCTTGATCTATCTTCCATGCTGTGCACTGCCCTAGCTATCTGTCGGCTGCCATCGGGGATTCCATCTCATCCCTTCAGGGTTCTTCCACAGTCCTTTGATCTCGTGTTTCCCTGCAATGCCACAGGCGTGGGATTCAGATGGTGATTTCAGCTCTGCAGAAACTGCTTCTGCCTCCACCCCCTCTGTCCTCTGACCTGCAACTCCTAGCATTGATTTATGGCAAGAAGCCCGTGATTTTGAGATGCTTTGCTCAGTGTGTGTGTGTGTTGTGTGTGTTGTGTGTGTGTGTGTGTGTGTGTGTGTGTGTGTGTGTGTGTGTATGTCTGTGTGTGTGTGTGTGTGGTGTGTGTGTGTGTGTGTGTGTGTGCGTGTGTGTGTGTGCGTGGTGTGTGCGTGCTCTAGTGGTGTGTGTGTGTGGTGTGTGTGTGTGTGTGTGTGTGTGTGTGTGTGTGTGTGTGTGTGTGTGTCTGTGTGTGTGTGTGTGTGTGTGTGTGTGTGTGTGTGTGTGTGGTGTGTGTGTGCGTGTGTGCGCTAGTGTGTGTGTGTGTGTGTGTGTGTGTGTGTGTGTGTGTGTGTGTGTGTGTGTGTGTGTGACGTGTGGTTTGTGTGTGTGTATGTGTGTTGTGTGTGCTGTGTGCGTGCGCTAGTGTGTGTGTGTGTGTGTGTGTGTGTGTGTGTGTGTGTGTGTGTGTGTGTGTGTGTGTGTGGTGCGTGTGGTGCGCTATTGTGTGTGTGCGTGTGTGTGTGTGTGTGTGTGTGTGTGTGTGTGTTGTGTGTGTGTGTGTGTGTGTGTGTGTGTGTGTGTGTGTGTGTGTGTGTGTGTGTCCTACTGACACGGATCGATCACCCAACAGGAGACCCAAATCCTGAGAGACCACGCAGAGGTCTGTAGTTTCTAAGATGACATCAGATTGAGGCGGGAAAAACAGTTGCTGGGAAAAGCTGCCCACTGGCGGGGGACGACCGACTCGGACACGTCCGGTCAGCTCACTGCACGCTGTCCACTATATATCAACCCCATGCTTACCACGCCACTGGAGGACCCAGGACGTGCGAAGCTGCTCATAATATTAACATGTTCTTATGCCGATCTCCCCGCACGTGGTGCTTGAGGTGTGGAGGATCAGAGAGATGATTTATTCCAAATTCAAGATATTACAATTGGAAGCTGTGTTCAGAGTTGAAAGGGCGTCAGATTTGTGCACTGCTGTCCAACAGACATGGAAGTGTTCTAAGTTTGAAATATCACCTGGAGGAGTGGGAAGATAGAGTGATGATGCATGTGAGGAACTGAGGAAAATGAAGACGGCTGGTGAAGTTTCTCTCCTGGAAAGACAATGTTTGGAAATATAATTGTTGTTTCGGAGACGACCCTTTCGGAGGTGTTTCGGGTTTTCCTTAATGTAAACACCATTCGGAGTCTTCTGTGCCATACTGAAAGTCACTCAACTCAGCATATCTTAATGCTAACAATGGTTAAAAAAAAAAGAGAGACGAAGAAGGAGAAAAGGAAGAAGAAAAGAAGACAGAAAGAAGACAAAATATGTCGATGTAGCATGAGCATGTGATTTCCACATTCTTTTTTAGCACTGTGTGTATTCCTAACGCATCTTGATACACATATTATACTTTGATGACTGGCA
>CM031597.1:133364982-133369982 GCA_018398815.1 Conus ventricosus | reverse complement strand
CATCAGCTCTAAAACGAATCCCATAATGACAACGAGTCCCTACCGGAATTTCGTCCTTCAATATTGCCAGTCCGTGAGTTTCACAAAGGCATTACGTTCAGTGTGTGCATTCACATGCATTTCAAAAACGTTCTGTCGACAGATTATCTCAATTGCTCCGGGGAAACTCGTGTTTGCACTGCAGTGTTTTCAGTTTTGACAATAATTATTCCGTCTAAGAAAACTTAAGGTCACAGAATATGCAAACCAATAGAACAAACAACATTCATGACAATAATGAAGCGATTATTTCAATATATTGGCCTTCTAAAGACAAATTTCACGCTGACAGACGATTTCAAGTGGTCGTGGAAGAAAACGCATCGTTGCAGCACAAAGTTTGCGGGTTTGACTGCATTTAATCATGAGCATTATAGATAGTTACTACCTTTTCAAATGTATGCATTAAACAACGTAAATGACGATGCAGAAGCAACGTGATTCGACCTGCTGGTCCTCTACAAACAAAACAAACAAAAATGATAAACAGAAACAAAGAGCAGAGAAGAATAGCTTAGCTGTGCTTTGTAGCGTACTAGCGTGAGTCAGATGTGTTGTTTATAGATGATTTCAACCTGTCTGGCGCAAACAGGATGAATATTTTACAAACTGCACAATAGGATGCATAGAAGAAAACATATCTGCATTTTTTATGGTCACGCTATGTGGGCGTACGAGTGTCCGGACAAAGTGACAGCTATCGGCATGGTTTGACCATGGTGTCAGGACGAAGTGACAGCTATCGGCGTGGTTTGACCATGGTGTCAGGACAAAGTGACAGCTATCGGCGTGGTTTGACCATGGTGTCAGGACAAAGTGACAGCTATCGGTGTGGTTTGACCATGGTGTCAGGACAAAGTGACAGCTATCGGCGTGGTTTGACCATGGTGTCAGGACAAAGTGACAGCTATCGGCGTGGTTTGACCATGGTGTCTGAACAAAGTGACAGCTATCGGTGTGGTTTGACCATGCAGCTCTGACCTTCTTAGCTCTCATCCATTACGGACATTCACACGGCGTAATCTCCCATGGGGGAACTTTCGAACGGATGCTTTCTGTCTTCCTTCGTCAGACTCCTTTGATCTTCTCTTCATTCATCCCCCCCCCCCTCCCACCAGTGACAGGTGCCTCATACATCTATCTGTCTATTTATGAGTCTATCTATTTATCTATGTGTCTATTTATCTATCTATGTGTCCATCTATCAATGTGTCTATCTATCTATTTATCTATGTGTCTATGAATCTATCTATCTGTGTATCTGCCTGTCTCTATGTCTGTCTGTCTGTCCGTCTGTCTGTCTGTCTATCTACCTACCTACCAACCTATCTACCTACCTACCTACCTACCTACTACCTACCTACCTACACCTACCTACATGTCCTACCTACCTACCTACCTACCTACCTACCTACCTACCTACCTACCTACTAACTAACTAACTAACTAACTGTCTATGTATGTATGTATGTATGTATGTATGTATGTATGTATGTATGATGTATGTATGTATGTATGTATGCATCTCTCTATCTCTCTATCTATATATATATATATATATATTATATGTATATCTCTATCTATCTATCTATCTATCTATCTATCTATCTATCTATCTATCTCTCTATCTACCCGTGATGGTATTGTTCATCACACTTTCTGGACACCTACTCGTAGCGCTTCACCAAAAATGCATTGCACCTTACTCATTTGCGATCGCTTATTAGCTTTTACATCACATGCTCAGTGGCCAACACATAAATTCAGTCCTAAATGCACCCCCCTCCCCCCCCCCCACACACACACACACACACACATCACATATAAACATGAAAGGATTTCATATACTATTTCTGGACCTTCATGAAGAATCTCAGATCCTCCAATGTCAATGTCTCCCCCACGAAGCTCGGAGGGCAACTGGTCAAGGATCCCAAGGCCTAGGTGCAAGTTTTGACTGACCAGTCCTGGTCTGTCTTGCCTCCAGTGAGGGTTGGTACACAGAAAGGGAATTTTCCAGCAAGTGCCGAGCTTTTTCTCAGTTGCACATTCGAGAAAATCACTGTCACTGAAGAGGGTGTGTTGAAGATCTTCGGCAGTCTGGGAATGGACAAGGGTTGCAGAACTGACAGCAGAAAATCACTGTCACTGAAGAGGGTGTATGGAAGATCTTCGGCAGTCTGGGAATGGACAAGGATTGTAGAACTGACAGCAGAAAATCACTGTCACTGAAGAGGGTGTATGGAAGATCTTCGGCAGTCTGGGAATGGACAAGGATTGTAGAACTGACAGCAGAAAATCACTGTCACTGAAGAGGGTGTATGGAAGATCTTCGGCAGTCTGGGAATGGACAAGGATTGTAGAACTGACAGCATTTTCTCACGAGTTCTATCAGATTTGGCAGAAGAATTTGCCTCCATTTCAAGTCTTACGTGCAGATCTTCCTAGGTTTGTGTTGGTGTGTTGTGTGTGGAGTGTGTGTGTGTGTGTGTGTGTTGTGTGTGTGTGTGTGAGTGTGTGTGGTGTGTGTGTGTGTGTTGTGTGCGCGCGTGCGTCGTGTGCGTGCGTGCGTGCGTGCGTGCGTGGTGCGTGGTGTAGTGTGTGTGCGTGCGTGCGTGCGTGCTTGCGTGCGTGGCTGAGTGCGTGCTTTGTGTGTGTGTGTGTGTGTGTGTGTGTGTGTGTGTGTGTGTGTGTGTGTGTGTGTGTTTGTTTCCATCGAACAGGTATATCGCCAACATTCTTTCTGCTCTTAAGGTAGGGCAACATTATGATTCATTAGATTACCAGCTAGTCTCGCTCTTGATCGTCCCTATAAAGTCATTGCACACATCATCGTAAGTACTCCCATGTCCCACCTCAAGGGCAACAGCACACTCTGCACAGAACAGCATGGGCTCCGCAAATTTAGATCTTGCCGGATACAGCTTCTTACTTCACCTGACATCGTCAGCATGGAACGAGGGAACCAAGCCATTTATTCATCATGGATTCTGCAAAAGCATTTGACAGTAATCAACAGCCTGTTATAACACAGGTTAAACCACTATAGAGTACAGGTGCAAGTCAATAGGTGGATCAGTGTGTACAGGTGCAAGTCAATAGGTGGATCAGTGTGTACAGGTGCAAGTCAATATAAGTGGATCAGTGTGTACAGGTGTAAGTCAATAGGTGGATCAGTGTGTACAGATGCAAGTCAATAGGTGGATCAGTGTGTACAGGTGCAAGTCAATAGGTGGATCAGTGTGTACAGGTGTAAGTCAATAGGTAGATCAGTGTGTACAGATGCAAGTCAATAGGTGGATCAGTGTGTACAGGTGCAAGTCAATAGGTGGATCAGTGTGTACAGGTGCAAGTCAATAGGTGGATCAGTGTGTACTTGCGGACATACATCAGGCAGGAGAGGTCAACTGGGCAAGATCAGATCTGGCAGCGTGTGCTCAGTTTTAGGACCAGTACATTTTCAATGTATATGATCGAGCTATCAGCAAAAAGCCAGTCTTCTCCAGTACGACTGTTTGCTGATGACATGCTCATCATCAGTTCGCAGACCACAACCACGATCATAACCAGTTACAGTAAGCTCTCCAAACGCCTTGAAGACTGGGAGGAGAACTGGAACATGGGGTTCCCCCTTGAAACTGTATTACCCTCTCTGGCACCAGACAGAAGGCTATGATCGAACATCAAACATCATTTAACAGCCTGACCTTGGAAAATGTCACCTCAACCGAGATCTCAGCTTGGATAAGCATATCAGCACCATAATAGGCTGCAAAGCCGATACGATTCTCAGCTGTTTTCTGCATAGTCTGTGATTAGTGGGGCCATTTTAAGTATGTCGCTTACAAAACACTTGTCTGTCTACTTGAGTGCGCATAAAGAGAATGGAACACTCACGCTGGAGTAACGTTGACAAGATTGAGACCCGTCCAAAGAAGAGCTGCCAGATTTGTAGTCAACCGCCTCCACAACACATCACGTGTCTCAGCTATGGTTGAGAAGCTACAGTGTTCCACTCGGCAGCATCAAAGAAAAGCGGCGAGGTTGGCTAAGCTGTCCACAAATTATTACCGACCAGACATCTGTAAGCCAAGCTAACATCAGCTTCCTAAAACTTGGCAGCGCAGAAGCAATAGTTGCGACAGATCCAAAGCCGAACGAATTACCGATAAGATTCGTGTCTTCCCCAAACAGCTTCAAGGAGTGGAAAGGTGCTGCAAGAATCAGCTGTATCAGCTGTCACCCTTGCCTCCTTCAGGCCAAAGGTGCCACGCAGCCAAACTTAAGCCAAATGGATCTAGATGCAAAGTGAGACGACTGCAGGCTGAAATTCAAACACATCTTAAAGACATCACACACACACACACACACACAAAGGTTAGGTGTGGATGGAAAGGGGGAAGACTACACCTACGAGTTCTGACTAGCTAAAGCATTTGGCTTAACAAATCTTATATAAATGGTAGCGACCCGCCAAGAGAAACGTGGACAAACGAGTCACAAGACAAAACACGACGCGTTTCGACCTCTTAGGTCTTCTTCAGGCAGGACACAAACAATAGGACAATGAAAATGAGGCTGTTTTCATTCAACGCTTGCCTCGCGCTGAAGAGATCAAAGCTAAGTGACAAACTCGTTCATTTTCGTTGTCCTATTTGTTTGTGTCTTGCCTGAAGAAGACCTAAGAGGTCGAAGCGCGTCGTGTTTTGTCTTGTGACTCGTTTGTCCACGTTTCTCTTGGCGGTTCGCTAACATTTATATAAGATGTGTTAAGCCAAATGCTTTAGCTAGTCAGAACTCGTAGGTGTAGTCTTCCCCCTTTCCATCCACACCTGACCTTTTTTTTTTTTTGCTGTTGTTATGTTAGTGTTAGGTCTCGTTTTGTGTCAGGGCGTGTCGGGAACTCCAAGTCTTTCGGAGCGAAAAACGAAAAGTTGTTGCCTGCTGATAAAACTCGCATA
>CM031597.1:133357482-133362482 GCA_018398815.1 Conus ventricosus | reverse complement strand
TTTTTGTATATGTGGGGTTGTTGAAAGTTAAAGATAAATTCCTACTGGACTGCGTAATAGACGTGAGCATAACGAACAAAGAAAAGCATAATTATTCAACATTTTTGGTAATGTCAGTGGAATCGATCTATCATGTGAAATATTAGCACCAGCCTTGTGCACTATATTCTTTGTTCTGGGACAATCTAGTAATAGGTGACATAAACTAAGAGTTTCCCCACACGCACATGTAACATTTTTGCTGTATTTGGTCCGAAGTGAATTTAAACGCTTTCTATGAATTAAAGTGACTAAGTCTCTAGATATTGGACTTTCAAATTTGTCTGATTGACTTTTCAGGGTGGATGTCAGCCTTTTGTTGCATACAATTGTGATAATATTGACTATCTGTGTCTTTAAAGAGCCTCACGAAACTGTTAAAGGATGCACTATTAATCAAAGTGTAACATTCTGATACGTCTAACGGAATGTTCAGTGCAGTCGTGCCTTCAATATTGCGAGCGGCTCTCCGAGCAGCTTGTTCAACTTTCTGATTTGTTGAAATTCCACAATGTGAGGGCACCCAACTGAAAGTCACATTTATTCTTTTTATCGACAGAAGATGTGTCACGTAATAAATTTCTGTAACAGTCGGAAAAGAATCCTACCACATTAATGATCACCGTCCTGTTGCACTGACTTCAATAGTAATGAAATGCTTTGAAAAAATTATTCTTCATCATCTCCTTACCTTTACAAATCAACAACTTGACCCCCTCCAGTTTGCCTATAAACCCCATAGAAGCACCGATGATGCCATTCTTACACTCCTTCACAATGCTTTCTTGGGTTATTGAACAGCAGAGCTGACCACTCAGACTGTTCCATATCTTTTGACCTCCTTGCATCCTTGATTGGATCCTCAAGCATAGGCTCAAAGATTGTCCCCTACATTTTATACTGTTTGAATAATGCTTTTAGTTTTTCAGCAACTTTTTTCCTCTCCACACCTTCGTTTTGTTCCATTTACTACCCTTCGCTGGCTGCTTTGGGGGTGCTGTTGGATTCTTTTTTGAACCCTTGGCGGTGAGAACACCACAGAATTATGGACTGTGGTGTGTCTCTATTTGACACCAAGAGCACAGACACAATCAGCCGTGTCTCCCTGATGAGTCGATCCAGCGGACGAAAGGCCTAGGAGCAGGCAATACAAATAAATGTGCCTTCAAGAGAGATTATGATGGTTCCATCAGGCAGCTGGTGAAGGGTTTCTCATAGTTATAATATATTCCCCCATTTTCTTCATCTTCAATTTTTTTTTTTTTTTTTTTTAAGTTCAAATCTTTGCCAAGTCATTACTATAACGACTGAAGAATTGTTAACCTGCACTTGTTTTCCCCACTACTTAATTGTTCAGCATTCTAATGCTTTCTTTCATGTGAATAACTCCAAATCTTTTGTTCGTGTTCTCTTCATTGACTTCTCCTCCGCTTTTAACACAATACAACCTCGTCTCTTGGCCTTGAAACTGTTAACTGTACAAGTAGATCCGAAACTCATTTTCTGTCTTGTGCAAGGATAGTGGTGACTGTAATCAAATATTAAAGTTTTATGATAAAACGCACGCATTCCTTTCAGAAATACTTGTACCTCAGTTATCAAATGCCATTCTTCTTCAATCAAACATATTCCTGTGGAGGAGTGATGAAGTGGATTTAATTGTTTAATGCTGTTATTGTTCAGCGTTCAAATGTTGAATTGTATGTTTGATCTATGCGGACATAGGCAGTATCATGTCATGGGAAATAATTTCAAAAGATGTACTAAGTACGTCAGTGATCACGGTTACGATATTTTGTCACAGTGGGTGTGCATATGGAACTGGAAATTTGTGAACATTGTTGCAATCACTGAAGACTGTACCTACACCGTATTCTAATACACTGTTTATTATCGGTGTCTTCTTTTTTATTTTCAAAGTATAGCTGTTTGATTAATATTATCAACATTTTGACTAAGAACTGTCGCGCTGACCGATAATTCCATGAGTGGAGAACTACATGGTGAGCATTGTGTCTTGATTGCTACGTCAGGACCTTTTTATTCAACACGCTGTTTGTATGATAATTTTGAACATATGTGATCAGGTATTTTGTAATCAAACACATGGATGAGTGCAATATGTATTGTAAGAAAGGTTTATAATCCACACTGTACTGCATGGCTGTTTTAATACCCAAAATATGCCATTCGCGCATATGCAGCCAGCAGTTTGCACCATACAATGACCAGCCTAGAAAGCACCTCGTGTAACTGTTCTGTATTGTTACCATCTTCGAAAGTGGCTTCTACTTTGTACTTTAACGTTTTGAACACTCACTTTTTTTTCTCTTTTCTGTTCATTCTTCATTTCCCTTTTTCATTTTTGGTTATAGAAAATAGAAACGATGTAGAAAATGACGATTGCATGGAACACTGCTGCTTATTTTGTAAAGAAATTTGCAGACATGGCGACGAATGGGTCCGATGGTCTGTGCAGCAGAATGACTCACTACAGACTGAGGTAAGTCGGACGTCCTGCTGATGATGCCTTAGAGACCACGAACAGATGCAGCTTGCGTAATCCTCGTGAATTCTTTCTCCGATCTGAGTTTTTTTTCCTGTTCCAGACCCGTGTCTGTGACCTTCTGGGGGCTGCTGACGGATAGAGCTGGAGTCAGGGCGTGCGACCTGTCTGGCTAACACTCATTGATCATCCCTTCCCCCAGCATCAGCTGACCTCATGAATATTCATGACAGAGGGAAGCCGTGAAGGAGATGGTCTGATGAGCAGACGGGCAGAGATGTCCTTCGTGTCCGTGTGCGCCTTTCACCGTTTTCCGTTTCTTTCATGTTGGTTTTCTCAACTGTTCTTGTG
This sequence comes from Conus ventricosus, assembly GCA_018398815.1. Taxonomy (NCBI): domain Eukaryota; kingdom Metazoa; phylum Mollusca; class Gastropoda; order Neogastropoda; family Conidae; genus Conus; species Conus ventricosus. The sequence continues at coordinate 133,359,586 of CM031597.1, read as the reverse complement.
GAGGAGAAATTTGCTGATAACATGGGTTTGCTGTTTGAGCGGGTTCAATAAGGTCGAGGTGAGGTTTCTGTGTTGTGGCTTTTATTAATCATTTATGCTTTTTATATACTTTCGGCATGCACAAATGAGCAAAAGTTCAAGTTAGTGTATATGTATATGATATAAAATCATGTGCATACATTTGTGCACACGTGTATGTGTGTGGGTGTATGTTTGTATCTTTCATTGTGTAACTCTGTGCTTGTATGGTTTTGTGTGTGAGAAAGAGAGAGAGAGAGAGAGAGAGAGAGAGAGAGAGAGAGAGAGAGAGAGAGAGAGAGTGCTTGTGTATGTGTGTGTGTGTCCCCATTCTTCAGCACCTATAGTTTGGTGCTTTCCATATTCTTTGGCTCCTATAGTTTGGCGCTTTCCATATTCTTTGGCTCCTATAGTTTGGCGCTTTCCTTATTCTTTGGCTCCTATAGTTTGGCGCTTTCCTTATTCTTTGGCTCCTATAGTTTGGCGCTTTCCTTATTCTTTGGCTCCTATAGTTTGGCGCTTTCCTTATTCTTTGGCTCCTATAGTTTGGCGCTTTCCTTATTCTTTGGCTCCTATAGTTTGGCGCTTTCCTTATTCTTTGGCTCCTATAGTTTGGCGCTTTCCTTATTCTTTGGCTCCTATAGTTTGGTTCTTCCTTATTCTTCAGCTTCCATACTTTGGTTCTTTTTTTTTCTATTCTTTGGCGCTCTACAGGTTGGTTCTTTACCTGTCCAAAGGCTCTCATGGTTTGATTGTCCCATTCTTTTGGCTGGGACAGTTGTTTGGTTCTTTCCCTGTCCTTTGGCTAGGACAGTTGTTTGGTTCTTTCCCTGTCCTTTGGCTAGGACAGTTGTTTGGTTCTTTCGCTGTCCTTTGGCTAGGACAGTTGTTTGGTTCTTTCGCTGTCCTTTGGCTAGGACAGTTGTTTGGTTCTTTCGCTGTCCTTTGGCCATGGCAGTTGGTTCATCCCTTGCCCTTCGGCTTAGATAGTTTGGTTCTTCCCTGTTCTTTGGCTACAGTAGCTCTCTATTGTTTCCCTGAACTTCGACCTATTACTTTGATTCTATTCCTGTCCATCAGCTCTGATATTTTGGTCCCTTTTCCAGTCCCTCGTTTCTGAAAGTTGGGCTCTTTGCTTTCTTAGGGGTCTCATGATTTGTTTGATTGTTTGGTTGGGGGTTATTTTTCCTGTCAAACATCACCCTTACACCACCGTTTTCTTTTGTTTATGTCGTATGTTTACTTTTTCCTTGGAGCATAAATCAGTCATTTGGGAGTATATTGTCACTTTGTCCGTAAGATGTGCGTATAGTCTTTGTGCGTGTTCTGATGAAGAATACAAAAAAAAAGGATACGTGCAGTTGGACTTCCACTTGCTTGGCGTTCTTAGAACCCCCGGTGAATGCAGTCATGGACAGTCACTTGTACCCGGTGGTCAACTCCATGGGGGAAGAGAGGCGGAGGGGGAGTAGTAAGTATAGTGGCTCTCTCTCTCTCTCTCTCTCTCTCTCTTCTCTCTCTCTCTCTCTCTCTCTCTCTCTCTCTCTCTCTCTCTCTCTCTCTCTCTCTCTCTCTCTCTCTCTCTCTCCTTTTTCAAGCATCTTGCTTATACAGAGATCACTTCCCTACAAAACGGACTGTGTCCCAAACTCTGTCAAATTGGAAAATTGCCTTATTCAGACATCTTCATCTGCACGGAATGTAGGTGTTACCCTTGACTCAGCACTTTCCTTCCAGCAACATGTTTCCACAATCTGCCGTGTCTGTTACTTTGAGCTTCGCCACATTGGTTCTGTGCGACATCTTCTCTCTGTGGATGCCACGAAACCCCTTGTTTCTGCTTTCATTCTATCAAGACTTGATTACTGTAATTCTCTTCTAGCTGGCTGTCCCCAGAATCTTCTCAGTCGTCTTCAGGAAGTCCAGAACAATGCTGCTCGTTTGGTTCTTAGACAACCCAGATCTTCTCATGTCACTCCCTTACTTCTTTCTCTTCACAGGCTGCCGGTCGAAAAAACGAATAGACTACAAACTGTCCATACTCTGCTTTAAATCTTTGAATGGCTTAGCTCCTTCCTACCTTTCT
>CM031597.1:133344982-133352482 GCA_018398815.1 Conus ventricosus | reverse complement strand
GTCTCTTCTAATGCTTTCCATCTTTCAACAATGACAAATACAACAACTACAAATCACTGGGGTCAAACCCTGATCATTTCTCAACTTCTGACGCCAAGTTCTCCCGCGCATGTCAACTCCCCTTCAACAGTTGGCGCACTGACTAAACCGATACAAAGAGTTACAAATGTCAATTCCCCTTCAACAGTTGGCGCATTGAGCTGAAAAATAAACAGATACAAATAGTTACAAATGTCAAATGTTCGTGCGCCACCGTGCGGTGCGTGCATGTTTCAACGCCTTGATCATCTTCCACATTTGTTCTCGAGTTGTTGCTCTCTCTCTCTCTCTCTCTCTCTCTCTCTCTCACAGTGAATATGTGTGCCTGGGTGAGGCACTTGTGTTTATGATCCTGTTGTTACTTTAAAAAAAAAGACTACATAAAAGACCACATATTCATTTTGAGTGACGAAAAAGCACGTCATTATTTTTTTTTCTTCTACATGGCTTCGAGTCTCATCATCATCATTTACGTAATCCGTTACAATTGATGTTTCTTTGCATTATATACTTTTTTCGGCGCTGCAAATATTAATGTACACCCCCTTGACATAAAGGCTATATGTAGACCGTTGTCAATCAAAACGTATTTGAAGGGTCTGAAGCGTCTCTCTCTCTCTCTCTCTCTCTCTCTCGGGGGTCACGTGACGTGAAGCGAAGCAGCAGGGCGCACACTGAAAGAGCTGTGGTAAATTTACTAATTTCATCGTCAACATGCCAGTTACTGGACTTCCAGCGACTGTGGAGATGACCCTAACCGCCCTGCTGACGGACAACACGGTGACCAGCTGGAAAGTGGCGGGAGAAGCAGACGGCACGGTGGTTGTCTTACGCCTCAAGCCTGCCAGCCCGCCACTGTCAACAAATATGGCGGATCCCGTCCTAAATCGCAACACACGGGTGCAGTATTACAGAAGAAAACCACCAAGTCATATTCGACGAGACCAGGAGAGGGCCAAACAGCAGCAACAGAAACAGGCAAGCGCGAAGCATGAGTGTGACTTTGACACGGTACGCCCACTGGATGTGTCATTTTTACCTGACACACAGTCGGAAACGTCAAGTACACCGGAGCACGTTTTGACTACACAGCCGAACCGGATTGACAGCGAGCAGGACGAGGACGAAGCACGTCTGATGTGCTCCACGTGCATGGCACCAGCGACACGTTTGGTTCGATGAACTGTGACACTGCTGTTATTCAGCAGCCTGGCGCGTACATCGAGTCAGCGATCGAGACTTCTGTTGGTGGTTTCAGTACCAATGTGGTGAAAGGTTTTGTCGCTACCCTCACAGATAGGTCTGTGCAAAGACGATTGAGGGACAAGGATAGGAACAAATCCTTTAGGAAAGTGACGTGCAGCGATCCACGGATGCTGATCTGCTAATGTGCGAGTCAGACGATCTCGTCCTCGAGTTTTCTTGTACAGCTGCATCTGGTGACGGCGAGTGTGTGTTTTGGTTTGTCAAGCAGGACAGCAAAATCATGCTGACAGAGGAGCGTGTAAAACTTGCCAGTCTTCGAAGAGGGAAACGTGTTGACAATAAACAACACGCCGAGATCCAAGCACGTGCAGCACGGGAGATGTAGACGCTACACGGCCTGATCCAGTTCTACCTGGGGTGACAGCCTGTGTTCACGAGACTTGCATGACGGGTTCCTATGGGACATATGCCAGCCTAGTGATAGAGGAGAATGAACATTGTTTGCCATGGTTTCCATGTCGGACTTACCGCGCGGCATTATTTCATTGTTTTGTTGTGCTGTTGTTGATCGCACCATATTGCTAAGGAAGCTGTACCGCTTTATAGCAATAAATCATTTCGTTTCGTTTCGTTTCTCTCTCTCTCTCACTCTCTCTCTCTCTCTCTCTCTCTCTCTCTCCTCTCTTCTCTCTCTCTCTCTCTCTCTCTCTCTCTCTTCTCTCTCTCTCTCTCTCTCTCTCTCTCTCTCACGTTATGCCGTGACCTTTCCTAAACCATACACCTGACTGAAATTTGCTTTCCAATCGATGTTGCTTTCTGGTAACGTTGAATTTCCATCTGCAATTTTTCTGTGTCTGTGTTGATGTACCAATGTGTTAGTATTTTTGTAAACTATTGATGGTAACCTTCTCGGATGGTATGGTTCACAAAAGACAACTGGTGTTTGTTCCACCTTTCCCCAATAAAATCCTTCAATTTCGTTGGCCTTTTCTCTGGAAATCACTCAATGCTACAGAGCTATGAACCACCACCCCTCCTCTGTCTGTCGTCTGTCTGTCTGTCTCTCTCTCTCTCTCTCTCTCTCTCTCTCTCTCTCTCTCTCTCTCTCTCGCTCTCTATCTATCTATCTCAAAGGTTAATTTGCTGTGCATGCGTGTGTATGTGAGTGTGTGTGTGTGCGTGCGTGCGTGCTTGCGTGTGGTGTGTGTGTGTGTGTGTGTGTGGTGCGCGCGCGTGTGCGTGTGTGTGCGCGCGCCCGCGTGTGAGCATTTGTGTTTATGTGGGAAGAAAAAAAGCCAACCATACACAGACAGACAGCAGACACACAGACAAAAACACAGACAGACCAGAGAGTGAGAGAGAGAGAGGCGTGATTGTGAAATGGATGGGGCCGAAGAATACAGCTGAATTAGAGACAGATACATAAGAAACACCGCCTGTCCTTCACATGCCTGCATTCACTAAAAGATCTGATACTATCGCTCATGTGGACTTACTTCACAACGGGAAGCACGTGAACGCAAGCTTTTCTCTCTTGGTAAGCATTCCTGGTCCCAGTCTCCTGGAGCAGAAAGTGATGCACGAGCTCATGTAGGACACCCCTGGCTGCAGAAAGGCAGAGGTGATCAAAGTGAACGATCACACACACACACAATCATACACACAATCACAACACACCACACACACACACACACACACACACACACACACACACACGTGCACGCGCGCGCACGCGCACGCACACACGCACGCACGCACGCACACGCACGCACGCACGCACGCGCACACGCACACACACACACAACACACACACACACACACACGCGCGCGCACACACACACACACATGCACTCACGCACGCACGCACGCACGCACGCATATACACTGCATAGATAGATAGATAGTTAGACGGATGAATAGAAAGTACGCACACACGCACGCACACACGCACGCGCGCACGCATACACACTGCATAGCTAGACTAGATAGATAGATAGATAGATAGATAGATAGACAGAAAGATAGACGGATTAATAGAAAGATAGATGGATGGAGGGATGGAGGGATCCATGGATGGATAGGTGGATAGAAAAATGTATACAGACATAAAGAATTGGTTATAATTTTTTTTTAATCTAAGAGGGAGGAGAAGTTGTCGGTCCATCACAATAATCACTGTCACAAGAAAAAATGAAAAGAGAAACAACCCACTGAAAGAACACTAGATGCAATACTACTCTTTGCTTGGCAGGGGAATAGCAGACACGGACCCAGTGGTCTGTGTAGCAAAATGACTCACTACAGACTGAGGTTAGTCGGACGTCCTGCTGATGATGCCTTAGAGACCACGAACAGATGCAGCTTGCGTAATCATCGTGAATGCTTTCTCCGATCTGGGTTTTTTTTCCTGTTCCAGACCCGTGTCTGTGACCTTCTGGGGCTGCTGACGGATAGAGCTGGAGTCAGGGCGTGCGACCTGTCTGGCTAACACTCATTGATCATCCCTTCCCCCCCCCCCCCCCCCCCCCCCCCCCCCCCCAGCAGCGGCTAACCTCATGAATATTCATGACAGAGGGAAGCCGTGAAGGAGATGGTCTGATGAGCAGACGGGCAGAGATGTCCTTCGTGTCCCTGCGTGTCTTACAGAGTTTACCTTACCTCATCTTTGTTTTAGTGATGGGCTTCTCCGCCGTTCTTGGGGAGTAGATATTTGCAGATGATATGGGATTTGCTGTTGGAATGGGGTAAATAAGTTTCATTCATGTTTTATGTTGTACAGTGTTGACTACATCAGTTAGCACATCATATCTTCCTCTGTTTCTGACTTTCAGACATGCATTCATGAGAAAATGTTACAGAATGTGTGCATAGTACCAACGAATGGGTACCCATTTGACGTGTGTGTGTGTGTGCACGCGCGCGCACGTGTGGTGTGTGTGTGTGTGTGTGGTGTGTGTGTGCGTGCGTGCGTGCGTGCGTGCGTGCGTGCGTGCGTGCGTGTGCGTGCGTGCGTGCGTGCGTGTGTGTGTGTATTAAACATCAAAACAGGCATCATGCTTAGTTCACTCAAGGTGTCGGGGTTTGGTGGAGAGTTCATACGTCTGAATGCAACAAAAGGGTAAATGACAGACGAGAGGTCGGGAAGAGAGTTGTTCAGTTCAACATTCACAGTCATAACAAATTGATTCAATCAGAGAAAGCATCGCATGCTAAGAAGAGGCAGACACACTTGGAAGCCTTATTTCTAGGGGTGTTTTGGTCAGAGTAGAAATAGCCTGATGATTACCAGCGTTTAGCAGCAGACTCTGATTGCATCCCCTTCACTGGTGAAATAAACGAGGTTCCTGTTGTGTATAACGTATCGGAAAATTGGAGTCCTGAATGTCTCATTGGCCTTTGCCAGACCGATTGATCGATGTTTCTTTATCAATCCCACCAGGAGCACTGACGTGTCCGTAAAACATCACTTTTCCATGCCAGGCTGTGATGTTTGGATACAGAGTGTCCCACATTCCTCTGACGTTATCGATGTCCCGATTGATGGAACGTTCTTTTGGAGGTACCAATACATTAGTTAGATGCATTCCTCGCTTTAAACGTTCTGACAGCTGAGACCAGTGGATGTCGTCATCCTAAGAGTGTGTTAATGTAAAACTCTGATCTTACTTCATGCACTGAGTCATGCAGTCCACAGACTCTAGTGACCACACCGAAACTGGGTGAACGTATTTGTAAAGTGTTGTAGACACTGGTACAAATCTGAAAGTAGTTCACGTCCACTCAAGAGATCAGATCCAGCGCTAAAGTGATCGGGGTGTTTTGTGTCCAAACATCACTCCATGCGTTTTTCCTAGGGACTAAAGCGTTTTCTGTTGACCCCGATGAGATCGGAAATTTTGCTCACAACAAGATAATGGTTAGTAATATCACAGCATGTAAACAGCACAGCATACATACAGTAAAACAGTAACATCAGCTAAAGTAACTTTGCCTTGTGCAGCACCGACTCATTAACTGATACACCCATTATTCATAAAGAACCCTGAGATCATCTCAAACCAAAGATATACATCATCGACGTACAGATAGGCTGCGGATCATTCACGAGTGACCCTAAACACTTTTTTTCTGTGTCTCATACTCTGTGCCACTCCAATGCCGTCACCCTCATGCTGCTCATCCTGGCCTCTCATCCACAGTCCTGCCTTGTCTTGTTCCATCACAGCCCTGGCGCTGGCAGACCACCGGGAGAGTCAATGTCAATAATGGCCATGAAGCAGCGCACCAGAGGAGACACTGCACTGCTGCTGAAGTCCTGTAGATCGCGTTCAGTGCTACATGTTCTGACCCAGCATACCCAGCACCAGTTCCTTAGCCCTCTGCTGACAACAATGAGTGTTTTAAGTCGCAGAGCCAGCATGAGTAAGGGTCTTCCTTTGGAGGATGCCTCCGCGTCCGTCTAGCGAAAGTCCACACGAACTAGCTGATAGCAGGGACCTCGTTATGAACTCACCGGGAGCGTAGGTGTGGAAAGGACCTCGAAACTGAGGTCACCATGAGAGCAGGGCATGAAGGGCCACAGGATTTGAGACATTTCGATGCTGATCAAAAAGGATAAAGAGGATGCGATGGCGTTCAAATCTCGTCTGAGACAGAATGGTAGAACTGCGCTCAACGCTTACTTTGTTGTTGTGTCTGAGACTGAATGGTAGAACTGTACTCAACGCTTACTTTGTTGTTGTGTCTGAGACTGAATAGTAGAACTGTGCTCAACCCTTACTTTGTTATTGTGTCTGACTGAATAGTAGAACTGTACTCAACGCTTACTTTGTTATTGTGTCTGACTGAATAGTAAACTGTACTCAACGTTTACTTTGTTGTGTCTGAGACTGAATGGTAGAACTGTATTCAACGTTTACTTTGTTGTGTCCTGAGACTGAATGGTAGAATTGTACTCAACGTTTACTTTGTTGTTGTGTCTGACTGAATAGTAAACTGTACTCAACCCTTACTTTGTTGTTGTGTCTGACTCAATTGTAGAACTGTACTCAACGCTTACTTTGTTATTGTGTCTGACTGAATAGTAGAACTGTACTCAACGCTTACTTTGTTATTGTGTCTGACTGAATAGTAGAACTGTACTCAACGTTTACTTTGTTGTGTCTGAGACTGAATGGTAGAACTGTACTCAACGTTTACTTTTTGTGTCTGAGACTGAATGGTAGAATTGTACTCAACGTTTACTTTGTTGTTGTGTCTGACTGAATAGTAGAACTGTACTCAACGCTTACTTTGTTGTTGTGTCTGACTCAATTGTAGAACTGTACTCAACGCTTACTTTGTTATTGTGTCTGACTGAATAGTAGAACTGTACTCAACGCTTACTTTGTTATTGTGTCTGACTGAATAGTAGAACTGTACTCAACGTTTACTTTGTTGTGTCTGAGACTGAATGGTAGAACTGTACTCAACGCTTACTTTGTTATTGTGTCTGACTGAATAGTAGAACTGTACCCAACGCTTACTTTGTTATTGTGTCTGACTGAATAGTAGAACTGTACTCAACGTTTACTTTGTTGTGTCTGAGACTGAATGGTAGAACTGTACTCAACGCTTACTTTGTTATTGTGTCTGACTGAATAGTAGAACTGTACTCAACGTTTACTTTGTTGTGTCTGAGACTGAATAGTAGAACTGTACTCAACGCTTACTTTGTTATTGTGTCTGACTGAATAGTAGAACTGTACTCAACGCTTTCTTTGTTATTGTGTCTCAGCGTCAGCAATGCCCAAGAGATATAACACCCCCAATTTTGGTCAGAAAATTCAAGCAAAAATCTCAGAAACGCACATCCAGTAACTGGATGAAACACCTCTATATGGTCCAGTCTTCTCGGTTGAGCCCCCAGCAAACTCAGCTCTGGTATGAGCCAGTGGTGGGCAAAGTATCCCACATCATGGCTTTTACAAGAGTCTGACCTATGACCTAAAAGCCCGGAATCATAGAAATTGATCACTGCAATACGGTGGCTGATTCCACATTAAATTTGGTATCTTCCTTACACTCTGTCTATTATTGCCGATTCCTGACTACTGTCCATGCATTACACAAATTCAAACCAACACAACTGTTTTTCTGAGCACAGCATTATGTTATCAGACAGCAAAGAGGTCAAGATTACACGAGCAGATGTAGGAGAAATGTGTGGAAAAATTCAACAATTAAGACGATATGACAGACTACCATCTGTGGAAA
>CM031597.1:133302335-133314722 GCA_018398815.1 Conus ventricosus | reverse complement strand
TTTAATCTGGAGGCTTGGAAGTGAAAGTTGGACAGATTGCCCATGTTGATACTAGCCGTTCAAATGTGTTGATTGGCGTTTATGGCCTCTGATAGTGTGTGGTAGTGTTTGTGTGTGTGCGTGCTGCGGCGTGCGTGCTGCGTGTGTGTGTGTTGTTGTTGTTTGTGTGGTGTGTGTGTGTTGTTGGTGCGTCGGTGCGTGCGTGCGTGCGTGCGTGTGTGCGTGTGTGTGTGTATTCTTCAAGCGTGCGTGGTGGTGTGCGTGAGTGCGTGCGCGCGTGTGTGTTGTGTCTGTGTCTGTTGTAGTTGTTGGCGTGCGTCTGTGTGTGTGTGTGTGTGTGTGTGTTGTTGTTGAGTGTGTGTGTGTGTGTGTGTGTGTTGAGTGTGTGTGTGTGGGTGTTTCAGCCACGTGCGGTGTTGTGCGTGTGTGTGTGTGTGTGTGTGTGTGTGTAAGTTGTGTGTGTGTGTGTGTTGTGTGTGACTGTGTGTATGTGTGGTGTGCGTGTGTGTGTTGTGTGTGTGTGTGTGTGTGTTGTGTGTGTGTCTGTGTGTGTGTGTGTGTGTGTGTGTGTGTGTGTGTGGTGTGGTGTGCAAAACTGAGCGTGTGCGTTGTGTGGTAGTGTGAGTAGGAGAGAGAAGAGAGAGAGAGCGAGAGAGAGAGAGAGAGAGAGAGAAACAACCAAAGAAAAAAAAAAAAGCAAACAGAGAAGTGTGCTTTCTGATATTACAAAGAATTAGATTACCCTGAGAGGGAGAAAAAAAAAAAGAAAACAACCACCTCTAAAACCCCTCTTCAACCGAATCCCTCAATGTACAAACATAGCCGAGTTGACAAGAGCTACAGGTGATGTTTGTTTGTTTTGCTTCTGCTTTATTTATTTTCTCAATCAAATGCGCTTTCAAGCCTATGTTTTCTTTTAGTAGCCAGTTCTTCATCATACCGTGATTAACTGGGTGTTTACATACACTCCTCTTTGTGGGTGTTGTGTGTGTGGTGTGTGTTATGTGTGTGTGAGTTTGTCTGTGTGTGTGTCTGTGTCGGTTCTGTCTGTATTTGTGTGTGTGTGTGTGTGCTGTGTGGTGGTGTGTGTTGTGTGTGTGTGTGTTGTGGTGTGTGTGTGTTTGTGTGCTGTGTGTGTGTAGGAGTGTGTGGTTTAGTGTGTGTATGTATGTTGAGTGTGAGTGTTGTGTTGTGTGTGTGTGTGTGTGTGTTCTGTCGTCAATGATTGGTGAAAAACCTATCATCTTAAAGTGCAAGTAAAAGAGCAACGAAAGAGAAGAGCCGAGAAGCAAGAGTACAGCAAGGACAGCGAGACAGAGCCGACAGAGAGAGATAGAGGGGGGAAAGGCGTGGGGGGAGGGGGGAGCGAGGATACAGAGACAAGCGATTCACCCACGTGCTATCTAGTCTTTAAATGTTCGGGATTTCAAAACCTTCGCTTCCGATCTGCTAACTATAGCCCATCGACACCTAATGTCCCCCAAGTGGCAGAGATACGCTATAGATGTCCGCCACAGAGGTTTCCACCAAAAACATGATCGATTCCAATTGCACGTGGAAACTGATGACTTTACTGTTAAATTGCTTCAACACGAGATTCATTCCCTAACTTTAGAAGCAAAGGAGTGGAGGAAGATAGATTGTGGGTGGGCTTATGCAGGTCTATTTTCAGGGACAACACTGATTGCATTCTTCAGATGTGTAGCTGATTGATTATTGTCTGTACCGTCCACTAGCTCTGGACTCTGCCAGGTCTCTATCTCTCTCTGTCTCTCTGTCTCTTCTCCCTCCCCCCCCCGCCCCCCCCGCCACAACAACATAACACACATTACACAGTATGCATGCACGCTCGATTGAATACTGACACAAACACACATACACACACACGGAAAAATGACAGTGCGCACCTGACTGGCGCGCGTACCCCGCACACACACACACACACACACACACAACACACACACACACACACACTACTCCTCAACACACACAACACAACAAACACACACGCAACGCAGCGCGCGCAGTCACACTACGCACACAATACAAATACTCTGACAAACACCACACACACACACCCACACTACACCACACACGCCACGCACGTCTTACGTACACAACTACACAACACACACGCAACGCACGCACGCACACCCACACACACACACACACACCAAACACACACACACAAGCACCCACAAACACGCCAGCACACATCTGACGCACGTACGCCACTACGCCCGCAACATGCACATGCCAGGACCCGCGCCTATACCGCCCATACCCACACCACACACACGCACAACACACCAACACACACATACACACACACACACAACACACCACACACACACACTCACAACACACAACACAGACACAACACACGCAATGCTCGCACACGCACCCCCTCCACGCACACACACACACACACCACACACAACACACACACACACACACACATCACACACACATACACAACACGCACGCACGCACTCACGCACGCCCAGCGCCCTCGCGCGCCAACACACAACACACACACACACTACACACACGCACACACACACACACACACACACACACTACGCACCAACGGCAGGCGCAGCGCACGCACGCACGCACGCACACCACAAACACACCCCACAACACACACAGACACCACACCACACACAACACGAGAAAAGAGAGAGAGAGAGAGGGACTGTACGCACCCAGTTAAATCCATACACACTTGAACCAAACAAAACACGTATGTGGACGAACTGTGTATGATGATGAGCAACCACACACACACACAACACACACAACACACACACACACACACACAACACACACAGACACAACACACACACACAACACACACCACTCACACACACACACACGCACACACCTCATCAACACACCCTAACCTACAACCTACCAAAAGAGGACTGTAACGCACTCAGTAAAATCCACATACACTGAAGCAAAACAAAAACAACAAAGCAAAACAACAAACGAACGTTAACACTACTGGCAACTAAAATAAAAAGCACAAACAAAACAAAATCTTCAAAGCGAATCGACTTAAAAGAATTATCAAAATCAGCAAAACAAACAGCGAACACATGTCCAGCTCTTGTCAACTTCGCCAAGTTTTGTAAATTGAAGGGATTGGCTGAAAGAGGATAGAAGAGAAGTTCGGCTCTTGTTTTTTTTTCATCCTTCTTATGCAAAATCTAATTCCTTGTGATATCAGAATGTAGATTCTCATGTTCTTGTTTGTTTTTGTTTTCTTCGTTGAATCCTCACTCATCCTCCCTCTCACCTCTCTCTCTCTTCTCTCCTTCTCTCTCACCTCCTCCCTCCCCATCCCTCACCCCCCATCTCCCACTCCATCACTCACTCTCCCTCACCACATCCCCTCCCTCGCCTCCTCTCCCTCATCACCTCTTCCTCCCCCTCCTCTCTCCCATCCTCTCCCTCTCTCCTCATCTCTCTCCGACCTCTCTCTCCATCCTCTCCTCCGTCACTCTCCTCACAACGTCTCTCTCCTCTCCCCCCTCCTCTCTCTCTCTCCTCTCTCACACTCACTCTCACACACACCCCACACACACCCACACACCACAAACCACACACCACACACACACACCACCCGCACACACTCGGATGTATGCAAGCGTACCACACACACGGCGCCGCGCGCGCCGCACACGTACACACACACACACATACAACACAACCCAAACTCCCACGCGCTCGCGCACGCACGCACATTAAAAACACCTTAACACACACCACGCACGCACGCACGCACAAGGCACGCACGCACGCCGCAACGCAACGCACGCACCCATACACACACACAACACACACACACAACATTTTGACTTACATATTCCTTGTAAAACACATTCTATAAAACTTCAGTTTTGCCCTGTGATAAAACACAAAAAAACACCCAGTGAAAGAATACGGTTTTTTTGGAACCTTAAATTCTTGATACTGCTTGTAATTAATCAGATTTTTTTGTCCGCTTTCCAAACTGCCCTGAACCAATGGAGAGAAACAAACACTCGACGCCAGCTGCTCATTGAAAATCGGGTGCACTGACCACCCACGCTTCACCAGCAGGGACGGACAATGAATGACTTCGGGCCAGTTTCCCCTCCTCCTCCCAAACCCCCCATGTGACTGCCTTGTAGGTACTCAACGGCACGCCACGCACTCACGCCACGCAGCGCACCGCTCACGCACCTCACAACAAACACACACCAAACCACACAACACACCCACTTCACAAACACACACACAAACAAACACACACCCACACACCACACACACACACACACAACACCCACATTCACGCACGCACGCACGCACGCAAGCACACACAGCACACAACAACACACACACACACACACACACACAACACAATCACACACACACAACACACGCACGCAACGTGCACGCTACGCACGCACGCACGCACGCAAACACACACACACACACACACCACACACACAACAACACACACACACAAACACTCACATACACACACACACACACACACACAACACACACCACAACACAACAACACACACAACCTGGAAGCCCAGAGGCCTCACGTGCTCTGCACATACTCATGCATAATATTGCACGGCTTCGCTCTCTCTCCTCTCTCTCGCTCTCTCCTTTCCCTTCTCCTCCTCCCTCCTCCTCTCTCCCCTCCCCCCTCATCCTCTCTCTCTCTCTCCTCTCCCCCTCTCGTCCCTCCAGCGCCCCCTCCCTCCCCTCCTCCTCATCCCCCCTCCTCTCATTCGTATCCCTTCCTCCACCTCTCCCTCGTCCCCCGTCCGTCCACCATCTCATCTCATTCCTCGACGCTCTCTCTCCCCTCTCTCTCACCCTGTCCTCCACATTTCCCATCCCCCTTCTCCTCTTCTCTCCTCAGTTTCTCCCCTCTCACTCCACCCCCCCTCCCCACTCTCCACACCTCCTCCCCATCACCCCCCCACCTCTACCCCACACTCTCACGACTCACGCCCCACACACCACGACGAGCACGCACTCCACTCACTACACGCTCATCGTCTCCACTCCGGCCCCACACTCCCCTCACACCCCCCCTCACAGCTCTCCTCCTCTCACTCTCTCCCCATCTCCCGCTCGGCTCTCCCGTCTCTCCCTCTCCTCTCCCGCCCTCACCATGCCTCTTCACCATCCTCCCTCTCCCTCCCCCTCCCCTCGACGTCTCTCCCCCTCTCCGCCCTCTCATCTCCTCTCTCATCGCTCTCTCTCTCCTCTCCTCTCTCTCTCTCTGTTGGTTGTATGTATGAGTTGGTGTGTGTGTGTGTGAGTGTAGTGTTGTGAGTGTAGTGTGTGGTTTTTTGGTGTGTGTTGGTTGTTGTTGTTGTTGTTGTTTGATGTTGTGCATGTGAGTGAGGTGGTTGTGTTTGTGTTGTGTTTTCATGGATGTGTGTGTGTGTTTGTGTGTTGTGTGTGGTGATGTGTGGGGTGTGTGATGTGTGTGTGTGTGTGTAGTGTGTGTGTGCGTGTGTGCGAGAGAGAGAGAGAGAGAGAGAAGAAATTGTCCATGCAGACGAGAGAGGAGAGAGAGAGCGAGAGAGGAGAGAGCTGAGAGAAGAAGAGAAGAGCGAGAGAGAGCGAGAGAGAGAGAGAGAGGAGAGAGAGAAGAACTAACAGTCCAATTACGCAACGGACAGCCGCGAATAACTCGTGATGACGAACGGGACCACATTTTTTTCCAGGGAACACAGGCTTGCCAGCGAGCCAGGGGCATGGGTAGACATGCCTGCCGTAGACACGCGTCCTGCAACGGTCAAACTATTGAGTCGCCCTGAGGACGGTCAATCATCCCTCTGCGCGAAGTCCCCCTTGATGGGCGTGTTTGTTACATATGGACAGAGTCTTTAGTGGACTGTCCCAGGGCCTTGTTTTCCCTTAATTCGTATGTAATTCAATTCTGCCCCAAGTTCCCAAGACACACCACTCATAGAATGTTATGCAGTCTGCTCATTAGTGGTCCAGAGAGAGACAGAGAGAAGAAGAGAGGAGCAGAGAAGAGGGGGAGTAGAGAGCGAGAGAGAGATGTAAGACAAGACCAGACAAGACAACTTCTTCTAGTTTACGGAGGCTAACAAATAAGCACAGAGGTGCTTTTTTTTTTACACCAGATATCCTCGCCCTGAAGAGCAGCTATGCAGAGAGAGACGAGAACAGAGAAGCAAGCCGGGCGACGCGATGCAGAGAGGAGCGAGAGTAGCAGAGAGCAGAGAACGGACGCCCGACAGCTCCGACGGACACGGTGATCAGACAGTCATACCAGCGAGACAGAACCTCGCCAGAACAGGACAGCTAGACGGCAGTACTCGCTCAATAGCAAGTAGAACGTTGGCCGAAGCCACCGTGAACTATGGCGATGAATCAAAACCGATGATGGCCGAAGTGGAGCATTCCCTCAAATGTACATCTTTTTATTTTTCAAAAACGATGCTATAGTGTTCTGATACACATTTTCAAATTTCAAAAAGCTCATCATTTCCTTGATGCTGGGTCGTATTAGAATACCCCCTCGGGCAATATCCTATCAACATCGTGACCTTTCACTATAGTCGTCTTTCTTTACCCCCACCCTCCTAGTCCAGAGAGGAGACAAAGCAAGCACAAGGGGGAGAGAGAGCGAGAGAGAGAGAGCGAGAGAGAGAGAGAGAGAGAGAGTGCAGACGAGAGCGACTCTGGCACACTTAAAATGCCTACCGCAATTGATATTATTTCTCTGGCCCGACCCGGTCGGCATCCTACCTAGAGTTGAGTCTGGCTTTGCTACGTGGCACTCAATGAGAGGACAGCATCATGAACAACCAGTGTGTGATTTTCATCCACTAAACGAACCCTTCTCTGCAGGGTTTCAGAGCACCCTCAAAATTCCCTGTGACCAAGCACTCGCATGTGTCTGTATCTCTCGGGCCGGTTGACGTCTAGAATAATTATGACAAAAAATGGCTTCAGCAGTAAGCAAGCCCTGTCAAGCAGTCTCAACCGCAATGGAAAATCGCTCATACATGCACTCATATAAATAATCCACATAGTTAAATCGCTCAGCAATGAATTTTTTTTTATTAAGTCCCTAATATTTCTGGTGGTCCGCAATCATGAATCCCTGCTCTTCGCGGATGACCTCAGATTTCGAAGTCCTCATCCACTCTGTGGTCTTGGCAGATCCAAACGGGGTCAACAGTCTACGGCCGAGTCATGGGGGCTATCGCATGGCACGAACAATGCGTGGCGCCCCCCTCCGGAGGAAGCGACATTCACACTGGCCCAGCACGTCTAATCAATATCAGTGTCGCTCAGTATGGGGGAGGCTTCGTAGGAGGTGCCTGCGCATTTAGATCAAGAACGGAAGGCGCCACTGACACCACCGAAAAAAAAAGACTCGGCAAGCAATGCAGTGTCTCCCTCCGTGGGGTTGCCTCTTGAACGACTTGGAGCCAATGACTGCTTCCCTGTGTGGGTGTGTGTGTGTGTGTGTGTGGTGTGGTGTGTGTGTCGTGTGTGTGTGTGTTTGTGTGTGGTGTGTGCAATATGCGTGCGGTGTATGCGGTTGTGTCTGTTGACTGTGGTGTTCAGTGTGCTTTGTGTGGAGAGAACAGGTCAGTATTACCCAGCACTGTGTACAAGTAAAGAATACAGCGAATCCGAAATCTTTTTTAAACAAGTTATTCTGTAATGCAATGTCCAGACATGTTACTCATTTGATGTATTAGTTCCGATTGAATGCTTTAGAACAAAGTATTTCCCTAAATTATACATTGCATATGTGGGCAAAACAAATTACTGTAAACCATCTACGTCGTTCACCTGCCCAGGAGTTAGGCCCTTAGTTCTAAAAATAAATAAAACCCGAATCAATTGTCAGACCAGTGCACAACACCATTATTCCCCCCTGAAATATTTAAACAATAATCATGCATTACTCTGGGCATGTTCTCTCTGAAAAAGTTTTTTATATTCCCCCAGTCCACTTGGTATGCTATCTCGATGTCTTATAAACAAAATCTGTTTTGTGTTGTACACATTGATATAAAGATTTACGTTTATAATATATGATATATTGGTTAGCCCCCCCACCTCCCGCCAGCCCCCGCACACTCCCTTCCTCTCTTCCGCGTCCTCTCCTTTTCCCATCCACCCGACGGCGGCCCCCCCTCCCACCACCCCACCGCCACCCGCCCATCTCCCCCACCCGCACAAACAAAACCCCCGCCCCCCCCCCCGCCCCCCCCCGCCCCCCCCCCCCCCCCCCCCCCCACTGATCCCCTGCATTATGCTTCCAGAATCCTACATAAACTTGTTTCGCTTGCTATACTTTAATTTTCCTTCCCCGATTAACATACACCCAAGTGCTAGAAAAACACCAAAGGATAAGTAAATATCTACATAGCTCTCCACCCCCATCGCCCCACATCTCCCCCTCTTAACCCCTGAGCCAGAGTCCTCTCTCTCTCTCCTCCTCCTCCCCGCTCTCCCCCTCCCCCGGTCCACCCCCCTCTCGCCCACACCCGACCTCCTCTACTCTCCATCTCTCCGGGGGGGGGGGGGGGGGGGGGGGGGGGGGGGGGGTTTTTATTTTTTTTTTTTTATCTCTCTCTCCTCTCCTGCTCATCGTCCATCCTTCTCTCTCTCTCTCTCTCTCCTCGTCCCTCTTCCTCGCTCTCCGCTCTGCCACCTCTCCCCCTCCCTCTCACCACCTCCTCTCTCGTTCCTCTCTCATTCCTCTGCCTCTTCGTCTCCTCTCTCTCTCTCTCTCTCATCACTACACACCACACACAGCAACAGGACACACACACACACACACACACAGCGCACACACAAACACAAATTAAGGCACGCACACACACGCACACTCAACGCACGCGGCGCGCGCGGCGCACGGACGCCCCACGCCCCCCCCCACCGCCCCCCCACCCCCCCCGCCCCCCCCCACCCCCCCCCCCCCCGACTCAAATTAACACTTACAGTGAATAGACCGTAAACTAAAGAACGAACTAAACACACACACACAGCACACCCCACACCGCACCAACACCCACCCACACACACACACACAGACCACACACGCACGCACGCACCGCCTGCACGGCACCGCGCGCAGGCACCACGCACTCGCACGCCATCGCTCGCACGGGGCACTGCATCGCACGCACGTCACGCATGCTCTCCCCTCCAACTCACTGCAACAGCACACGCACAAACAAATCCACCGCGCACGCGCATGCACACACACAACCAAACAACACATGCACCACACACAACACACACACACACACACACACACCCCATATGCCGCGCGCGCGCCGTTCACATTGTTTATCCTGTTTCCCACAACTGGCTTGATGTCCCGAAAAGGCAGGTGTCGCTCATTCAAGAAAAGCATACTTGCTTGCTCCCCCCCCCCTGCTCCCCCCCCCCGATCCCCCCCCCCCCCCGCCCCCCCCCCCCCCCCCTCACCACACCCGCCAACCCTCTTCTTTTTTCCTTTTCTCCCATCTTTCTGTCCTTTTCTCCCAACCTCCACCCGATCTCGTGCATTCATGTACAGATCAAATCGCTTAATGTTTGTAAACTGTTATAAGGAACTGGGGAAAGACTTAAATGTCATGCTAAATTTCAAACAACGTTCATACACTCCGCATCACATCTGCTCCCCACCCTTCACCCCCTCCACCCTCCGTATCTCTCTGTCCTGGCTGTCTGTCTGTCTGTCTGTCCTGTCTGTCTGTCCTCTCTCTCTCTCCTCTCTCCGCCTCTCCTCACTCTCCTCTCTCTCTCTCCTCCCTCTCATCTCTCCTCTTTCTCTTTCTCTCTTTCCTTCTCTCTCTCTCTCTCTTCCTCTCTCTCTTCTTCTCTCCCCCCTTCCTCCCACCCCTCTCTCTCTCTCCTCTCTCCTCTCTCTCTCTCCTCTCTCTCCCCCTCTCTCTCTCTTTCTCTTTCCTTTCTTCTTTCTTCTGTTCTCCTCCCTCTCTTCTCATTTCTCTCTCTGCTCTTACTCTCTCTCTCTCTCTCAGCCTCTCGTTCTGTCTCTCTCTCTTTCCTCTTGTCTCACAACCCCGTCCTCTCTCTTCTCTCTCTCTGTCTCTCTTCACTTCTTCTTTCTTTCCTCTTGGGGGGAGGGGGGGGGGGGGGGGCCCCCCCAAGGGAGGGTATGAAGAGAGAGATCGAGAGATCTCTCACCCCGCTCTCGCTCGTCTCCTCTCTGTCCTCGCTCTCATCCCCCCCCTTCCCCCCGTCCTCTCTCTTCCGCTCGCTCTCTCCCCTCTATTCCTCTCGCCTCTCTCTTCCCCTCTCCTCGCTCTCTCATATATCCTCTCTCTCTCTCTCGCTCTCTTCTCTTTCCTTCCCAATAGCCATAAGGCAAAGATGGAAGAGAGAGAAACACACAGCTGTGCCGACAAAACTTAAAAACAGAGAGAGAGACAGACAACAACAGATAGAACAACAGTACATATAGACAGACAGACAGATAGACAGACAAACAGCTAGACAGACAGGCAGACCGACAGACAGAGAGATTCACCCGAAGGTGCAAAGGGACGACCGAGAGTACGTCCCAGAAACCGCCTAACCCACCAGCGGGTAACAATCCCACACCAGCCTTGAGGCTGAACCCTGGCTGTGTTAACACAGGATGCTGCCAGCACAGATGGTCCATATAAGACGACAAGGGACATAATTGCTCTGAGAGAGAGAGAGAGAGAGAGAGAGAGAGAGAGAGAAGAGAGGGAGAAGAGAGAGAGAGACGGGGGGAGGTGGGGGTTGGGGTGAGGGCAGAGCAACAATGAAAGACCCCCGACCGTCACCGTAAAGTCCCCATGTCATCCCGCCGCTTTGCTATTCCTTTTCCGTCTTACGGTGAAGAAACAGCACAACTCCAGACACGGGCCAAAGCTTTCACTCACACGAAGGTGTTCCATTGCGCTCTGACAAGAATCCCGAGCTAACAGTCTTTTTTCCTGCTGTCAATAGGACGCTCCCTGTGGTCGAATGGCTTTCCTCACTTTTCGCCAGGCAGCCAAAGGCAGAAAGATAAAAAAAACATACACCCCAGGTCTGGCCAAATGCAGTCAAGAAAAGAAGACGAACGAAGGCGCGAGCGAAACCCATAGAAGTCTGTCCTCAATCTGCTGAACTAACCAGCCTGGGAGCAAACCTGCAACACTCTTGGAAGCCCTGCGCTGTGTTTTCACATAATGATGCAGGCATGCAGGGATTCCATGAATACGTCAAGGAACATAACTGCTTCCCTGGTAGATGCCATTGAGATCGAGAAAGGAGAGGGTGAGACGGGCAGTCGGCACAGAGTTTTCCTCTTTTTGGTTACTATTTCAAAAATAATTCAATAGAACTGAAATTTTTCCCTAAACTATCTCGCATATGTCCGCGTGTATTCGTTTTTTCATGCAATGGAATTTTTCATCCACATCGAATAATCGTCATCTCATTTACATTGCTGTTTTTCTGACATTGTCTTATAATTACACCTGTTTGGTTCTGACGTCATCAATGCCTTTCAGCTAGATGAGTTTCAGAGGGCAGTTAAACAGGAGGGTGAGGGACGAGAGATCTGAGAGAGAGAAGAGAGAGAGAGCGAGAGTGATAGCAGAGTATGGTGCGTGTGCGTGCGCGCGCGAGGCGTGTGAGTGTGTGGATATGTGGTGTATGTATGTGTGTGTGCGCCGCGCGCGCGCGCGGGCGTGTGAGTGTGTGTGTGTGTGTGTGGGGGTGTGTGTGTGTGTGGTGTGTGAGTGTGGTGTGTGTGCATTCACATGTGGGGATTGAAAGTGTGCCAGGTTTGGCTAGGGGCGATTTTACTCTCTGTGTCTGTATACACTTGTATTTGTGCATGCATGTAATGCATGACAAGAGATAAAACCTTTTCTTCATATTGCTGTAGTATGGCTTCAAACTCAAACAGAAACGCACATCAGTCAGCAGCGTTTTAAATGAGAGAGGGCACGATGACAGAATGACGTCTGAAGATGTTATTACCACGCATGGACTCGTTCTTGTCCGATTTCCTTGCCCCACCTGTGAGATTCGTCCACATTCATATCAAAGATCGTAGAGCTGGCCAACTGGGGCAACCACAAAAAACAGACCAGGGGGAAGCGGCGAGCTGTGATACCACGATCTCGAATAGAATAAGATAGACAGAGAGGAGAGGCGAGGAAAAAGGCCTCATACTGTGCGCCAACAGCAACACAGGAATTCTGACTCCGGTATCTCGAGGAGGGATGACGAAAGAGGAGATCAAAGAGCTAGGCGTGGGGGAAAAGGAAAGGGAAAATGTTGAAGAGACCACCCTGCCCCCCCCCCCCAACGCACCCC
>CM031597.1:133287335-133289835 GCA_018398815.1 Conus ventricosus | reverse complement strand
GGAGAGAAAGATGTGTTTTTTTTTTTTAACAATAGCCAAATTACCAAAGGATCGCTGGTGTCAGGAGCAGCAGGCTGATGGAGCGGGAGCAGGGGGGGGGGGACGCTTCTGTGCTATGAAGACCCTGTAGAGACTTACGATTCTGTGCTATGAAGACCCTGTAGGAGACTTACGATTCTGTGCTATGAAGCCTGTAGGTGACTTACGATTCTGTGCTATGAAGACCCTGTAGGAGACTTACGATTCTGTGCTATGAAGACCCTGTAGGAGACTTACGATCTGAGTGGGGTACAGGGTTACAGGTGTCAAGTCGTTTTCATTCTAGTCGTCTCTCTGTACTCAACCAGTTGTTAGACATGAAAAGCCGTCAAAGAAGGCCTTATTAACCAACAGTCAATGCATCATCTGTACCCCATTATCGACACTGCCGTCTTTGTGTTTAGTTTAGTTAGTTGCCAGTTGTGTGTTCATCTGAAGTTGTCATCGTTTGTTGTTTGTTGGTGGTTGATGCAGGATACATGTTTGATATCTGAATGCAGATCATGAAACACTCTATCCTCATACACAGTTCATACAACCGTCAGACTGTTGGTGGTTGATGAAGCATACATGGTTCGATATCTGAATGCAGATCATGAATGCTGTATCTTCATACACAGTCCATACAACCCTCAGACGTCTATATCTCTACCTACTACCCACCTACCCCTCTCGCCCACCCTCTTCATTTCAACTCTCCGCCAAAACTCGTCCATTTCCAACCATGCCGAGGGTACATTGAAATATCCCGGGGACCGATCTCCACTAATCATGAGGCAAGTTCAGGACACAACATCAAGCAATCAATTTATCGAAAGTTTTGAGCCAAAGTTTCCCATCGGCCGACTACAACATTGTCCCAAACTTAGTGTAAGTATGGATAGAAAGCAAAACAGCAGGAAATGGGAGGATTGATAAAAAATAAGTCTTTGGTTCCTCACTATAAAAGAAACGGGCAGGGGATTTAGGTAGACATTGCCTAGAATCATATTTAATAGAAATGCATGTCGATTCACAAGCATTGATAAAACGATCTACCACTCTTTCAATATGTAAAACAACAGCTACGAGGGATAGAAAGACAGACATACAGACAGAAAGTCAGACAGACAGAAAGACACAGACAATCAGATAGATAGATAGATAGATAGATAGATAGATAGATAGATAGATAATAGATATATAGATAATAGAATAGAGAGAGAGAGAGAGAGAGAGAGAGAGAGAGAGAGAGAGAGAGAGAGAAACAGAGACTTTAGGTCTGCTCACACACACACACACACACACACACACACACACACCACGCACCACGCACACACACACACACACACACACACACACACACACACACACACACACACACACACACACACACACACACACACACACACACACCACACACACACACACACACACACACACACACACACACATACACACACACACACACCACACACACACAACACACACACACACACACACACACACACACACACACCACACACACACACACACACACACACACACACACACACATAGCACGCACAATCGCAGGACTGCTGCATCGTGATAAACAAGACAACCAAATGCCATAATGGAACACCCAGCGTGACACCTTCCAGCTTTTAATGGACACGAACAGAATCAGACATCAACCTAGGCATGGTCTCAGATAAAGAGAGAGAGAGGAGAAAAAGAGAGAGAGAGACAGAGACAGAGACAGAGAGAGACAGACAGACAGACAGAGAGACAGAGAGAGAGAGAGAGAGAGAGAGAGAGAGAGAGAGAGGAGAGAGAGAGAGAGAGAGAGAGAGAGATCATGCATGTGTGTATGTGTGTGTGAAAGAAGAGCAGGCCTACCTACTATGCAATAATCCAAGAGCGACAAACCCGTTGAAGTTGGGTGGAGAAAGAAACTGGTATATGGTTTCGAGGAAAGACTGCCAGCATTCACTGTTTCAGCCCATACCGTCTCCCTCACCCCTCTCTCTCTCTCTCTCTCTCTCTCTCTCTCTCTCTCTCTCTCTCTCTCTCTCTCTCTCTTCTTCTCTGCTCTCCATAAGGTCATTTTCATTGTCATTGTCATTGTCTCTGCTCTCTCTGTCTGTCTCTCTCTCTGTGTCTCTGTCTCTGTCTCTCTCTCTCTCTCTCTCTCTCTCTCTCTCCTCTCTCTCTCTCTCTCTCCCTTCTCTCTCTCTCCTCTCTCTCTCTCTCTCTCTCTCTCTCTCTCTCTCTCTCTCTCTCTCTCTCTCTCCTCTCGTGACGCAACCTGAAGGCACTGGCGGGATCGAAAGAAGTTTGTGTGGAAGACGTTACTTCGGAGGATCAGAGTGCGGAATGGCTGGAAATCCTAGTTTGATGAGGAGGGGTAGGCAGGGGGGATAACCTAGGTGAATGATGTTAACGCTAATCAATGCGAAAAAACACATATTCATGATGTATGCACGTGTACACGATCACA
>CM031597.1:133275937-133280937 GCA_018398815.1 Conus ventricosus | reverse complement strand
CTATGCTGTATGTTGTAACATGCTAAACGTGTTTCAATCCCAACTTCAGTCACAAGACACTATTAGCGTTCAAACCCACAACATCCAAACAAACCCACGCTAAATTTTGTGTATTTTTAAACTTCAGCCACAAGTCACTGCTGGCACTCTGACCTGTCACATCTACATTCAGAGTCAAATGTATGAGTGTGCATCTTGTTGTTGTTGTTGTTGTTGTTGTTGTTGTTGTTGTTGTTGTTGTTGTTGTTGTTGTTGTTGTTCCTTTTGACCCACTAAACTATGTTATGTGTGTTTATGTCCATATTCCATTCACAAAATACTGCTCATGATACAAAATGCTCAGAATGAGAGCTGATTTCCCACTCCACTATCTTACCGCTCATTACATATTGCTTTATGTATTTCTCCTTATGAATATGGGTAGATGTATATTATCACAGAATTGTTTCGTCCTCTTCCTTAGACACATCAAAGTATTGTCTTTTTTTGGTGACACAGATATAGCAACTGAAAGAAAAAGAAACCAGTTCACACACACACACACACACACACACACACACACACACACACACACACACACACACACACACACACAGGGGACTGCTGTTTTATGCAATCATTTCTTTCCTTCAGTGAGTGAACATTACATTTATTCCAGTCAGTACTGTCTGTTGTACTTATCAGCAGTTGTTTATGTCTGCACTTATTTTATCTACATCTGGATCCCCACTCCCTTATCTTGTCTATTATATAAGTAAAATAATGAATTAATGTGTGTGTGTGTGTGTGTGTGTGTGTGTGTGTGTGTGTGTGTGTGTGTGTGTGTGTGTGTGTGTGTGTGTGAGAGAGAGAGAGAGAGGAGAGAGAGTGTGTGTGTGTGTGTGTGTGTGTGTGTGTGTGTGTGTGTGTGTGTGTGTGTGTGTGTGTGTGTGTGTGTGTGTGTGTGTGTGTTTTCCTCAGTTCCTCCAAGACGTAGATTTTTCTGTTTGAGTCTGTCATCATCTATTTTATCTCTGTTTCTGAGAATTCATCTGTGTGTCTGTGTATGAGAGAGAAACAGAGCGAGAGAGAGAGAGAGAGTGTGTGTGTGTGCGTGTGTGCATGTGAGTCTGTGTGTGTGTGTGTGTGTGTGTGTGTGTGTGTGTGGGTGTGGGTGTGGGTGTGTGAGTGCATCATGCAAGTCTTTGTGTGAATATGTGAGTGTGTGTGTGTGTGTGTGTGTGTGTGTGTGTGTGTGTGTGTGTGTGTGTGTGTGTGTGTGTGTGTGTGTGTGTGTGTGCATGCACAATTATGCATGTCTGTACAACCTTGCGTGCAGACGTGTGTATGTTGGGGAAATGGTGCCACTTGTCTTTCAGGGTATGCTTGTTTATCCTCGAATGCATGGCTTTTTACGCCTTTTCTCATTGATTAGAGATGTGGATGCTTCAGCTAAACAGAAGATATTTATCAGTCATGGTCAAAATGAGACATGATGACAACGATCAAATCTGAAGATTCTGCTTCTCTCTAAAACTGTTTTTGTCAATTTTCTTGAATCATCTATTTCAAATCACCCGCCTAAGCTTTCTTTTACATAAAAAGAAATCATAGAGCAATCTTGTGTCAAATGGCATCAGGAGCTTAAAGAAAGCTCTCTCTCTCTCTCTCTCTTCTCTCTCTTCTCTCTCTCTCTCTCTCTCTCTCCTCTCTCTCTCGGGTGTTTTGCCTCCTGAAAATCTGAATGTCCTGAGAATTCATTTCTCTCAGTTATTGATACAAAACTGTCAAATGTTTATTTCATCCAGTTAGAACTTTTTCCTTTTTGTAGTTTTTACATTGACGAGTTTATGGTCTAGATGCTTCAACCACAAAACTGATGATGATATATCTATGTCATTGTTATCACCACGCATTTATTAGCCTTCTTTTATCATTTCTATGAGAAAATTGAGTTTGCACTTCTTCCAGTCCTACAGCTATGCGAATACTCACAGACTGCGTCATGTATATTTAGGCTACTATAATTAAAGCAGCACTGAGTTTGTGGGGATGGAGTCGAGAGGAGCATTAAACTGACAGGACGTATACACCTAAACTCTATCTCCGTTAGGAATGATGAAAGAAGATAATCATGATAACATAAAACCTACAAAGCAGGAGAAAGAAGCCTTGAAGAAGCAGTCTTCGGAAACCAGGTAATGTCTGTGTAGGAGATGAACTACAAAATATAGATTTTGAAATTATTATAAAGTGAATTTGCCAGATAACATGGACAAACAAATTACAAGACAAAACACGGTGCGTTTCGACCCCTAGGCCTCCTTCAGACAAGATAAACAACATTCAGGACAAAGAAAACGAAAGAACGAGCAATCACTCATCTTCTCAAATTCGGCGCAAGATGGCCGTCACTTATCTTCTCAAATTCGGCGCAAGATGGCCGTCACTTATCTTCTCAAATTCGGCGCAAGATGGCCGTCACTTATCTTCTCAAATTCGGCGCAAGATGGCCGTCACTTATTTCTCAAATTCGGCGCAAGATGGCCGTCACTTATCTTCTCAAATCGGCGCAAGATGGCCGTCACGTAGCTTCTCAAATTCGGCGCAAGATGGCCGTCACTTATCTTCTCAAATTCGGCGCAAGATGGCCGTCACGATCTTCTCAAATTGGCGCAAGATGGCCGTCACTTATCTTCTCAAATTCGGCGCAAGATGGCCGTCACTTATCTTCTCAAATTCGGCGCAAGATGGCCGTCACGTATCTTCTCAAATTCGGCGCAAGATGGCCGTCACTTATCTTCTCAAATTCGGCGCAAGATGGCCGTCACGTATCTTCTCAAATTCGGCGCAAGATGGCCGTCACTTATCTTCTCAAATTCGGCGCAAGATGGCCGTCACTTATCTTCTCAAATTCGGCGCAAAATGGCCGTCACGTATCTTCTCAAATTCGGCGCAAGATGCCGTCACTTATCTTCTCAAATTCGGCGCAAGATGGCCGTCACGTATCTTCTCAAATTCGGCGCAAGATGGCCGTCACTATCTTCTCGAAATCGGTTTCAAGATGGCCGTCACGTATCTTCTCGAAATCAGCGCAAGATGGCCGTCACGTATCTTCTCGAAATCGGTGCAATATGGACATTGATTCAACGCCCATCTTGCGCTGAATTTGAGAAGATATGTGATTGCTCGTTCTTCTGTTGTCTGGCGTATTTACTAAAAAAATCGTTTTAAAGTGTGTTTTAATTTCCTCCTGTAGTCACCTTACCATTCAACCTACAAATTACAAACGAACAAAAATGCACTGAAACAAGTTTGGCAAGTTAACGCTGTACTTTGCAAAGATTATCTAAGGAGACGGACAACACGGGTTAAATCTTAGTGATGAAGTACTGGGCAAGCACTTCTGCTCTGTGTATCTTACAGGCAGGCAGAACAAAACGGGTTCCATCGTGGTACCCCTGTACAGGATTAACATAGCTGTTCTGAGTATCCTTCAGGGATGTGTGGGGGTGGGGGGGGGGAGGTGGAAGATTCCGTCATGGTGCCCATCGTTTGGGGTCTGGCTGGCCTGTGAAAAAAAACATCATTCTGCTGATCCAAGAGTCCTGAGTTCCACTGCCACTTAAAGCTGTCATTTAGAAAGGGCTTTGTTCTGAGAGTCAATCTCTGTGCTAACTACATTCCCATCCGAGTGTTCAGACATCTTCTCTCAACATTAGCTTCAAAGTGAGGTGACTGTAGGCGAAAATTCATACAAATTTGAAAAACAATTCTTCGTGAGTCAGCCCAAAACAAGGACGAACAAGTTACAAGACAGAACAAACGACGCGTTTCGACCTCTTAGGTCTTCTTCAGGCAAGAGAAACAACCTTCAAGACAACGAGAACGAAGAACGAACAGTCATTTATCTTCTCATATTCGGCGCAACATGAGTGTTCATTGTTTTGGGCGGACTCGCTAAGAATTATTCGTGAAGTCATCCCTCAAAAGTAAAATCTGACCATCTAAAAGGAAGGATTAAACACTTTCTTGCAGCAAAATGTTTACAAGTACAATTGTTCAGAGTTCTAGCTGTGGAACAACAATCAAAGGTGTTCATTACCACTTTTCTCATTGAAAATCGCTCCTGACAGTAAACAAATAAATGTCATGACAGACTTGATTCCCTCTCGAGCCAGCGTATGGAATGACAGTTACGGTCAGCGGCAGGCGGTGAAATATGGGTGTGTGTCGGTGGATAGGCTGTTTTCACGCTGTTAAGACATTATTATTTTATATTATTATTATTATTAATATTTTTGTCATTATCATATTATTATTATTATCATTATTATTATCATCATCATCCTTATTATTATTATTATCATTATTCTTTATATTATTATCATTACTATCTTTGTTATTATCATTGTTGCTGTTACATTATTATTATTATTATTATTGTTGTTGTTGTTGTTGTTGTTATTATTATTATTATTATTGTTGTTGTTGTTGTTGTTGTTTTTATTATTATTATTATTATTATTATTATTATTATTATTATTATTAATATATATTATTATTATTATTATTATTATTATTATTATTATTGTTGTTGTTGTTGTTTGTTGTTGTTACCATTATTATATTATTATTATTATTATTATCATTATCATCATTTTACACTGTCAAGACATTATCATTATTATGAGAAGAAAGAAGAAAACAAAGTGGAAGATTTCTCTGACAACCCAAATCAACTCCAGCTTCAGAGTGGAAACGGGAGGTAGCAAACCAAGCGTTGCTTTCTCGCTGATTGCAAAGGAAACCTTTGATTGTCTGAATCCTGTAAACTTCATCCCAGAACTCTGTAATTCCATCACCCTAGTTTGCAGCAACCTTTGCTTACCTAGATCTTCTATTCCTTCTTCATCCATTCTTCTGTTTACTGCTTTGTCTCTCTTCACTTGCCCGCTAGCTTGTCTTTTCATTTTCAGGTTCGGTTTGTGATGTTTCTGTCCAAAACTTTCAACATCATT
>CM031597.1:133253437-133270937 GCA_018398815.1 Conus ventricosus | reverse complement strand
GTTCAAGTTCTAGCTGTGGAACAACAATCAAAGGTGTTCATTACCACTTTTCTCATTGAAAATCGCTCCGGACAGTAAACAATAAATGTCATGACAGACTTGATTCCCCTCTCGAGCCAGCGTAGGGAATGACAGTTACGGTCAGCGGCAGGCGGTGAAATATGGGTGTGTGTCGGTGGATAGGCTTTTTTCACGCTGTTTAAGACTTTTTATTTTTATTATTATTATTATTAATATTTTTGTCATTATCATTATTATTATTATTATCATTATTTTTAAACATCATCATCCTTATTATTTTATTATCATTATTCTTTTATTATTATCTTTTACTATCTTTGTATTATCATTGTTGCTGTTACATTATTATTATTTTTTATATTGTTGTTGTTGTTGTGTTGTTTTATTATTATTATTATTGTTTTTTTGTTGTTGTTGTTGTTTTTATTTTATTATTTTTATTTTATATTTTATTATTATTATTAATTATATTATTAATTATATTATTATTATTATTATTATTATTGTTGTTGTGTTGTTGTTGTTGTTACCATTATTATTATTATTATATTATTTCATTATCATCATTTTACACTGTCAAGACATTTCTTTATTATGAGAAGAAAGAAAAAACAAAGGGGAAAGATTTCTCTGACAACCCAAATCAACCCCAGCTTCAGAGTGGAAACGGAGAGGTAGCAAACCAAGCGTTGCTTTCTCGCTGATTGCAAAGGAACCTTTGATTGTCTGAATCCTGTAAACTTCATCCCAGAACTCTGTAATTCCTTCACCCTATTTGCAGCAACCTTTGCTTACCTAGATCTTCATTCCTTCTTCATCCTTTCCCTTCTGTTTACTGCTTTGTCTCTCTTCATTGCCCGCTAGTTTGTCTTTTCATTTCAGGTTCGGTTTGTGATGTTTCGTCCAAAACTTTCAACATCATTTCAATGAATTTAATTATGTATCGAGTCTACAACCCACTTAGAAACTAGAAAAAATTGTATCAGAAAAAAAATGTTTCTCAAAAGACTCTCTCTCTCCTCTCCTTCTCATCTCTCTCACTCTCTCCCTCCTCTCTCTCTCTCTCTCTGTCACACACACACACACACACCACACACACATGCGCGCACGCGCGCGGGGCCGCGCACACACACAAACACACACACACACACTACACACACACACCCACACACACACACACACACACACACTCAACACACACAACACACCCATACCCTGCAATGTCTGAATATTCATGACAGGCTGTTTAGACAGCAATCCTCAGTGTGGTGGTCAACAGGGTTGAAGTACGGTGCATTGCGTGTAACACACTGACCCAGCCTCACACAATCCGCCCACGCTGGGAGGAGATCGCTGTCTCTGGAGCTGTTCTGTATCCTCCCAATGTGATCCGGGCAAAGGGGAGACCCAGACCTGGATTGAACTCCCGACGTTTCACAATCAGTCAGGGCAGAGGGGATGGGGGCTTGTCGTGCTTCACTCAAAAAAGCATTGCAAACCCCCCCTAAAGCGGATCCCAATGCACGGACGAGAGCCCCACAGTCTAACGATTACCAGTCCGCCAGCACGCAACAAACACAACATTGACTCTGAGCACTTAGCAAACTTTAAACAGGTCGTGGGATTTCTACTGGAATCACTTTGATGTTGTGCCTGGTAGGGCGGTGCAACAACCTTTCGATGAACTCCAGTTCACCCTAGTAAACCACCACCGCTGACGAAGACGGACGGACGTCAGTCGAAAGCTCTAAGTAAGTGCTTGTTTCCCAGCTGAGTGACCTGTTCAAATTGGTAGTCGTAAACCTGTCGATTGGTCTGCGACATTTAACCATATGACATGCCTTCTAACAGAAAAAACAACGTTGAAATACCATAGCTCGAACTTGCTGGCCTGATTGAAAGCGTGTGTCCGTTTGTAAATATTTCCTGTGATCTAGGGCCACCAAAGGGGTAGCGCATTGTCATACCCCACTAAAAACAGACAGAATTCTACACTTGTTGTCCCTTAAAGGGGCCCTTCAAAGATCAGGAGTGCTTTCCATTTAACCCGCTTTCTCTATTTGAAGATGAAGATTTTGATTTTAAAAGTTCCCCCTCTTTTCCTCCCTCTCTCTCTCTCCTCTTTTCCTCTCTCTCTCTCTCTCTCTCTCTCTCTCTCTCTCATTTGTTGATTGATAATAAAGGTGATCAGGTACTGGTTTAAGTTACAAAAGCTAGATCTTGCAAGACTGCCAAAACAAGCGTAGAAGTGTAAAAAAATGATATATGCGGAGGGGACAAAACCCCAGATCGACCAACAAATTGGGCCAGCAAAGTCAAATTTTGCTTTAGATACTTGTGGATTTTCCGAAGTTTGGGTGAATGGCGGTTGGAACCGAAAAGGTTTTGTACAAGTTTTTAAACAACGCATTATTGACTGCTACAAACAAGGGGGGTCAAGTAAACTGTACGAAGTGAAAGATATCTGCTTATCGTTTCTTTAAATCATTGTTACAACCAAAAAATACCTCTGACATTTCAATAATTTATTTCGTACAGTTTTTGTCAAATTCAGATTGGGTATATGCGATATTAGCACTCACAAAAGGTACACAGAAAAATCAACTCTTGCCCTTTTTGTAAGGTTACAGAAGAGGAACATCATTTTTGTGTGTATGTCCAGTATATCAGAAATTAGAGAAAAAGTATCTGACGAAAGTTTTTTAAAATTTAGACGAAAATACACATTTGACACTATACCTGCAGAGCGAAAGCAGGTTTATTTAAAACGTTCTGTTGCATGTTTATTTATTATGCTTTTAAAAAAGAAGAGAAAAAGAAATGCGAAATCTATTTCAACTGTGTAATTTTTTTTGTGTAGTTTTAGTATTAAAAGGGTAAAAGGGGAAACTGCATAGAGAAATACCTGAAAGCAATTTCCCAGTTGGTTTCTCCTATGCATTAGGAAATGATTATCTCGTTTTGTAAGATTCTTTTAGTTGGTCTGTGTGAGTTCTTTTCTCATGTTGTGTCTTTACATGATACATGTGCCTCCTTTGCATACGGGCCCGGGGGCCCTTTGCAGTAAACTTTTTCAGAGTTCGGGAGTTCCTTCTCTCTGTCTGTCTGTCTGCCCTGTCTGTTTTCCTGTCTTTTGGGCTGCCCTCTGTCTACCGGCTCCGGATCATTCCCACCTACTTTGTCCTTCACGACGTGTGATACTGAATCAAAATAAAAAACAATCACAAAGATACCAAGGGGTAAAACTTTACAGGAAAAAAAAGTGTAATCTATACAAAAAATGATCGTGGTATTCTCTGAAGCGAAAAAACAACAACAAAACATACACAAACACGAGCGTAAAATACAAAAGTATAAAAACTCCAAGTGTTCAAAATCAACGGAAGTAGTGTAATTGACAGAAACGTACAATTTCCTCATCCCCCCTCTCTCTCTCTCTCTCTCTCTCTCTCTCTCTCTCTCTCTTTTTGTTCTCTCTCTCTCTCTCCTTCTCTCTCCTCTCTCTCTCTCCTCTCTCTTTTCTCTCTCTCTCTCTCTCTCTTTCTGTCTGTCTGTCTGTCTCTCCCGTCTGCTGTCTCTCTGTCTCTCTGTCTGTCTGTCTGCTGGGCCTTGTCTCTCTCCTCTCTCTCTCTCTCTCTTTTCTCTCTTTTCTCTCTCTCTCTCTCTCTCCGGGGTTTTTTTGTTGAAGACCAGTAACATATATTTGCGAGTGTCAATCATTCATTGGGGTCAGCAATTCTCATCTAACTGCCCCCCAAGCTTACAAATTTTTCACCTCTACAACTCCCACGCCCAAACCCGCCCACCCTCCCATCACCCCTCCAAGCTACTCCTTTCACTTCCCCCTTTCTCTGCTCTGATAACCTCGCCTCATGAACGGTGCCCTTTCACTTTTCTCTAAACTGTGTCCAGTAAGCCCTTTCTGAGATTGAGAAAGATTTCATCGTTATCTCTGTTCTGTACAAGGTATTTGTGTGTATTTTGTGGTTTTTTTTCGTTTTTTGTTTCACTTTTTTGTGTGTATTTTCTGTTGTAGTTGTTTTGTTTTTTTTTCACCTCCCACATCTGTCTCTTTTACCAGGTTCTCGAACATGGGCAACAGAACTCTGGAATAATTCACGAGAAGCTTTTGTACGTCAGGCGGCCCCCCAGAGCTGTGCTACCGACGGGTTTAGGTATGGCGGGTTGAGTGTACAGAAACACACCGAACATTTCAGCTTCCGCTATGGAAGGAGACGGTTGCTTCTGGGCTGTTTCAGTTCTTCAGAATTGGATGTACGCTAAGGGAACCCAGTTTTTTGCCCCTCAAGATTTGGGGCGTCTTTTTTCTCATTTTCAATCGATTGGGTGTCAATAGGAAGAGACAGAGAGAAAGAGAGAAAGAGAGGGGGAGGGAGAGAGAGAGAGGGGAGAAAAGAGAGAGAGAAAAGAGAAGAGAGTGGGGGGGGGGGGGGTGGGAGGGGGGGGGGGAAATGGAGGGAAGAAGTCGTTGCATTAATGTGTAAAAGCTCTAAAAGAATTCAGAGTGTACGAGAAGGGCTGATAAAGCTGTGGCTGTCATCATGCCGAAAAGCATCAAACACTGCATTAGGGATATTGTGTGAAGAAAAAAGAAATGGACACGCTCATGCTCGTGTGTGTGTGCGTGTGTGTGTGGTGTGTGTGTGGTGTATGTGTGTGTGTGTGTGTGTGTGTGTGTGTTGTGTGTGTGTGTCATTCATTTAACGTCTTTCCACTAAACGTGATATTAGACGATAAAAAAAGGAGTGTGGTAGAGAATAAAACTAGTGCATGACTGAAAGTTATAGAGTTCCAAGTATTGCATGCATGTAGTGTGAATGTGTGTACACCCTATGGTGCTTAGGCGGTTTTTTAAAATATATCTGTTAAAGAAATATGTTTTATAACTCACTATTAGAAATAAGAAACAGAAGGGGAAAAAGAAAACAATATATATAACAACAAAAACATGTAACAACCCCCCCCCACCCCACCCACCCCCTTCCTTTCCTTCCCTCTCTATCCCCTCCCCGTCCCTCCCCCTCATCCTCCATCACTTTTTTATTAAGAAAAAAATTCAGATACTGTAGTGACCAATTGGACTTATTTTCTAAACTTACAAAACAATCTTAGGTTAAAATGGTGAATTTTTATATAATGTGTAAGTTATTTTGCAACAAAAACTGGGAAAAAAAGTATTTACAAGTTCTTACTGTGTGCTTATGCTTGTGGGACGCACATGTATGAGTGCATGTGCGTGTGCGCGTGTGTGTATTCATATTCGAGTGTGTTTGAGGTGTGTGTGTGTATACATATGTGTGTGCTTTTTGAGTGCTTATATGAATAATAATCGTTAATTAAAAAAGCACTTAAATTTTTCAACAACAACAAAAACAAAATTTCAAAGGAAAAAAAAAACAATTGACAAAAACTAACAATTTAACAACCATCAAGGCCAGAACCGTAACTTTTCTCCGTCTTTGTCACTTTTTTAAACTTTTTACATTATTCCAACTTCCCTCCCCACACTTATGCCCGCCCCACATCATCAAAAAAGGAACCCATAAATAC
The DNA here is from genome assembly GCA_018398815.1 of Conus ventricosus. Lineage (NCBI taxonomy): Eukaryota > Metazoa > Mollusca > Gastropoda > Neogastropoda > Conidae > Conus > Conus ventricosus. The sequence continues at coordinate 133,265,345 of CM031597.1, read as the reverse complement.
TTCCCCAATGGAGTGCGCTCTAAGCATACAAAGACTCATGTGTTAGAGCTGGTGACTCAAAAATGGGCCTTGCACTATTTTGTCTCAAAAAAGGAATTATTTTTTTCATGTTCTTTACATGCAACAATATGTTCACGTGGGTTATTTCTTTTACATAAACACACTATGTTTTTAACATATTTTGTTTTAAAAGCATCAAGTTTCCACCGATACATCAACGAAAGTATATTTTTATTTTAAACTAAAGTTATGTTGAATAATTTTTTAATATCAAAAGTATCAAACTGAAATTTTGATTGTCATGTTCTATCATTCTATCTTTGATTTTTTTCAAAATATGTGTTTTAACTAGGTTGCACTGCTCATGTAAACCGATAAGGCTAGTTTAATCTTCAGAACCAAGATATGTTTTGCTCCACATTTAGCTGCCCCATCTACTTTATCGTTATAATAAAAGGAACAGTGTGAAGGGATCCAACAAAAGGATAACTGGGTGCCTCCTTCAATAAGCATGTGGATCAACAGCTGACCTCAATATCATTTCAGGTCTAGTAGCAGATTTAAAATCTTTTAGCGCCTGAAGGACTGATTTTGAATCTACACAAAACAGAACTTGAAATATTTGTTTGGGGAAATTTTAAAAGGTAATTCAAAGCCATGAGTATTGCTGTTAATTCAGCTGTGAATATGATATGTTACATCCAATGTAAAAAGATTTCTCCACCCTAAGTCTGGGATTTTGAATGCACAACCTGTTTGCTTACCAATACATGAACCATCTGTGTATATTTTTAATTTTGGGTTTGTGTATTTCTCGTCAATATGACACTTTGTATAACTTGTGAGCATATTGATATTTTCATCTTTTTTAATGTTGGTGTGATCAATATCAAAAGGGGGTTTTTAAGTTCCCAGGGTGAAATAGGACAAAAAGTGGTCTGGGAGAGAAAGCTTCCTTTTCTAAGGAAACCCCAGAACTGAAAGTATTTTTGATGAAAAGTGCTATAGTTATTTGAGAAGTTATAGACTTTGCTCTTTTCGGAAAAAACAAAATCTGATCTCATTTTAATTTCTGATTTGTATGTGTTTTTCTAGCTGTACTTTTAATGACAAATTTACAACATGTTAAATCTCTTAAACATCTAGAGGAAGTACCTGGGCTTCCATAATATGTACTGACGATGATGCGTGCACAGGAAGTCCAAGGGCTAATTTCAAAGCCTTACAAATTTAATACTTTGCAGTTTTTGTAATAGATATTTAGGCGCATTGAAGAATATTTTTTTGGCCATAAGTTACTTTTGATCTCATTAAAGACTTACATAGAGTAATCAAAGTTGCTGGATCTTGTCCCCACTTTTCTTTAGAAATAATTTTCAGAAAGTTTAATGTTTTTCTTGCTTTTTGTTAATAAATATCGATATGAAAGTTCCATGAAACTTAGATGTAAAAAAACTCCTAGAAATTTAAACTCTGTTACGTACTTAAGAGGGGTATCATCCAATGTGAAAACAGGCATACTTTTGGGTTAGATCCACTGTTAAAAAGAATCATATTTGGTTTTTTTGTGACAGACTTAATCCATTAGCTTCATGTAATCCACCATCTTGTTTAGTTCTCCCGATAGATCTTTTGGGCGAATTTTTATCTCGCTGCGAAGTTTTCTTTTTAACGTTTCATCCATCCACATGCATATATCGTCGGGATATTTGGACAAGAACAACATTTTTTGATAATTTGTTTTTGGGAGATCATGCATTAATAAACGAGAAGAGAAGTGGGGGCTAATACTGACCCTTGAGGTATTCCCCCTTGAAGTGTTCTACTTGTGGAATATGTTTTTTCCTACTCTTGTTCTTATTACCCTATCCTTCAGAAAACATCTGACATAGTTGTATTTATTCCTGTCAAAACCAATGTTTTTAAGTTTGTTCAATTTGCTGTAAATGCCACACTTGATCGTAAGCCTTTTTTATGTCGAAAAAAGTAGCAAGAACACATTTTCGTCTAGCAAACTGTTTCTTTATTTTGTTGATAATTTCACTAAAATTTCTGTTTTGGATCGACCTTTCTGGAAACCAGCTTGATTTTAAATTTGGGATTATGTTATATTTTTCACAGTAATGTACAAATCCCATTCATAACATTCTTTCTGAAAGTTTACATACATGTGAAGTTAATGCAATGGGTCTATAATTTCTTAGGACCTTTTTACATTTCCTTGCTTATGAATTGGAACAACGATCGACTGTTTCCTATTTTTTGGCATAACACCATTGCTCCAACATGTACTAAAATTTATGAAGAAACTCTACAAGTTTTCAGACAAATTTCTTAAATTGATTAGATATTGCATCCCAAAACCAATAGATTTTCTTAATGGTATGGTCTAATGGCTCTTTTACTTCTTGGATAGTTATAGGAGCATTGTTTGTTACTATTGGGCTACTGTTGATTCATCCTGTGCTTTACTACTTTCTTCTTTAATCGCTGTATATTTGGTCAGTACTTGTTAGACCTTCAGTGCGGCTTACCTCAGCAACATGTTTACAAAGGCTTTTGCTTTCTCATCAGCACTAAGAAGCTGTTGTTATCTATTTTTTTAGGGTACCGTGGTGATGTTTAAACCATTTTTCCCTAGTTTTCAGTTCCTCCCACACTTTCCCAATATCTTTATGATTCTTAACTTCAGGTTTACAAAATTCTTCCCAATGTGCAACTTTGCATCATCTATAAAATACACTTTCTTTATCCGCTGTGACGTAAAACGTAAATTTTGACTCACTTAAAAATGACATAGGTAACTTGATGACAAAAAATAATAAAAGGGAAAGAGAAGGGGAAAGAAAAGGGCGAGGCTTTGGTGCCGCCTTTTTTATTTTTTTTTTAATATGTTTTTTCCGTGTGTTAAATGTGGAGGGCTGACCGAGTGGTCAGTAGTGCATCGATTTTTCACTGTGAGTGGGACTTTTGAGGGCTACCACGGATATGTGCAGGAAATTTTTTGTTATAAAATTTTTGGAAATGCTGTGTGCCGAGAGTAATTAAAACCCCTGTAAGAATATTTATTGTGCTCCATTGTCCCACCGCATGGTGTCGGGGGCTGTATTTTTGTTGAACATGTGAAAATTACACGGAGAATTTTAATTTTTTTTTTTGATAAAAGGGCGTCGAAACCAAGTTTATTGTTTTTCTAGGGATTTTGGTGAAATTGTGTTCCCCGGGGTTCAATAGGGTTTTACTGTGCTTATGAATCTGGGGTTCTTCTTCGGGGTTGCTGTGTTTTTGAATCTGGGGTTTCTTTTCTGTGGATTGCTGTGCTTTGTGACTGCGGTCTTCTGCTTGGGTTACTGTCCCTTTGTGAATTTGCGGTTTTTTTTGTATTCGAAAAAAATTTTTTGTGCTTGTGGTTGAGACCCTGTTTCTTTTATCGTTGTGTTTTGTAAGGGCCCTGGGTTTACCGTGGGGGGACCTTGGTTATCCGTCTTCGTCTTTTTTTAATGCTGTGACTTGGCGGGGGTATGGGAATGAAGCGTTGATTGTAATGTGAGACACTTGGAGGGGGCCCCGGCGGATAAGGGGTTAAAATTTAAAGATATGTGTATGATACCGATATATGAATTGAAGTGTTTATGTTTTGATGTTTAATTGACGTGTTTGTTCTGTATTCTATGAATGGATTTATTGTTTGGGGAACGTTTATATTGAGGGTTTCAGGCAGCATATAAAAAGAAGAAACTTACAGTGTGTTGCCGGGTATCTAGTTGATGGTGGGGGTTTTGTAGGGGAAAAATCGTCACGCATCCAAACTTTTGAGGCGAGAGTCGACAACAAAACCCACCCCCCCATAAAAAACATTGGTAAACCCCGATTTAAACTTGCTTTTGCTTAATTAAAAATTGCCTTGTGGAGGATTTGTTTTTGTACACCTAAAATTGCCCAATTAGAAGTGATAGGTCACCTTTTCACAGACTTTCCCTTTTTGAAATTGATTGTGTTTATTTTTTTGTTTTAGGACTGTTTTGCTATTTCTTTCCGTCTCCAGCGTAACGGGGTTCTCCTTTGTATAGTTTTGGGTACGGGGGCCCTAGTTCCTAGTTCTTCCTTCCTTTGTGGGCTTTAATTTTATTTTTTCGTCACTCTTGTTATTTTTTTTTCTATCTTTACTTGGGGTTTGTGTTGCTTCTTCAGTTCTTAGGGTTCTTTTTTTAAATTAATGAGTTGTGATGGTCCCCTGAACCAGTTTTGAAAAAAAAACATTAGTTGTTTCATTTTGATGCAAAGTGTGTAAAAAAAAACACAAAAAACAATAATACATTGTTATTTTTTATTACTCTCATGTCTTTTTGCTTGTTTTAAACTTGTTCTGAAAATTGGCTTTTTTAATGATTGTGTTTTTCTTTCTCCCCCATACCCCAAAAACCCCTGTTTCGTTTTTTTCTTCTTTGTTTTGGGTTTGGGTTTTTTGTTAATATTTAGTTTTTTTAAAGAGTGTTTGGGGTTAATGCTTGTTTGAAAAAAAAATCTCTTTGGAATTAAAATTTATTTTAGGGGACGGGGTTTCAATTTTTTTTTTGCTTGTGTGCAATTGTTTGTATTTGTTTCACTATGTGTGTGTCGGGTTTGAAGGCTTATTTCTTTATTTTCATGATGGCCGAAGGCTAAGGAAGAAAGTCTGTTGTGTCCTCTGTGGACGGGGGACAAGTTTTCGCTAAATATTTACAACGAGGTAAGGTATGTGGTCTGGAGGGAAAGATCTTTTGGGCCCATGTTGACAAGTGTATTGCCCGGGACATGGAAAGAGAGGAAAAAATGCGTTTGAAAGAATTTCATTTTGAGAGTACAGAAGAAAAATAACAAAAGAGAGCAGATAAAAGGGAAAAACAAAAAAAAGAGAGCAGTACGAACAAGGGGGAAACTAAAATAATACAGTTACAAAAACTTCTCAGAGAGTGTGGTTCAGGACAGGACAGGAGAGTAGGGTTGGGGTTTTCCCGGGTTTTAAACGCCCCTCGCCAACCTTTCCTAATTGCCCCTTTTAAAAAGAAAGAAATGGATATAGACTTTACTTTTTCTTTTTGAAACCTGCTCGTTCCTTGGGTGGTCTGAAGTTTGTGGTAACCCGTCTGCACTATTTGAGGGTTTGCTTTAACTCTCTATCACAGTCTCGCTAAAAATAATTGTGTTTACGAGTTTTTTAAAGAGAGCTTGCTGAAAAAATTTCAATGTACTCCAGATGGTTTTCGAAACGTTTTCGTGGGCTAACCTGCCCGATAACCTTTCGAGACCTTTGCAGTTGAACTTGGGCGTTTGTTTCCGTTGGGTCTCTTTGTCAAAAATTGATAAGTTTTTTGAAGTTGGTGGATTTTTTTTTGGCGTGAGAGTTTTTGAGTGTGTCTCAAGGGGCCTTGGACTTTTTTGGTGAGAGGTTGAAAACTTTGATGAAATGATCAAGTCTGCAGAGTCATCAGACGTGCCACCAACAAAGGTGCTTTTAGGAAAGTGTGAAAATTTTTGCTTCTGTTGGGTAAAAAAACTCCTGGTCATTTTGGACAAAAAAATGCATTCCCGGTCGCTGTTAGAACTCCGTACTTGGTAGTCGCGGGAAACGATCTCTCTTTTCAAACGTGGCCACTATTGGTTCCTCGGCTGATGGGGAAGTAACTTTGGTGGTAGCTGTTATTGGGGTCTCAGATTTTTGGGTTTTATCAGCGGGGTCGGGGAAAAAAATTTTTGGGGTAGCCGTTTCGGGTCGTGGCGCCGTTTTCCTCGGGCAGAAAGGTTCCACAGAAGGTGCTTTGTAGTTTACAAGTTTTGTAGTTTTTTGTTTTAAAAGACAGGACAGTAGTGTAGGTGTCCAGGAATAGGTAAAACCCTTGTAAAATTTGCACCCTTAGCCACCCGACACGGTCCTTTTGGGTTGGAAAACTTATTTTATCAAAAACTCAGCGACAGAAAAACAGCCCATTGCTTGTTGCTCTGTTCTTGATACCCCTTTTTTGCTTTTAGCTGCTGGTGATTTTCACAGGCAAATTACGTTTGGTGTCGGTTTGTAAATAAAACCTTTGAGTTCTGTTCTGCGTGATAGGGTTTGCTACCCTTTTTGGTGGCGTTCGAAAAAGGTTATTTCTGACAGTCGATGTTAGGAACAAGTGAAGTGTGTTTTTTTGGTGGTCGTGTGATGGTTTCCACTGGCTCTTTTCAGTCAGTTGTCCTTATTTTGTGGGGATTTGACTTGGGGTGTTTTGGATGCCCGTCGCAGATTTTTTGGGGGTAATGTCCCTGGGTTTCTCTGGCTTGGTTTTGGGGAGTATTGGGAACCTTCCCTTTAGCCCCGTTACGGGGCTAGAAAAGATGTGTGGACAAAAAGCCTTTGTGTCAGTCCCTTGTTTGAACATTTCCCGTTCTGATCTTTTTCGAAAAGAAGGATGATCATTGAAGTCTTGTTTTCAGTTAAGTCTTTGATGTGTTGCTGTGTTATTTTGATGTTGTCCCTACAGTCTTTCTTTCAAAGGTCTTCAGGCCGGGGTTTAGAGATAGCGCCTTTGGTTTGTGAGCAAAACAGTTTGTCTTGATACCTCCGGATTTGGGTTTTCTGTGGACCCTTCCGAAGTCTGTTTGCTGTTCGTGAAGTGGTTTTACAGTTGGGTCGCCCAGGCTGTGATGCGCTTAACCACCCCCCTTTAATGTTCCGATGGGTCTTTTCCCCAGATAAAAATGTTCATTCGTACATTTGATTGTACTTTGTTGACAAATACCAGGGGGTTGCGTGTAATCTTTGTGATTTTCAGGACTTTTGACCCCAACCGGTTCTTTTCAGGTGTGTCTTTTTGAGATCCCCCTTCAAAAGATGTCCCTGTTAGAAAGAAAGTTACGAAAACCCCCTTTTTTGCGAAAGAGGTTGTTTGGGAGTTGGTAACTGTTGGAATTTGGAACATTGGCCATCGAAAAGTCCGTATACATCTCCGTTGTGTTCGTCAGGAAAAAAGATTGTACGTGTCGTTTCACCAGGTGGGCTGAAACTTTGAGGGAAGATTTGGGAATCTTGTTTTTTTTCCCGTGTTTGTTCCTTCATTGGGTAAAACCTTTTATTCTCAGGACTGATGATTTGTTTTTTTATTTTTGGGATTGTTCCAGTAGAAATGTGTTCTTTACCCCTCTATCGCTGTCGAAAATTGCTGAACGAAGAAGGCATACGCACATTGGGCGGGGAAAGTTTTTTTTCCCTTTTCTCTACCCCCTGTGGGTATGGAGAGGTGACGAAGGTCGTAGACATTGTATGTGCATTATCATCTGGGGGTGGGGTGCAGCCCCGGGCCCAAAAATTGTCCACCCCTGGGGGTATGGAGAGGTGACCGAGTGGTCGAGACTGTGTGGTTCTACCCGTGTGGGTTGGAGTGGGTGACCGAGTGGTAGTGACATCGTATATGCTTGCCATCCGGGTGTGGGGGGACCCTTGCCAGCCGCCGCTCTACCCGTGTGGGTATGGGAGGTTTTTCCGTGAGGTAGCAACAAGTAAAAATGTAAAAGGGCTTCAGGGTTTGTTGGGACGACATTGTGTTCTTCGTTGAGTAAGTCCTGGAAGGGCTCCCCGAACTGCTTCCCGGGGCGGGTTCGTTTCCGTCGAGTGAATGTAATTTTGGGTTTGTGTATTCTGCTGTTTTTTACTTCTTTTTAAAAAAACAATTTGGTCATTTTTTTTTTCTTTAGGAGGGGGAGTATTGTGGTCAAGTAAATATGACGTCAACTTAAAATGATAGGTAACTTGATGACGAAAAAAATAATAGGGAAAGAGAGGAGCAAGAATTACGGCCCGAGGGCTTTGGTGCCAGCCTAATTTATTTTGTTTTAAAACATCGTTTTTTTCCGTGTGTTACTATGGGGGAGGTGACCCAAATGGTCATAGTGATTTGTTTTTCATGTGTATTGGGGGCTTTTGATGACGGGGACCCCGGGTATGTAGCAGGAAAAGTATTTGTTATAAAATTTTTGTGAATGCTGTGTCGCCGAGGTAAATTAAAATCCTGTAAGTATTTAAAATTTTTGTCCAATTGTACCACGCTTGTGCGGGGCTGTATTTATTGGTGAACACTGTAGTTAAAAACAGGAGGTTAATTTTGTTTTAGTCAACGGTGCGTCGAACCCAATTTATTGTGTTCATGGGACTTTGGTGAAAATTTTGGGTTTCCGGGGGTTCAATAGGTTACTGTTTTATGAATCTGGGTTCTTTTTCTGTGGATAGCTGTGCTTTATGAACTCGGTTTTTTTGTGGGTTGGTGCTTTGTGAATTGCGGTTTTCTTTTGGGTTTCTGTGCCTTGGAATTTGCGGTTCTTTTTTTGATGTTCGACGTATTTAATTGTGCTTCTGTGTTTTAGACCCGTTTCTTTTTATCCTTGTGTTTTGTGAAGGCTGTGTTTTTCCGTTGGGGCCTTGTTATCCTCTTCGTTTATTTTAATGCTTAGTGTGGGTGGGTACTGTGGAACTGAAACGTTGTTGATAGTGAACATGGGACGGCGCCCGGGGGATAAGGAAATTATATCAAAATTGTAGTAGATACGCTGTATTGATGATTTAAAATTCTTAGTTGATGTCTTAATTTACGTGTTTGATCTTATTTAGTAATGGCATAATTTATTTGGTAACGATTCATATTGATGGTTCAGGCAGCAATAAAAAAAAGAAATCTTTCAGTGTGTTGCCCCGGGTATCTTGTTCGTAGGTGTGGGTGTGTGTAGGGGGGAAAAATGTAAGCATCCAAACTTTTGAGAGCGAGAGTAGACAACAAAAACACGCACCACACACCATCCAACATCGCCCCTTTTTTTTTTCTTTATGATTACTTTTGGGTCTCTTTTTACAATAAATTTGAATCTTTTTTTTTTCTTTTTTTTGGGTGTTTCACATTTTTTGTTCCCAAATTTTTTTCCATTATGTTTCTTGACTTTTTGTTTTTTTTTTCGGGATCGCTTGCAGCTGCTGCAAAAAATGTTTTTTCAAAAGCAGTGATTGGTTCTACATTTTTTATTTTCTGAAAAAAACAGTCTTGTTGTTATATTGATTTGAAAAGTGACCAACTGTTTTGTAAATTTTTTGGAATAATTCTTCTGAGATTTCCCGTTCTAATATGTTTCAACATTAATTGGAAAAATGATCTGATCCCAGTGGGTTTTTCCAGTTTCCCCATTGGTTTACCCAAGTGATGGGATGTAAAGTTAAATCGATGGTGGGGGGTTTTGGGGGGGCTATATCTGGGAATGCGGGAATACTTCCTTTTTTAGCAAATATAGTTTTGAATCGTATGTATCTAGTAATTTTACTTGTAACAAAGAGCACCATGGTCCCAAAAGGGGCATGTGGTTAAAATTCCCCCAATAAACCCATTTGTCTCTTTTGGGTTTTGGAAACCCTTTTAGCCATTCGTATTGTTCATCAGGTCCTTTTGGAAGGTAAACGAGGCAAAGTTCAATATCCAAGAAGATGTAAATTTAACCATTGCTGCACAGCTGAAGCAGAAGGGTTTATGGATACGGGGGGGGGTTCTTTCACAAAAATCCGGGCCCCACGCACAAGATACTTTTGTATTCATCCGCTTATTGTTCTAAAAGGGGGGTGATAGAACCCCGGTAAATGTGGAATTTTCACTTTTGACTTTAGTGATTGTAATTAAAAAAAGAAATTTTTTTTTCCAAGATATTGTTCAAGATGTTATTTTTGTTTTTTAGGACAATTCCATTGGAGAGCTTAATAGTTGGTCCTTTTTTTGTTGTCATGTAAAAATGTATATAATAAATAAAGTGACGAGAAACTCCTTCTAAAGTTATTAGCGGGGAAAAGGACTGACGAACCCCCAAAAAAAATTAAAAAAAAGAATTAAAAAGAAATGCAAAATAATAAGCTAAAAAAAAGTCTTTTATAAAAAAAATTAAATTGTCCGTTTAAAAAGTGGGTGGAGGATATAACTGGGCTCCACTACAGACAAAATTTCATCAATATAGAGATTGAGGGAGATGCTCCCACACTTAGGTATTTCATACGGGTTCCCCCCAAAGGTTTCCCCCCTTGTCCCTTCAACATCTGAGTACCCCAACGCCCGGAGGGGAGGTAGGCGGAGAATGGTTTTTGGGCTTTTCCAAAGGAGGGTTTGTAGTGCCGGGGCCAAGGGTTTGCTGCCCGGATGATGTCCTCTGGGGGTTGGTATCCCCTTCCCCCCGTTTCATAGAAGTTTTTGGTGGGACGAAAGAAATAAATTTGTCAGCCACAGTTTTGTTTTTACAAAAGGGATTGAAAAATTCACTTTTATCCAATTTTAGCATCTTTTACTGCAGTTGCCCGATCCAACAATGGGGATGATGGGTTTTGACTTTGATTTTTTTTGACTGTTTTTGAAAATCTTTGTGACTGTTTTGGGCCTTCGATTTCAAATCTTGTACCACAGTGAATTTTTTATCTTCTGGTTTTCTGAGTGTTTTGTTGAAACAAGTGTTGAAGACTCGTTTTTTTGTGGCTTTGTTTTTTGTCGTTTGGAGGTAAACCCCTACGAACGGCCTAGTCTTTTTATTTTTAACCTTTCAGTTAGAATCAGAGTGTAAGATCATGAAGGAAATCATTGTTCTTTTTGTATGGAGTCTTTGGTGACGTTTTGCTTTTCGCGTCATTTGCCTTTATGACGTCAGATTTTCTTTTCTTGTCTTCCAGTGTTCCTTTTTTATTTATTTGCCCCTTCACGCCCGTTTTTGTTCACATAGTACATTGGATGGCGATGGAGATGAGGATGTTGGAGTGGAACTTGCTACTTCTACGTAAGATTGAAGGCCAGGGGTAATGATCTGGGGTTCTGTTTGTGTGGTAGTCATGGCAACTGATGTTACTGGCCTAGCCTGGATAGACTTCAGTTTTTCTATTTCATGCCTTTGATCGTGCACAGCTCTTTCTAGGGATAGTATTCTGTCACAGAGTTTCAATATAGTATTTTTAAGGTCACTAACCGCACTGGTGATCACAATAGTGAGCGTAGTGTCGCTGAAGCTTGACGTGTTTGGCACTCGCGGTGTCGGAATGCTGTTCAGAAGCGGCAGTTGAGGTGGAAGTGGCGGCATCACTTGCGCCGTCACCTGCTTTGCCACAAACATCCCCAGTTCCTGAGCCAGTTTTTTTCTCTTCGTCATTGTCTTGTTTTTCAAAGACTCGTCCACGTCTTTTCCCTGGGGTCTTTCTAGTCATTATAGCGGATGCGCATAACAACGTTCACATGGAGAAAAAGTTGTTTGCACTCTCCGCCATCTTGGTCACGTGTCTGTGTGTGTGTGTGTGTGTGGTTTGTGTGTGTGTGCGTGCGCGCGCGCGAGTGTGTGTGTGTGTGCGTGTGTGTGTGTGTGTGTGTGTGTGTGTGTGTGTGTGTGTGTGTGTGTGTGTGTTTCGGTGTGGGGTGAGGGGGGGGGGGGGGCGCGTGCGTGTGTGTGTGTGTGTGTGTGTGTGTGTGTGTGTGTGTGTGTGCTGTTTCTGGTCTCAGTGAACCATGACATATATAAAACTTCAGCACTAAGAACATCCGCAAGTGTTCTGTTACAGTGTAATTAATTTTTTTTCTATACCTCAACAACGACAATGTCTGCAGTTAGTCCCTCTCTGGTATTCTAAAATCTATATCAGCTGTGTCTTGATGATTGTAGATCCGACCTTTTCTTCTTCTTCTTCTTCTTCTTCTTCTTCTTCTTCTTCTCTGCGGTTGATTTTTTGATGCGTCAGATCTTCAATTCCTGTCGCCGCGATGAATCCCACAGTCTTCTCGAAGTCTTGACGGCCTGCCCCAAAGCTGGATCTGCAGTTCTGCACCCTCTGGCCAGGTTTGACGCCGTGGAACATCATGGGCTGGACAGCGTTGGAGGATGTGTTCTGGGGTCTGAGATC
>CM031597.1:133235892-133243392 GCA_018398815.1 Conus ventricosus | reverse complement strand
ACAACGAGGACTGCTCTGTCCCCACCCCCTGGCATTCTCTGACAACGAGGGCTGGCTCTGTCCTCACCCCATGGCCATTCTCCCGACACGAGGACTGCTCTGTCCCCACCCCATGGCCATTCTCTGACAACGAGACTGGGTCTGTCCCCACCCATCCCCATTCTCTGACAACGAGGACTGCTCGTCCCCACCCCATGGCCCTTCTCTGACAACGAGGACTGCTCTGTCCCCACCCCATGGCCATTCTCTGAAACGATGACTGCTCTGTCCCCACCCCCTGGCCATTCTCTGACAACGAGGACTGCTCTGTCCCCACCCCATGGCCATTCTCTGAAAAAGAGGACTTGCTCTGTCCCCACCCCATGGCCATTTTCTGACAACGAGGACTGCTCTGTCCCCACCCATGGCCATTTTCTGACAACGATGACTGCTCTGTCCCCACCCCATGGCCATTCTCTCACAACGATGACTGCTCTGTCCCCACCCCATGGCCATTCTCTGACAACGATGACTGCCTGTCCCCACCCCATGGCCATTCTCTGACAACGAGGGCTGCTCTGTCCCCACCCCATGGCCATTCTCTGACAACGAGGACTGCTCTGTCCCAACCCCACGGCCATTCTCTTCTGACAACAGGACTGCTCTGTCCCCACCCATGGCCATTCTGCTGACAACGAGGAACTCTCTGTCCCCACCCCATGGCTTTCTCTGACAACGAGACTGCTCTGTCCCCACCCCATTGCCTTCTCTGACAACGAGGACTGCATCTGTCCCCCACCACCTGGCCATTCTCTGTACAACGAGGACTCTGCTCTGTCCCCACCCCATCCCATTCTCTACAACGAGACGGCTCTGTCCCCACCCCTGCCATCTCTGACAACGAGACTGCTCTGTCCCACCCCATGCCCATTCACTGACAACAGAGGACAGCTCTGTCCCCAACCCATGCCCCTTCTCTGACAACGAGACTGCTCTTCCCCCACCCCCTGCCCATTCTCTGACAACGAAGCTGCTCTGCCCCCACCCCATGCCCAATTCTCAACACAACCGTAAGCATCCCCAGCTCCCTCTCCTCCCCTCCCTCTTTACGCCCTCTGACTCCCGTCACCAAAAAAAGAGCATTTTTGTAAATAAAATATTAAAAAAAAAACTTTTTGAATGACTTGTCTCACTATGCCAAAAGGGACACAAAAACTCAGACCACCCAAATTGCTACACACCGTCTAAACTGCAAGTGAAAGGAATCTGTACGATGTGTCGTGCGTATTTTGTTTCTGACTCTCGCGCACAAAAGTTGGATGCTGTAATAAATTATTCCCTACACACACCCACACCAAACGACATGGATAGCCCGGCAGCACACGAGTTTGATTTCTTTTTCTTTATAATTATGCTGCCTGAACCCAATAGAATCGTTACCAATCAATACATGCCATACATAGAATACAGATCAAGCACGACAATAAGACAACAATACAATAAGACACTTCAATCATCATATATCAGCGTACATACTACGTACCGTAAATAATTCACATATCTCGCCGGCGCCGGCAACAGTATCTCACATATACCATCAACGCATTCATCTCCACGAACCCAAGCCACATCTAACACATAAAAATAAGACACGAAGAAACCAAGGTCCCCACAACACGTAAACACAGCCGTTTCACAAACACAAGCGACGAAGAAAAACAGGGTCTCAACACAGCAAGCACAATATATAACGTCGAAACTATCAGAAGAAGACCCGCAAATTCACAAGGCACAGTAACCCATAGCAGAAGAACCGCAGATTCACAAAGCACAGCAATCCACAGAAGAAGAACCGCAGATTCATAAAGCACAGTAAACCAAGAAGAACAGCAGATTTCACAAAGCACAGCAATCCACAAAGAAGAACCGCAGATTCATAAAGCACATAAACCATAGAAAACTGCAGCTTCATAAAGCACAGCAATCCACAGATAAGAACCGCAGATTCATAAAGCACATAAACCATATAGAAGAACTGTGCAGAAACACAAAGCACAGCAATCCACAAAAAGACCCGGCAGATTCATAAAGCACCGTAAACCATAGAAGAACTGCCAGATTCTACAAAGCCAGCAATCCAAAAAAGAACCGCAGAATCAAACCGCACAGAAAACCATAGAAGAACTGCCATTCAAAAGGCACAGCAATCGAGAACACAATATCACCAAAGTCCCATAAACACAATAAACTTCGATTCGACGTACCGATGATCCTTAAAACAAATATTATCTTCTCACCCGTGATTTTTACTACAGTTTTCCCACAATAAATTCACCCACCGACACAACTTGCGTGGTACAATTAGAGCATATAAATAGTTCTTAAAGGAGTTTTAATCACTCTCGCACACAGCCTTCACAACATTTTTACAACAAATACATTCCTGCTACCATATTCCGCGGTACCGTCATCAAAAGCATCCACAGTGACACAGTGACATCGATGCACTACTGACTTGAAAGTCATCCTCTTCACATAGTAACACTACGGAGAAAACGATAAACAAAATAAATTAGCGGACACCCAGCCTCGGCCGTATTAATTCTGCATCCCTCTCATGTCAATATCATTCTTTGCCGGTCATATAACCTATGTCATTTAAGTTGACGACATAATTACGTGACGTCACAATACCCCCCTCCTCAAGAAAAAAAACAATGACCTAATTGTTTTTTTGAAAAGTAAACAAACAGCAGAATACACAAACCTACAAAGTACATTCACTCACGGAAAACGAAGCCGCTCACGGAAGCATTTCGTGGAGTCCTCCAGGGACTCTCACACAACTAAAAAACAATTTGTCGTCCCAACGAACTCTGAAGCCCTTTCACATGCTAGCTTGTTGCTGACCTCACACAACCTCTCCATACCCACACTAGAGACGGCGGCTTGTCAAGGTCTGCACCCAACACCCCTGATGCAATGCATATATTAATTTCGACTGAGCCACTCGTCAGCCTCCTCCATAAAACCCACACTGGTAGAGACCACACATGTCTACGACCACTCGGTCAGCCTCTCCATGACCCCCACGGGTCGAGACAATGTTGGTACGGGCTGCACCCCACAACCCAATGATAATCACATACAATATCCTACTACCCACTCATTCAGCTCTCCATACCCCATGGGTAGAGACAATGGGGAGTATACATTCCCGTCTCATTATGCTGTACGCTTCTTCACGATTCCAGCAACTTTCGCAAGGCGAAATACACTGGGTGAAGGAACATATCATCTACTGGAGCAATACAGCACCCAAATCAACAGAACTAGCATCCATCCTAACACAAAAGTTATAAACCATCCTAAGTAACAACACACAGTGCAAAGACAGAATTCCTGAATCTTTCTCAAAGCTTACACAACACACCTGAGTGAATCGAACGTACAATCTTTCTTCCTACGAACACAACTGGAAGGCATACTACTAGCATTGGCTCAATGATATCAATAGCCGACATGTTACCAATCTCACTCTCAAAAACCTCTTCACCAAAAAGGGATTTCATATCATTCTTTTAACAGTACATCTGTTAAGAGGATCACGAATAGTATCATCACCTTAGAAAGAACCGGTATGGGGGTCAAAATGTCGCGTGAAAATCATCAAATTACACCAACTCTCCTGGACTTTTGTCAAACAAATACAATCAAAATGTACAGATGAACATTTTTTTATCTGGCATAGAAAACGCCATCGGATCAGTTAAATGGATGGTAAACGTCATCACAGTCCTGGACGACACAACTGTACAAACCACTTCACGAACAGTAACAACAACTTCGAGAAGACCACAGAAAGACCAACTCCTGGAGAGTGCTCAGAGAAACCTTTTCCTGCTCACAAGCCAAAGAGCTATCCTAACCCAGGCACTGAAGAACCCTTATGAAAGAACGACTGTAGTACGAACATCAGAAGTAACACAGCAGACACATCAAATGACGTTAACTTGAAAGCAAGACTTCCAATGACTCATCTTCTGTTTTCTGAACAAGATCTAACGGACAAATGATCAGATCATTAGGATATCTGAGCACACAGGCATTTTTGGTCCACAGCATGCTTAGTTCTACCCTCGTAACGCGCTAAAGGAAAAGGTTCACCAATAACATCACTAAACTCACAGCTCACAAAACTCCAGCCCATTACCCACAATGAGAACTGCACAAGGACTAATCCAAGACATCAACAAGTCAAATCGCCCACAAAAATAAGGAGACAACTACTGAAACTGTAGCCATTAAACTCATCCCACTGACACACCAAAAGAAACACCACTTCACTGTGTTTCCTAACATCTGACTGTCAGAAACTAATCCTTGGCAACGGCCACAAATAGTACACCATATCACGCAGAACAAACCCAAAGTTCCATTCCACAGAACCAGACTCCAAATGCAATTTGCCAGTGAACTCACCAGCAGCTAGAACAACAAAAGGAGTCGCAAGAACAGAGCAACAAGCACGACTGTTTGCTGTCAGCTGAGTTTCTTGACAACATGGATTACAAACTTACAAAAGGACATTCTCTGGTGCCAAGGTTACAAATTCTACAGGGGTTTTCTTTCTACCCTTACATCCATGGACACCTAGCAGCTACATGTCCTGTCACTCTTACACAAAAAAAAACACAACACCTAGCAGGCTGATCAAAGCACTTCTAGAAACTCTTACGCCATAGGTAATACTGGCGCACGACCACATAACGGCTACCGCCAAATTATTTCCACACCAGCAGTGTAACCAAACTCTAGATGACCACAATAACAACTAACACCAAAGTACTTCACGATCGAGCCGATAAACCAGAGTAGTGCCACTGTTTTGAAAAGTTGAGTACTGTTTCCTCTCAACTGACCACAGTACGAATTTCTATCAGACTGACCGGAAAACGGATTTCAATCAACTTGACCAGGAGTTTTGTACCCAACAAGAACAAAAATGTTTACACAGCTTTTCTAGAAACACCTATTTGATGAGCACGTCCTGTATGACTCGCGACTTGAGCCATTTCCATCAAAAGTTTTCCACATCTCTCTCACACAAAAAGTACAAGCCTCAGAGACAACTCCAGAAACTGCTCACGCAAGATAAATCCACCGATCTTCAAAGACATATCCATTTTTGACAAAGAAGACCCAACGGTCAAACAACGCCTAAGTTCAACTGCAAAGTCTCGAAAGTTCCTCTGATTGGTTAGCTCACGGAAACGCTTACGAAAACCATCTGGAGTACATTTGAAATTTTTTCAGCTAGCTCTCTTTCAAAAGCTCGTAAGACACAACATTATTTTCAGCAGACTGTGAAGAAGTTAAAAAAAGCAGAACCTCACGTAGTGCGACAGGTATTTACCCACACACTCACAGACTCAATCCCCAAGGAACGAGCATGGTTATCAAAACGAAACAAGTAACTGTCTATAACATCATTCTTTCTTATCAAAGGGTGTATCATAAAAGTAGACGAGGAGCGTTAAACCTGAATACCCGAACCTGACTCCACAGTTCCTGGCCTGAGACCACACTCTCTGAGAATTATTTGTAACTGTATTCCCTTGTAGTTTCCTCTTGTATCTTATCGCACTCTTTTAGTTTCCTCTGTATCTGCTTCTCATTTAGTTTCCTCTTGAATCTGCTCTCTTATTCGTTTCCTCTTGTATCTCTCTCTTTTAGTTTCCTCTTGTATCTGTATCGCTCTCTTTATTATCTCTTCTTCCCTGTCTCTCACTGAAATCCTTCAATCGCATTCTTTCTCTCTTTCCATGTCCTGGCAATACAGCTTGTCACCATAGGCAACCGATCTCTCTCCTCCAGACCACATTTACCTAACCCTTTGTAAATATTGAAGCAAACTTGTCCTCGTCACAGAGGACACAACAGGACTTTCTTCCTTAGCCTTCTGTGCCATCATGAAATATGAAATAATGTCCTGTCAAACCCACACACACACAGTTTGATCACAATACAAACAATTGCTATCGACAAGCAAAAAAAAGTTGAAACCCCTGTCCACTAAAATATATTTGAATACAAAAGGATTTTTTTTCAAACAGCATTAAGCAATCACTCTTAAAAAAACAAGTATATCAAACCCAACCAACACATAATAGAGATACACAATGAAACAGATTTTTAGGGATAATGGGGAAATAGAAAACACCATCGTAATCCAATGCGAAATTTTCAGCAACAATAAAAAATCAACAATGACATAGATAATAACATATAATCAATGTACTTGTTGTTGTTGTTGTTTTTTTGTTGGTTTACACACTAAGCATTCAAATGAAACTACTAATAATTTTTTTTTTCAAAACTGTTCAGGGCAGCACTCACACACCACATCATCAAGAGAAAAGAACCCTAAGAATGCTGAAGAACAACACAATCCCTAAGTAAAGATGGTAACAGAAAATCATCAGAGACTGCCTGAAGATAATAAAATTAAAGCCCACAAAGGAAGAAAACTAGGAACTAGGCCCTCGTATCGCCCAGAAACTATACAGAGAGTGAGATAACCCCGTTATGCCTGGAGACGGGAAAGAAAGAAGACACAACACCATGGAGGCTGAGCACCATCTCCAATACAACGGACAACTCTACATATTGTTCAAGGACATGAGAAAGTCAGTGAACGAGACCTATCACTTCTAATTGGGTCAAGTAAGAGGTGTAACAAATACAAATCCTACCACTAAGCCAATATTTAATTCAATAGCAAAAGAAATATTAACTATACGGGGTCACCAGATGTTTCGGATGGTGTGCGTCGCATTTTGTTGTCTGACTCACGCTCTAAACGACAAAAGTTTTGGATGCTGGAAAAATTATTCCCTACACACATACCCTCACCATACGTACAGGGATAGCTAGCACACAACATTTGATTTCTTTTCTTTATAATTATGCTGCCTTAACCATCAATATGAATCGTTACCAATCAATACATGCCATTACATAGAAAACAGAACAATGCACGTCATTAAACATCATACATAATCACTTCAATCATCATATATCAATCACGTATCATACTACTACCAGTTAATATAATTCACATATCCGCCGGCCCGTCCACAGTATCGTCACGATATACAATGCAACGCATTCAGTTCCACAGTACCCAAGCCACAGTCTACAGCTAAAATACATAAGACGAAGAAGGATAGACCAAGTTCCCCACAAAGGCGTAAACACAGCCGTTCACTAACACTAGCACGAAGAAAAACAGGTCTCAACACTAGCAAGCACAATATATTACGTCGTACTATCAGAAGAAGAACCGCAAAATTCACAGGCACAGTAACCCTAGTAAAGAACAAAGAACCGCAGATTCCACAAAGCACAGCAATCCACAGAAAAAACCGCAGAGATTCTAAAGCACAGTAAACCATAGAAGAACTGCAATTCACAAAGCACAGCAAACCACAGAAAAAAACCGCGAATCCAAACACAGTA
>CM031597.1:133215892-133228392 GCA_018398815.1 Conus ventricosus | reverse complement strand
TGCAGCTTTCACTTTTCCTGCCTTTCTCACTTTTCCATTTCACTTTTCTTTATTTATTTATTTTTTTCAAAGTTCATTTTTTGATTGAAAACTCTCAGCGTCCTTTCTGCCAATGCTGATAATTCCATTCTCGATCCTTACTTCCTGATTTCTTCGTTTCCTTTTTCTCCAAACCTTCTAGGTAAACCCTTTCCAAGATTTAAAAAAAAAAAAAACAACTTCTGAACGTTATTCATTTTCAGTGGAAAGATGTCTTGGATTTCTTCGTTTGCTGTTGCCTACCAACTCTGCCTGTTGCTTTTTTTCCCCCCAGGGCAACAAAACTCAAGAATATTCATGTGCCGCTTTGCACTTTACAGGACCTCCTGTGGCATGTTAACAAGAGTTGATGAATAGCGGAGTGTATGTAGCGAGTGAGCAGAACATTTCTAGCACTGCGATGGAAGCAGACGTCTGTCCCTGGGGCTGCAATCTTTGCTCAGGACCAGATGCAAGCTTAGGAAACCCATCCTGGCCCCTCGTGATTCAGAGGTCTTCTTTCTCAATCGATCAATTTTACTGGGAGAGAGAGAGAGAGAGAGAGAGAGAGAGAGAGAGAGAGAGAGAGAGAGAAGAGAGAGAGAGAGAGAGAGAGAGAGAGAGAGAGAGAGAGAGAGAGAGAGAGAGAGAGAGAGAGAGAACAAAATGTTGTTTATTGACGAAAAGGAATAAGCACAAGTCAGTGCGGTTATTTTTCATCCAGCTCATCAAAAAAAAGGAAAGGTAAATAAATGTTTGACAGAAAACATTACATAGAACAGCATATCAACACGTATACAACAATGAATACATGGCAATTTAGAATAATAATGCAATGAGTATCTAAAGGAAGAGAGTGTGAGTGGGAGAGGGGGAGGGATGGAGAACAACAGAGTGAGGGGAGGGGAGGGGGTGGGGGAGTGAAGACACAGAATGAAGAGTCTCTGACACAGAGAGAGCGAGAGAGAGAGAGAGAGAGAGAGAGAGAGAGAGAGAGAGAGAGAGAGAGAGGAGTTAGGAGGGGGGGAGCAGAGAGAGAGAGAGAGAGAGAGAGAGAGAGAGAGAGAGAGAGAAGAGGAGTTATGGAGGGGGGGGAGCAGAGAGAGAGAGAGAGAGAGAGAGGAGAGAGAGAGAGAGAGAGAGAGTTATGGAGGAGGGGGGGCAGAGAGAGAGAGAGAGAGAGAGAGAGAGAGAGAGAGATTTTCAACAGAGGGGAAAGAATAAGCCATTAAGGCTTCATTACATTGTGCCTGTAAGGAAAACCAGTGATGCAGGTGATTACACCAGCTGCCATGGCGCAGTGGCTAGCGTCGTGGATTTTGGATGGAAGGTCATGGTTCGATTCCCATCAGAGCCAACCATTCGTAGGAGTGTTTGACCCTAACCAGTTCCCATCCTGAGCTGAATTTGCTGGGCTTAACTGTGAAAACTGGAACCACACAGTCGAATTTTATCCACATAATGAAAACATCTCACGGAATGTTGCTCAAATTGCCCGATAAATACTGCAGAAACTGGTGGACACCAGGATTTATTCCCTGTCAAACCTGAATCATCATCATCACCTATTACCCCTCCTGGGGTACAGGCCGCCAGCCAAGGACCTCCAGGCGTATCTGTCCTGTGCTCTTTTCTCCAGCTGGTTCCAAGTCATCCCCATATTCCTGATGTCTGCTTCCAGGTCCCTGCGCCAGGTGTTCCTTGGCGGACCTCTTTTTCGTTTTCCTTGGGGGTTCCAACGTGAATGGAGCTCAACAATTATCTTCGGTATCCTCATCATCACTGATCAGCATGAAAAGATTTCAGCTTCTTTAGCCCTTTACGCCCTGCTCGAATGGCGACCTCAGTTTTGCCTCTTCTCTGCGGTTAAGTCCTTGGTGAATTCTTGTAAGGAGCGACGGCAATGCCACGTTCATGAAGACTGTCGTTGGACGGATATCATGGTCCGTTGTTGGCTAAATTCTACGCCTACAAATGTAAACTAAACAAGATGCAAAACATAAACGTACTCTCAGTTTATCTTCCTGAAAAACGTCGCAAACAAACATGCGTCATAATGTATTTGACGTCACAATCAAACAAGCGTCATAATGTATTTCGTCACTGAGATATTCCATAAAGAAGAAAAACCGTTTTGGGCCGTTATTGCCGTTAGTAACGGCTATTCTGGTAACATCGGGCGTTATCCGTGACCCATAATGAACATACCTACAAATTTTCAAAAAGATCGGCCCAGAAGTTTTGTCTGGAGCGAGTGGAACACATTTTGACCACGGACGGACACAAAGACAGACACACAGACAGCATTTCTTCTTTCCCACTGTAAAGTACTCCCTATTCTGTAAGAACTGGGAGTACAAAAGGATGAAGTGAAAGAACACAAAGCCACCACCAGTACCGCTGACTACAAAGAAGAAGCAGACGAAATAATAAAACAAACAAACAAAAAAGAACATCTCACTTTGCAACTAAAAAAAGAAAAGGCGAAACACTCATTTTGTAACCACTAGGGGAAAGCGGTGGAGCAGGCAGCCACGCATACATACAGCGACATGCAAATTAACTGACAGACACACATCCCCTAATTTCCCTTCACTCCGAATCTCTTCCCATTCCAAGGTTGACAGATACATCAGACACACAGACAGACAGACAGACGGGAAGTGAAATACTCACACAACGATTGAACCTCGGGCTGTTCTGATAGAACTCCTGCACTCCTTGCCTGCGTGTGCTTCCCCTTTCACCCTTTCACTTCTACTCTGTGCTCAGCCAGTCTGCCTCGTCTTGACCACCCTTCTGCTCTGTGCTCAGCCAGTCTGCCTCGTCTTGACCACCCTTCTGCTCTGTGCTCAGCCAGTCTGCCTCGTCTTGACCACCCTTCTGCTCTGTGCTCAGCCAGTCTGCCTCGTCTTTACCACCCTTCTGCTCTGTCCTCAGCCAGTCTGCCTCGTCTTGACCATCCTTCTGCTCTGTCCTCAGCCAGTCTGCCTCGTCTTGACCACCCTTCTGCTCTGTCCTCAGCCAGTCTGCCTCGTCTTTACCACCCTTTTGCTCTGTCCTCAGCCAGTCTACCTCGTCTTTACCACCCTTCTGCTCTGTGCTCAGCCAGTCTGCCTCGTCTTTACCACCCTTCTGCTCTGTCCTCAGCCAGTCTGCCTCGTCTTGACCACCCTTCTGCTCTGTCCTCAGCCAGTCTGCCCCACCCTTCTACTCTGTGCTCAGCCAGTCTGCCTCGTCTTTACCACCCTTCTGCTCTGTGCTCAGCCAGTCTGCCTCGTCTTGACCACCCTAGCAGCTTGCTCATTTATCAATTGATCGAGAAAATACCAACATCTTGTGAGACACCATTCCCAAGACATATTTATGTAATTACTTATTTGTTTATCTATTTGCTGGTTTCTTTATCTATTTTTTTTAATTCATTTATTTATCTATGTATTCATTAATTTACTTATTTATGCATTCATTTTTTTTAACCTGTGGAGAAGTTTCCACAGACTTTGAGAAGAATGTGGATGTGGGTTTGGCTTTTTTAGTTTTGTGTGTGTGTGTGTGTGTGTGTGTGTGTGTGTGTTTTGTTTGTTTGTTTATTTGTTTTGTTTTTGTTTTTTTGGTTGATTGGTTGGTTTACTTTTTGTTTTTTGTTTTTTTAATTATTTGTTTGTTTGTATGTATGTTTGTTTGTTGTTTGTTTTGTTTTGTTTTGTTTTGTTTTGTTTTGTTTTGCTTATTGTGTCATTGACTGTGATCTAGTATTGTAAATGAAAAACTTTCTTTCTTTCTTTCTGTTAAAACCTGATTCCACTGGTGGGTTCTTTGATACAAGGGCAGCTACCACTGCAGTCAACTTTCGCTACCGTGGACCCTGCCTCCAGTCCCCCCCCCCCCCCCCATCCCCACCCCACCCCCCTCTCCACTGAGCTAGAAGCATCACACTTCTAACCCCTCTCCTTCATAACTTTCTTTGAAAAAAAGAAAATATTCACTCTCTCTCTCTCTCTCTCTCTCTCTCTCTCTCTCTCTCTCTCTCTCTCTCTCTCTCTCTTTGACATTTTTTTAAATTGACCAGAAGACAAATGTTTGCTTATTGGAATAAAATCTTGATCTTGAAAGTTTTCTTTTCGCCAATAGTTTACAGGAAGTGTCAACGCCTTCGGATAGAGTTGAAGTTGTGTCCCTTTTGGCAAGTAAGCCAAGTCACTGCAAAAAAAAGTTTTGAAAGATTATTTGCACACGATACTGGGCCACGCCCTCGGCCTAAGCTAAAGCTGACCATTATGAGGATAAAAAAAGCCAATATTCTTGAAGTTGGCTGGTGCTGAGATGGGGAGGGGTGAGAGCTGAGACGTTGGGGGTCTGAGAGGATGGACAGAAGGTGGGGGGTGAAGGAGACTGGTCGGAACGGTCAGGCCTCATATTACAATATTCTGGATATCAGCCAGCTGAACAAAACTCGGTCAACAAACTTTAAACTTGAACAAAACAACACCGATTTACTCTCTCTCTCTCTCTCTCTCTCTCTCTCTCTCTCTCCTCTCTCTCTCTCTCTCTCTCTCTCTCTCTCTCTCTCTCTCTGTTCATTCTTTAATGACAGCCGTTCTGCTTGTGTCATAAGTGTACAGGGAGTACTGGCGGAAAATAGGACAATGAGCAATATCACACACACACACACACACACACACACACACACACACACACACACACACACACACACACACACACACACATGTGCGCGCGTACCCGCGCGCTCACACACATGCACATACACAGATGCACAAAAACACACAGACACAGATATACAGACATATACACATGCACACAGACACAGACACACACACACACACACACACACACACACACACACACACACACACACACACACACACACACACACACACACATGAAAAGAATGAAAAGAAGAGGAGGAGGTAACGACGCTGATGAACATGAAGAAGAAAATGCCACTGCCACCGCCATTGACAACAACCAAAAAGTATGAAGAAGATGGTCAAGCCATTTCACTTTGTCGTGTGTCTAGGGGGGGGGACTGTTGAGCAGACAGACACGCACACATGCAGCAACAGGCAAATAAATTCACAGACACACACACATCCCTACATTCCCAACACTCCAAACCGCCACAAGTCCGAGGTGGGACAGCTAAATCACACACAAAGACAGACAGGAAATGAAATACTCACACGCTGATGAACCCTGGGTTGTACTTGTAGAACGCTTGACCTCCTTGACCGCCTCCCTCTCCCCACCTTTCTCTTTCCCCTTCTGATCTGTCCATGACCCATTCTGCCTCTGTCCGTCCACCCTAACGGCTCTCTTGCCTCTTTCCCGTCCACCCTAACGGCTCTCTTGCCTCTGTCCCGTCCACCCTAACGGCTCTCTTGCCTCTGTCCCATCCACCCTAACGGCTCTCTTGCCTCTGTCCCGTCCACCCTAACGGCTCTCTTGCCTCTGTCCCGTCCACCCTAACGGCTCTCTTGCCTCTTTCCCGTCCACCCTAACGGCTCTCTTGCCTCTGTCCCGTCCACCCTAACGGCTCTCTTGCCTCTGTCCCATCCACCCTAACGGCTCTCTTGCCTCTGTCCCGTCCACCCTAACGGCTCTCTTGCCTCTGTCCCGTCCACCCTAACGGCTCTCTTGCCTCTGTCCCGTCCACCCTAACGGCTCTCTTGCCTCTGTCCCGTCCACCCTAACGGTTCTCTTGTCTCTGTCCCATCCACCCTAACGGCTTCTTGTCTCTGTCCCATCCACCCTAACGGCTCTCTTGTCTCTGTCCCATCCACCCTAACGGCTCTTTTGTCTCTGTCCCATCCACCCTAACGGCTCTCTTGTCTCTGTCCCATCCACCCTAACGGCTCTCTTGCCTCTGTCCCGTCCACCCTAACGGCTCTCTTGTCTCTGTCCCGTCCACCCTAACGGCTCTCTTGCCTCTGTCCCGTCCACCCTAACGGCTCTCTTGTCTCTGTCCCATCCACCCTAACGGCTCTCTTGTCTCTGTCCCGTCCACCCTAACGGCTCTCTTGCCTCTGTCCCGTCCACCCTAACGGCTCTCTTGTCTCTGTCCCATCCACCCTAACGGCTCTCTTGTCTCTGTCCCGTCCACCCTAACGGCTCTCTTGTCTCTGTCCCGTCCACCCTAACGGCTCTCTTGATAGAAAAAACGGCCATGGACGTTGAGAGAAATGGAGCTTCATTCCCAAAGTATGTTTATCTATTGATGTAGCTATTTCTTGGTTTAACCATTTTTCAACCATTTTCAAGGAAAGGTTGTTTTTTTTATGGATTTGTGCAGAATGTAATCGTTCGTGTTCTATCATGGCTTGTGAACTGCCTTTAAAACGAGAAGGCTGTGACCTCTCTAGCTTTCGCACTGATGAGATGCTTGACACAAAGGCAGTAAACGTTCCAGGCCATTCTCTCCAACATTGTACCCCTCCTCCACTCCCTCCCTCCCATGTTCCCATCGTGTTAGCAACTGCCCATTCATACTTCCTCTGATGTTCTTGTCCTGTTTTCCTCCCAGTACATACACCAAGTTTTTTTTTGGTTAATTGGTCCAAAAGACCAATACTGGTTCGCCTGGTTAGAATCTTGAACGGTAAAGATTCTGTGTACTTACAGTTTATTAGGAATATCAGCGCGTTTGGATGGAGATGAAGTTGGGTCCCATTTGGCGAGTCAGCCAGGTCATTGAAAACAGGTTTGAACGCTTTTTTTTACGCTCAATACTAGATCCTAGCGTTGCTAAATATCCTGTATGTAAATGTAAAATCAATCAGATCAAACGTAATCCCCAACACTCTTTGAACGAGTTAAAGAGCAAATATAAAGTTGACAAATAAACGCACTACATGCAAATGCAGTTCACAGAACATCGTAAAAAATGGTATCTCTATCAGAATCTCGTGGAAAATAACAGATGAAAAAAAATATACCATTGTCTAGAAATATAGGTACTTCTAATATTTTTCCACAGGCTGTTGTATCTCAAATATTTCAACAGGCTGTTGTACTCATACGAATTGTTCTTGGATTATGGTAATAGTTCGATGTGTTGATGAAGTGCCTTGCACCTTAGTTACTAGATTGATTGGTTTGCCTTTACATGTCGCACCTTAGTTACTAGATTGATTGTTTTGCCTTTACATGTCGCACCTTAGTTACTAGATTGATTGTTTTGCCTTTACATGTCGCACCTTAGTTACTAGATTGATTGTTTTGCCTTTACATGTCGCACCTTAGTTACTAGATTGATTGTTTTGCCTTTACATGTCGCACCTTAGTTACTAGATTGATTGTTTTGCCTTTACATGTCGCACCTTAGTTACTAGATTGATTGTTTTGCCTTTACATGTCGCACCTTAGTTACTAGGCTGATTGTTTTGCCTTTACATGTCGCAATGATGCAATACATTTGTTTGTAAGTGTGCCAAAAACATATGTAAAACAGTTTGTCTGTTGTGGCGAAATAATAACAACACAACAACAACAACAACAAATCTGGCCTTTTTAGGTGCATGGATGCTGAGAGGGGAGGGAAGATATGGAGAGGGAGCTGGGTGGTTGGGGTCATGATAGATGGACATAATGTAGGAGCAGACTAGTCATGCTTCGTGAGCATGTTTAAGGTTACAGCTAAAAAATAAATAAATAAAAAAAAAGCAGGATGGCGAGATCTTTTAATCAAAATGCTGCGCTTTTAATGATTAAAAAAAATAACTACAGAATATTCGCAGAGCACATAGATCGAGTAAGTCAGAACTTACCCCTGATGCATTCTAACCTCTGCTCACCTCTAAGACTACTCACTTTTAATAGTGTTGTGGTGATATCTGTCTATGCCCGTTCATAGTTTACAAAACCAGATAGATAGATAGATAGATAGATAGATAGATAGATGGATAGATGGATAGATAGATTAGATGGATAGATAGATAGATAGATAGATAGATAGATAGATAGATAGATAGATAGATAGATAGATAGATAGATAGATAAATAGATAGATGCAAAAGATACATAGATACATAGATGTTTCAACAAAAATTATTCAACAGAGAGAGAGAGAGAGAGAGAGAGAGAGAGAGAGAGAGAACTTGGTGGGATTTTCAGTTTCACTCTGTTACTTGATAAGACCTCTCTCTATTCAAGTTCCTTTCTTTTCTTCTTTACAATGTACCCCGATGCAGTGTTGATGCTTGTCGGCATGATGACAACAATCAGTTTTGTGGGTCCTCCTCCTCCTCCGTACATTCTGAATTGCTTTCAGAGTTTCATCCCGTTTCATTCACATTAATGCAACGACTCTCTCTCTCTCTCTCTCTCTCTCTCCTCTCTCTCTCTCTCTCTCTCTCTCTCTCTCTCTCTCTCTCTCTCTCCTATTGACACAAATTCATTGAGAAAAAAGACGTCCAAATCTTGAGGGCTAAACTGGGTTTCCTAAGCGCAGGCTACATCAAATTCTAAGCAGCCGCCTCTTTCCATAGCGGAAGCTGCAACGTTCAGTGTGCTCTGTACACACAATCCGCCATACATCAACCCTTGTTAGCACAGCTCTGGAGACCGCCTGACGTAGAAAGCTGCTCATGAATATTCCAGAGTTCTGTTGCTCTGTGTTCGAGGAACCTGGCAAAACAGACAGGCATGGGTTAGAAAGAAAAAAACCGAATAGAGCCAAATCATCCTCACACTGAAAAGAGAACACGATCGATCTTTTTTTTTTTTCTTTCTCAATCTTGGAAAGCGGTTGCTGAACACGATTTGGAGAAAAGTAAAACGCGCAAATAAAGAAACGAGGGTCGGGGAGGGGAGGGGAGGGGCAGGGAAAAGGGGAGGGGGGAGTAGAAGGAGGGATGAGGAGGGAAGAGCGTGGGTGGTAGTAAAATTGTAAGCTTGGGTGGCGTTAGGTGAGAGTTTCTGATTCAGTGAACTGTTGACATTCGCAGATAGGATGTTAGGGTTCTCAGCAAGAAGCTTAGACTGGAGAGAGAGAGAGATAGAGAGAGAGAGAGAGAGAGAGAGAGAGAGAGAGGAGAGAGAGAGAGAGAGAGAGAGAGAGATTCAAACAGGAAGGTGAGAGCCAAGAAGAGATGGAAGTCAAGACATGTTCAAAAGGCGAAGGTGAGTTCAAGGTCACTGGAGAGAAACCTACCAGATTCTTGCAAACCTAAAGTGCTGTTTCACTTGGTAATCTAGCTACACTCTCCACTCTACACTCTCCACCACTATCCCTGATCTCCAAAGATGTTTTATCTGGAAAAAGTGTAGGGTCGTTTTGGGAATCTGAATTTGCTTTCTTTCTTTTATATGCGCACCTATCGATTCATTTACAGATATCTGCTGGACATTTCATGTGGTAAAATTTCGATGGCTGACCTAGTTTTAGGTGTTAATCTCTCTCTCTCTTCTCCTCTCTCTCTCTCTCTCTCTCTCTCTCTCTCTCTCTCTCTCTCTCTCTCTCTCTCTCTCAGATGGAACGGTCATTTCATTTATGCCCGTCGCTCCCGGTGGAGCATAGGCCATCAACGACTCTTCGCCATCGCACTCTGTTCTGGGCTGTTCTGGTCATTCCAGTCCAGTTGGTCCCTTGTTGTTTCAACTCCGCCTCAGTGTCTCGTCTCCAGCTGTTGCGAGGCCGGCCTCTCTTTCTCTTTCCCTGCGGGTTCCAGGTCAGGGCTTGGCGTGTGGTGCTGGATGCTGGCTTCTGAGGTGTGTCCGATCCAGCCCCACTTCCTTCGCAGTATCTGCTTGGCCACTGTTCCTGTCCCGCACGCTCCCACAGATCTTCGTTTCGGACCTTGTCCTGCCATCGGATTTTGTAGATGCGCCTCAGACAGGTGTTGAAGAATGTCTGAATCTTTTGTTGCATCGTCTGTGTTGTTCGCCATGTCTCGCATCCGTAGAGCAGAACTGATTTCAGATGGAACGTGGCATAACAAAAATATTCAAACCTGTATCTTCCCTGTCTGTCATATGTAATACTGCAGGAAAAATATACTTGTTTAATTGTTTTCTTCTTTCTCTGTACAATATACTACAGTTTAGCATGCAGTTCGTAGCGAAGATAGTATTGAAGAAGTCCACTTTAAATTGGACTGTAAAACATTCTAGTTTAAAGCGTGCACTACCGTTTTGTTGGTCCTATATCACACGACAATGTTTACGATTGAAACACGTTTTTCAAACAGCGCAACAGCTTCGGAGCAATGAGTATTTCAACGCTATTTTGTGGAAGGCATGTCACACGGTAAATTGTCCCAGACCATTCGAAAGGCTGTTTTACCGGCCTACTAGGCACCAAATCATAGCGATTTCAGTGTAAATCCATCGACTCTTTTAAAGTTTGCTAAGCGCTCAGAGTAAACGTTGTGTTTGTTGCGTGCTGGCGGGCTGGTAGACATTAGACTATAGAGTTCTCGTCCGTGCATTGGGATCTACTTTAAGAGCTCTGCCAGCTTTTACGCGTGAATGCAGCGACCGTTTCCTCTATCCCCTCTGGCACTGATCGATTGTGAAAAATGAGGAGCCAATCCAGGTCTGGATTTCCCTAAGCCTGGATCACATTGGGAGGATACAGAACAGCTCCAGTGACAGCGATCTCCTCCCAGCAGCGTGGACAGAGTGTGTGTTGCTGGGTCAGTTTGCTACACGCAATGCACCGTACTTCAACCCTGTTGACCACAACACTGAGGATCTGCTGTTTTATACAGCCTGTCATGAATATTCAGACCTTGTGAAGCATGGTGAGAGAGACGGGGAGAGAGAGAGAGAGAGAGAGAGAGAGAGAGAGAGAGAGAGAGAGAGAGAGAGAGAGAGACAGGGATGGGAAAGAGACAGACAGACAGAGACAGAGAGACATAGACAGAGACAGAGAAACAGGAAGTGAAAGCTTCCAATAAACAAATAGTTTACAGTTTTGTTAGTTTCTAAATGGTTGTAGATTCGAGAAATTACTCATATTCACAGAAATGATGTTAAAAGTTTTCAACAGAAACATCACAGACCGAAGCCGAAAATGAAAAGACAAACTACCGGGCAAGTGAAGAGAGACAAAGTTGTAAACAGAAGAATGGGGAAAAGGAATAGAAGATCTAGGTAAGCAAAGGTTGCTGCAAACTTGGGTGATGGAATTAAAGAGTTCTGGGATGAACTTTACAGGATTCAGACAATCAAAGGTTTCCTTTGCAATCTGCAAGAAAGCAACAATTGGTTTGCTACCTCCCATGTTTCCAGTCTGAAGCTGGAATTGATTTAGATTATTGAAGAAATCTTCCAGTTTTGTTCTTCTTTCTTCTTAAAAATGTTCAACACTTTATTGCATTGTTCTACCTCTTTACTTTGTTTCTTTGTTGTTTTTTCATCAGCAAAGATGGTGGGGCAGACCAAGACATCAGCAGCTGCATCAACAAGGCTATGCACGCTTTCAACACACTGCGACCTACTTAGGCTTCCACCGCTTCCGCTCTGGAACAAGATGAGAATCTGCACCACGAATGAAAAGTTTGTTCTGTTAGATCATTCGGAGAAAAGGAGACCAACGAAATCCAACACTCGCAATTTTCATGTCTTCATCAGCAGGAGCCTCAGGTTTATCCTCAACATTAGAAGTCCTTTGTAACAAAACCGTGTGCGAGAGAACTGAAACAAAATTCAATAGAAATACGATAAAGAAAAGGAAATAGGACAGGATTGGTGACACACCCACGAAAGTCTCCTACTAACATCACAAGACAGACACTTGAGGGAACCCACAGGGAACAGGCAAAGTATGACGACTTCCACAGACTTGCCGTTGGTGCCAGGACTCTGAAGTGAATGTACCCAGAACGACGTGGGTCCCAGGTGAGGAGGTCAGCTCAGAACCAAGTCTGCTGGAAGGAGCGTTACCGTGGTGCTATGTTGCCCACGACATCAAGACGGTCAGGTTAACCGATCCATCTGGTACATATTCCATTAACTTGAATGTAGATGGTTGCGTATTTGTTATGTGTGAGCATGACTGTGCCTGTGTGTGCCTGTGCATGTGTATGTGTGTGTGTGCGTGCCCTCGTATATACGTGTGTGTGTGTGTGTGTGTGTGTGTGTGTGTGTGTGTGTGTGTGTGTGTGTGTGTGTGTGTGTCTGTGTGGTGTGTGTGTGTGTGTGTGTGTGTGTGTTGGTGCATGTGTGTGTGTGTGTGCGTGTGTGCGTGGGATCATGTATACATCTATACAAATTCAGATACCTATAAAAACGAATTATTTACTGACATCTACACATGCACACTCATTCGTGCACTCACGACCTCTCTCTCCCCTCTCTCTCTCTCTCTCTCTCTCTCCTCTCTCTCTCTCCTCTCTCTCTCTCTCACCTCTCTCTCCTCTCTCTCCTCTCTCTTCTCTCTCTCTCTCTCTCTCTCAGATTGAAGCTAGCTTTGGCCTAAATCTTCATCCTTGCGTATTAAGCTCTCTCTCTCTCTCTCT
>CM031597.1:133165892-133210892 GCA_018398815.1 Conus ventricosus | reverse complement strand
CTGCTGCTGTTGTTGCTGCTGCTGCTGTTTCCTCGTAGCAGACAAACTTTGCTTAGGGGAGAGGGCAGGTCCAGATATATCAAGCGTAAATAACATTTCAAAACTTTTTCGTGAAGACTTCGTTGCCTTGTCAAAAAGGATACAACTTACAGTTCCATTTCAACCCGTTGACACTCCTCATAAACTGCAGAGAACACAATCTTTATTGTTCACGATTTTCTTTAAGCGAGCAAATACTGGTTCTCTGGACAAATTGAACAAAAGATCATCCAAAACTTAGTGTATTATGGGGAAAGTAAAAAGATGGCGGGGGTCATAACTGGAACACTCTTTACACAGTGGAGGTGGGGTGTGAGGGAAGGGAGAGTAGAGGTATAATGTAGGAGAGAAGTGTGCACAATGCTAGCTGTCATTTTGTCAAGCGTTCCACCAGTGGAATCAGATTTTAAAACGGAGACAGAATGCATACCTACTCTCTTCAAAATCAGTTTACGAACAGTTATACAAAACTGACAGATACATTTCTGACAAAGTCCATGGAAACTTTTTCCTGGAAAAAAAGTAAATACTTACATAGATGAATAAATATGAACACACATATATAACACTAATCAGATACATTTAAAAAATGAATGAACAAATGAACAAATAAATATATACATATATATGCATAGGCCCACATACATGAAAAAATAATAGATAAATAAATACATAAATGAAAAAATAAATAAATGAATAAACAAATAAGCGAATAAACAAACAAATAAATAAATATAGACGCCCTCAGCATAGAACTCCGCTTCATCTCAACGTCTGTGGAGGTTTTGTTTGTCAGTCAGTTTGTTTTTAAATCAATATGGGATGAAAAAGTGCCATTTAAGATTGCGAAGCCTGAGGCAGACAGATCAAGGAGAGAGCAGAAGGAGGGGGGGGGGGGGGGGGGGTAGAGAGCGGGAAGGGGGGGAGGTAAGAAAGCTGGAAGTTCCAGAAGGTAAGAAGTTCCACCCACAACAACCCGAGGTTCATTGGGTGTGTGAGCATTTCATTTCCTGTCTGTCTGTCAGTGTGGTCAATCCGTCGACATCGGACTCAAGAGGAGATTCGGAGTATACATGGGGAACGCGGGGGTGTAGTCTGTGAATTAATTTGCCTGTCTGTCGCTTCTGCATGTGTGCGTGCCTGTTTGCTCGACACCTTCCCGTGGTGACTACATACAACGTGAAAGTGTTTCCTTTCCTTTCTTCTCCCACGTCTTCTTGATGTTCGTCAGCGGTGCGACAGCGTTGTCGTCGTCTTCTCATTTAACTTCACTATCATCTCGTTCTCCCTCCTATGCTTCTTTTTCTTTTTCTTCTGTTTTTTTTCTGTTTTCAGTTTGCATCGTCCGTTTTTTCCTGTGTTCCCCCCCCCCCCCCCCCCCCCCCCCCCCCCCCCCCGCCCCCTATAATTTACAGTTGTATGCATCTTCACAACTGGACTTATAAGGCCAGTAGTTGTCTATAACCCTGCCTAGAATGTTAGTTGCCCTCGTGTCAAAGATCTAACTGGCAGAGTTAGGTTTTAAACGAAAAGAGGAAAGAAAGAAAGGAAGGAAGGAAGGAAGGAAGGGAGGAAGGAAGGAAGAAAGAAAGAAAGAAGAAAGAAAGAAGAAAGAAAGAAAGAAAGAAGGAAGGAAGGAAGAAAAACAGAAACCGTCTTTTCCTTTTAATGTTGATTCACAAGTACTAATACAAAACCCAATGCTACTTTTCACATACAGCCTATGGAAACTTTTCCGTTAAAAAAGTAAATAAACAATAAATGCGGTTTGCGAATGATGTCTCAGATCCTCTCAATGCCCAAGGCAGTGTTCTGTCAACAAATATATAAAGTTGTCGTTACAGGACAGAAAGGTGGAGGCAGGCAGGTCACGAGAGATCAGAAGGGGTGGGGGGAGGGGGGGGGGAGGGAAAGAAGGAAGGGACGACGTGGCGAAAGAGGGTAAGCGTTTCACCGAGCAACCCGAAGTACACTCTGTGTGTATGTCATCTCCTGCCTCTCTGTACGTCTGATTTATCTGTCGACTGCGAACTCTGAGGAGATTTGGAGTAAGAAGAATCAGGGATGTGTGTCTGTGTCTGTGAAATAATTGGCCTGTCACTGCGTGTGTGTGGGGGGGGGGGGGGGGTGGGGGGGTATGCTTGACAGCGTCCCTCGGTGACAACACCGTGAAAGTGTTTGGCCGTTTGTTTTTGTTTCATTTCTCCTTCGGCTTCCTCCTTATTGTCGGCAGTGAGTGGCCGCAGCATTATTGTCATGTACGTCTTCGTCATTGTCGCTACTTCATTCTCCTCTTCTTGCTCGTCTTCTGTTTCCTTATCTGTCCTATTTTCATTCGTCTGCGTTTGTGGCCTAGTTGTTTAACGAGCTATTTGTGCCTTAGGGCGTTTGAATCAACTCGCCGAATAAACACACAGTGATTCTCATGTTCAGGGGGGAGAGAGGTGGAGTGTGCTGTAGGTATCACGGAGTATGTCGTCTTGTACATGAGAGGTTTAGGTTTCTTCTTAAGAAATCCTCCCGCGCGTGTGCCGCCCTCTATGTGTGTGTGTGTGTGTGTGTGTGTGTGTGTGTGTGTGTGTGTGTGTGTGTGTGTGTGTGTGTGTGTGTGTGAGCGCGTGCGTGTGTGTAAGTGTGGCTGGCTGGCTAGCTAGTTGTGTGTCTGTCTATCTGCCTGCTTGTATGTCTGTCTGTCTGTGCCTATGTGTATCTGTGCGGTGTGTGTGTGTGTGTGTGTGTGTGTGTGTGTGTGTGTGTGTGTGTGTGTGTGTTACTGTATATAGTACAGTTGTATGCCCTAATAACTCAGGCAGAATGGACTAGCCCGTAAGCAATATCTTTACAACTTGGAATTGTGTGTGTGTGTGTGTGTGTGTGTGTGTGTGTGTGTGTGTGTGTGTGCGTGCATGCGTGCGTGTGTGTGTGTGTGTGTGTGTGTGTGTGTGTGTGTGTGTGTGTGTGTGTGTGTGTGTCTGTCTGTCTGTGTCTGTCTGTGTGTGTACGTACGTGTGTGTGTGTGTGTGTGTGTGTGTGTGTGTGTGTGTGTGTGTGTGTGTGTGTGTACGTACGTGTGTGTGTGTGTGCGTGCGTGCGTGCGTGCGTGCGTGCGTGCGTGCGTGCGTGCGTGTGTTTGTGTGTGTGTGTGTGTGTGTGTGTGTGTGTGTGTGTGAGAGAGAGAACAGAGAGAGAGAGAGAGAGAGGCGGGGAGTGATGGAAGAAGGGAGAGACAGACATACAAACAGATAGAGATAAATGTGTGCAAGAAGAGAGAGGCAGGGAGCGAGGGAGGGTAGACAGACAGACAGACAGACAGACAGAGAAAAATGTGTGCAAATAGAGACCTCTCTCTCTCTCTCTCTCTCCTCTCTCTTCTCTCTCCCTCTCTCTCTCTCTCTCTTCTCTCT
The DNA here is from genome assembly GCA_018398815.1 of Conus ventricosus. Taxonomy (NCBI): domain Eukaryota; kingdom Metazoa; phylum Mollusca; class Gastropoda; order Neogastropoda; family Conidae; genus Conus; species Conus ventricosus. Next base: position 133,207,449 of record CM031597.1, on the reverse strand, counting down.
CTTCCTCTCTCTCCCCTCCTCCTCTCTCTCACTCTCTCTCTTCTCTCTCTCTCTCCTCCCTCCCTCCTGTTAATCCAACCAGTATACAGAATATAAATTTGGACCAAGTGAAAGGGAAGGGCGATGAGAGGTTGTGGTCTGTTTGAGAACGGGGAAGTTTATTTCTGAACACTCACCATTCCGTGGCACTAGAGCAGGGAGTCAGAACGTTTCTCAGACCAAACGCACAAAATACGTCAGGCAAAAGAGAAAGGATATGTATGCCCGAGAGCCAAGACGTGTCACAGGGCTGACAATCGATAAAGGTACATGGTAGCAGCGCTGTTTGAACCTGAAAATGAGAGTGAAATAAGAGACCAGCTCGGAATCAGGTTAAGGCAGAATTGGAAATCGATTACAGAAACACTTGAAACTTTTTGCGATGACTTGGCTACACTCGCCCAAAGGGTACACAACTTCAACCTCGTCCAAACGTAATGACACTCATAAACTGCAGGAGAGAGCGATACTTTCTAGTAAAAAAAAAATAGTTGAGTTGAACAAGTCGATATCAATCCTCTGCTCTATTTCAAACAAAATTCCAAACCTCAATGTATGTTTCGGAACGGAGTGACAGGGCGGAAAAAGAAGCAAAATTTGGAGAAAAAAAAAGAGGGGGTTATTTACCGCCAAGGACACAGACAAAATAATGTATGTATTCTCTTTTAAAAAAAAAAAAAAAAGAAAAGCAAGAGGAAGGGAGGAAGTTGTTAGTGTGTGGGGGGGGAGGGGGGGGGGGGAGGGAAGAGATACACAGCAGGGGAGAATTGAAAGGAATGTTGGCTTCCTGAAGCTCAAAGTTCCAACTAGCGCGGACGGGTTCTGAAAGAAACGGGAAAAAAAAGTCGTTTGTTTGTAACATCGATTTACAAGCAGTGATACAAACCCCACCACATTTATCACGACCTTTCTCCTGAAAAATAGAAAGAGTAAATGAATAAGTAGATAAAGATGCCTTAGGAATGGGGGAATCCAATACCCACCCCCCGCCGCCTTTCCCCTCAAGTTCCATGGCACTTCTATCAATTAATAAATAAAGGTGCCACTAGAGTGGAATGGCCAGTCAGACGGGTTTGAGGATGGAGCAGAGGGGACGGGGAGAGGTGAAGGAGTGTGGGATTGGAACTCCACCAGACCATCCCGGGGGGGTCATTCGGTGTGAGAGTCTTTCATTTCCTGTCTGTCTTTGTGTCTGATGTATCCGTTAACCTTGGACTTGGGAGTAGACTCGGGTGTGGGGAGTGGATGTGTGCGAGTTAATTTGCCTGTCGCTGCGTGTGTACGTTCCTTTTCTGCTCGACTGTTTTCCTGGCGACTTCAAAGTGAAAGTGTTTTGGTCTTCCGTTTTCTTTTCCCTTTCGTGTATTCGTTGTCATCGGCGGTGGTGCTGCTGCTGTCAGCTTCTCCCTTGTTTTCATCTTTGCTGCCTCGTTCTTCCCTTCGTCTCTATGTCTTTCTCTTTTTTTTTCCCATCATCTTTTCTTCTTCTTCTTCTTCTTCTTCTTCTTCTTCTTCTTCTTCTCTTCTTCTTCTTCTTCTTCTCTTCTTCTTCTTCTTCTTCTTCTTCTTCGCTGTTCATGGCGAACACGTTTTACAAATACAAACATTTTCACGACTGAACTCGTTATTATGCCAATGACCGATTATTTTTTTTCTAGCTACAAAGGAAGACAAATTTCCGGGGGTAATTTTCGATGAAAAATGAGACTTTGAAAGTCACATCCAACACATGGAAGCTCCTTTTATAAAGTAATGAATTAGAGGTGTGGCACATATAAATTGATGCGCTGATAAGAAAACTCTTCACCTCTACAGGGCTCTGTAGAATAATATGGAATATAGCTGTGTAGTATACGGCTCTGCCAAAACTTCTTACCTGAAAACTCGGGATCTCATCCACTATCAAGGGCTTTGACTCTGAGTGCATTCTGAACCACCCCTGTACACTGTCTGTATGCCTAGGCAGGGGTGACCATCTAGTATATAAAGCTCAGTTTGTCTGTCTGTCTGTTCGCTTATACACGGCCACAGTTTTAGGCCGGTCGCCACCAAATTTGGTATCATGTATCCTTGGTGTCCTACAAACAGCAACGTTGGGTCGGCGATCACGTGACGCATTGTGTCGTGACGCAATTTGCGTCCACAGACGCAAAACTGGACATCGGAACACTACACGACAGACAAACTCACCGGGGCGAGACGGGGTCGAAGCGCGTAAGCGCTAGTATCTCTCTAATCATTGGCAGAAACTTTCTTTGCTCCATTGTTTGAACCTCCTCACTGAGCCGCCAAATCCTTACGTCTTGTGTGTTTGTTTTCTTTTTACCCGAGTTCCTCAAGAAATTTGAAGACAACCCAAGTTCCATTCCACCCTTTGGAATTCGTATTCTTCTCCTTTTGAATAGATTTGGAGCAATGTGTGATTCGTCCAAATTTGCTGAAGACCTACCATGGACCTTGCGCACCCTGACATGTTTTAATCTGACCTCTTGTCGCCAAGACTCCAACAAGACACTGGTATGCCAATCTTTGTTCTGAGTTTCCATCCATTGAAAGAACAATTACTGACCGCTCCAAAACTGAAGAGGGAGTTGTTCCTGTCGCGTATCTCAATACAGCTCCCTCTCAGAGATGTTCTAAGTACATTCCAATAGACAGATCCATCTACACTACTGAGCTGACAGTGTTGGTTCTGGCACTCAAATGGCCTCTAACTCAAAGCGTAGAGACTTCCTCATTCTTTTTTCTTTTTTTTTTTCTTCTTTCTTTTTTGCTTTGGATGCCATTGCTCGCCGTAATATCACACGCAATCAACAACTGAATTTGTTTGAACCGTGCACCTCTCTGAAGTCTGATAGTTACAACATAGTGTTTGCTTTGATTCCTGGTCAAGTTGGCTTTTGAAGCAATAGTGTGGTTGATCAGCTTAACAAGAATACCACAAATGAAGAGTTGAGCAGATGGTTACAACATAGTGTTTGCTTTGATTCCTGGTCAAGTTGGCTTTTGAAGCAATAGTGTGGTTGATCAGCTTAACAAGAATACCACAAATGAAGAGTTGAGCAGATGGTTACAACATAGTGTTTGCTTTGATTCCTGGTCAAGCTGGCTTTTGAAGCAATAGTGTGGGTTGATCAGCTTAACAAGAATACCACAAATGAAGGGTTGAGCAGATAGTTACAACATAGTGTTTGCTTTGATTCCTGGTCAAGTTGGCTTTTGAAGCAATAGTGTGGGTTGATCAGCTTAACAAGAATACCACAAATGAAGAGTTGAGCAGATGGTTACAACATAGTGTTTGCTTTGATTCCTGGTCAAGTTGGCTTTTGAAGCAATAGTGTGGTTGATCAGCTTAACAAGAATACCACAAATGAAGAGTTGAGCAGATGGTTACAACATAGTGTTTGCTTTGATTCCTGGTCAAGTTGGCTTTTGAAGCAATAGTGTGGGTTAATCAGCTTAACAAGAATACCACAAATGAAGAGTTGAGTAGATAGTTACAACATAGTGTTTGCTTTGATTCCTGGTCAAGTTGGCTTTTGAAGCAGTAGTGTGGGTTAATCAGCTTAACAAGAATACCACAAATGAAGAGTTGAGCAAATTCTCTATCCCTCGCACCGGTCTGAAAACTAACATTCAGATTTATGTCTAAGACCTTAGGAAGAGGAACGGAACTGACAGAGGGATAACAAACTCTTTCAAATCTGTCCAAACCTTTAAGAGATTGTACCATGTGCCACAACAACAACAACAACAACAACAACAACAAAGATTGTGACGTTTGCACACAGACCACTCCTTTTACACCTTCTGATATCTATTCAAAGGTGAAGAAGCTTCGTGGTGCATTCTATGTGATGTGCCTGCCATGTTTTGTAAAACATGTTCTTATAGCATGTGGGGACTTACACAATGTCAAACATAAACACTGTTCAGTGGACTCATTGTTCAAGGATGTCCCACCTGATGTGATTTGTGAGTGTCTAAAAGTAATGAGCATTTTCTAATCTGATCTGAGATTTTACGGAATAAAGATTTCATCGAAATTCGGGGTGTTTTAGAATCTTTGTTTTTAATTAATTGTGTGTGTGTGTGTGTGGTGTGTGTGTGTGTGTGTGTGTGTGTGTGTGTGTGTGTGTGTGTGAATAGAATAGAATAGAATAGCATAAATTTTATTGTCATGAAACCTCAGGGTTTATGAGACACAATAGTGTCTTGAATTTGTTTGAACCGTACATCAAAGCAAAAACTATGTTGTAACTATCAGACTTTGAACCGTTGAGAGAAAGAGAATAAAACAGTGTGTGTGTGTGTGTGCGTGCGTGCGTGCGTGCGTGCGTGCGTGCGTGCGTGCGTGCGTGGCGTGCGTGCGTGCGTGTGTGCGTGTGTGTGTGTGTGTGTGTGAATCTATCTTAGTGTTGTCTGGAAAGGGTGACAGTTCTGATATGGCCCTTTGCGGTCGGCTGGTCTACAAGCGACATACACTGAACTGAATGGACAGTCAAGTACCTTTATCTCCATCAACTCATTTAATCTCCAACTAAAGTTAGCCTACATCTAAGTCAAAGACACTTATTAGTTATTATGTGTTTCAGTCAAGAATAATATAAGAAACTTGTGTCCCAGTCATCTGTTGTTATCGATACCCAGTCTGTGTCACATGGTCAAAGAAAAAAAATCGATAAAAAGGAAATAAAAACCTCCAAACCTAGGCATTAAACAATAACCTATCATTGCTTGACGGACTTCAACGAGTTATACATACTGCAAGACTTGATCAGTTCCATACACTGTAAGATGATACAAAACATCATACACTCTGATCACATCATCAGTCAGTTCGTGAGACCATCAGGCAGTATATATACGGTCATGCAAAGATCAGCTAACATCAATCAAGAATAGAAAACTACGTTGGTATGGCCTGTTAACATGATCCGGTGGCCTTGCTAAATCAACCCTCCAGCGAACCGTTGAGGAAAGACAATAAACGGTGGGCTGGCAACATTGCACAGTGGACAGGGAAAACATTTGCGAAGACCCCCCCCCCCCCCCCCCTTTTTTTTTTTTTTTTTTTTGTATGTGTGGCATCAGTTGTCGGATCAATGGAGCACCTAAGGGGGTGACTTTTTTTTTCTTCCTAAGGCCGACATCCACCTCTTCATTTTTTGGTGCTTCACATTGTCTTCATCTGCAAAAAAACAAACAAAAGAAAAAGCAGGAAAAAAAACAAAAAACAGTTTCCACAACTAGCTTTTTTCTTCCCTTTTCTTTCTTTCTTTTTCTTCTTTTTTTCTTTTTTTTTTTTTTTTTCCAACTAGTCTCATACACACCGTGCATAGTCTGTATGTTCTCTCACAAATGGACATATTTTTGATGATTTTAGTGTGCGTTTGATACAATGTGTCTGGGTTTGTTTATGTTCTAATGTGTGGTGTACTGGCACACTCGCTCTGATAATGTGCTGCTTATACAAAGAAAACAACAGACAGAGAAAAAGAAGGAAAGAAAGGAAGGAAGAAAGATGAGTAAGAAGGAAAGAACACAAAAACGAAAAAGAATTCGTTGCTGTGTACAGACAAACGAAGACCCAGGTTTTGGCACACAACCTGCGGAACTGGAGGAATCTGTTGAACTGTTGTTCGATGTGGTGCCCCAGTGACTCCTCATGGAGTGAAGGGAGAGAAGTTTGCAGATCAGAGGAGAAAGATGGGTTATCTCCATGACAGAACGCCGAGGAAACAGTTTTATGACGTGACATCTGAACTTTAATGTTTACTTCTTTTTTTTCTTTTTTTTCCCCTTTTAAAGAAATTCTTTTCATTGAATCATTTGGTTTTTGTTTTGTTTTGCTTTTTTTTTTCTTCTTTTTTTTTAACCTTAGAAAGAGTTCGTCTCTTTCGAGTGACATGTCGTGGCACTGTATAGTGTGTGGAAAGCCAAATTACAGCTGTACTGCCTTTGACTTACATGGAGTGGAGCAGGAAAGCAGCCACATAGGTTCCCTTAGTCAGCACTCCGTAGGATTAGTCTCATCTGATGTTGACTTCAAGCCCCTCCATTCTTCTACCCCATCAAGAGCCAGCCAACAAAACAAACTGAGATGTTACCAGTTAAGAATCTTGAATATAACTTTCAGATCTGTGAGAGGGAAAAGAGCTAAGACCCTTAACCTCGTGGAGAGTACAAAACCCGATATTATTATTGGGACTGAAACTCATCTGGACGCCAGAGTACAGAACTCTGAGATCTGACCAGACTGTTATACAGTGTACCGTAAGGACAGGAACAGTGATGGTGGTGGAGTTCTCCTGGCAATGAAGGAGGATATCCAGAGCACACTAGTGACGGAATTTGACACGGAGTGTGAGATTCTATGGGTAAAAATCGTCACAAAGATCAGAAGACACCTATATGTCTGCGCCTACTACCGACGAAAGACGGTGATAAAGAAAGCCTTATTCCATTTGAGTCATCTGTCAGAAAGGCTGCCGCTACCGATGACGCACAATGACGCACAGCTGCTCACAGCGGGGGACCTGAACCTTCCCGACTGGGGCTGGTCCACTATGACCCTCAAGCCATCGTGTTCCTATCCTGACCGCCATCGGAAATTCCTAGACTTGCTCCACGACGTTGGCCTCGAGCAGGTCGTCCTCGAACCCACCAGGTTGGAAAACACCCTTGACCTCGTCATGACAAATTGCCCCGGCCTGATCCCCCGTGTAGAGATACTGCCCGGCCTCTCGGACCATGAGATTGTGTATGTTGAGTACAACACGAAGGTCTCCCTGTCCAACTGCCGGTCACGCCCCATCCCCCTGTACAACAAAGCGGACTGGTCCAGCATGAAGAAAGAGATGGCGGAGCTCTAAATTGAGATGGATGCCATGGCTTCAATTGACTCGACCTCCGTAGAAGACTTGTGGACGAAATTCAAGACCACCATCCAGGGCAGTATCACAAGTAATATTCTCCACAAGACTCCCAGGAAAACCGATTCCTACCCATGGATCACCTTAGAAGTGAGACGCCTCCTGCGGAAAAGGGACAGAACTTACCGAGAAATGAAGAAGCATGGAACTGAGGAGCTGAAGACAGACGTCAGGCGACTGAGAAGAGAGGTGCAGCAGAAATTGAGACGCGCGTACTGGGACTATGTCAACCGACTGTTCACCCCTCAGGAAGAAGAGCAGGACAGGACACCATGCACGAAGCGGTTTTGGACGTACATTAAACACCAGCGTACATCGCAGTCACCACCCTTAAGGTCCAGGGCCGCCTCATCACCGACTCGAAGGCAAAGGCTGAGGCTCTGGGCAGCCAGTTTGTCACAGCATTCAGCGATGGCAAAGATTACAACCCAACAGAAGTCCATGAGAAATGTAGCATGCCAGGCAGTCGAGAGGACTTCCCCACCATGCCAGTCTTCAGTATCACATCACCAGGAGTTGAGAAGCTGCTGGTGAACCTGAACCCGGCGAAAGCAGCAGGCCCAGACAACATCTCCCCACGTGTGCTGAAAGCATTGGCCAGTGAGGTGGCTCCTCTCCTTACGAGCATCTACCAGCGCTCACTTTCCACTGGATGTGTCCCCGAAGACTGGCGCACTGCACATGTCACACCTGTGTATAAGAAGGGAGAACACTACAAACCAAGCAACTACCGCCCAGTCTCCCTTACTAGCGTCCCGTGTAAGATCTTGGAACACGTGATTGTCAGCAACGTGATGGGACACCTAGAATCTTTTAACATCTTGACTCCACAGCAACATGGCTTCCGCAAGAAATACTCCTGCGAGACACAACTGCTTGAGCTGTCAGACCAGTTAACATCAAACCCGGACAAAAGCCTCCCAACTGACATGGTAGTACTTGACTTTGCTAAAGCTTTTGATAAAGTGAACCACAGCTTACTAATGCATAAACTTGACCACTATGGTGTTAGGGGTGACACAAATCGATGGATCTCCAACTACCTACGAGACAGGAGGCAGGCCATGGTCGTGGAGGGGAGCAGGTCCGAGTTTGTCCAAGTGAAGTCTGGGGTTCCCCAGGGCTCAGTCCTGGGCCCTTGCCTGTTCCTGGCTTACATCAATGACTTGCCAAGCCACGTCTCGTCCAACGTCAGGCTCTTTGCAGACGACACTGCCATTGACCGCCCCATCAGGTCTGATACTGACCGCAGGATACTGCAGGAGGATCTTGACGCCCTGAGTGAGTGGGAGACTCAGTGGGACATGGAGTTCCACCCCAGCAAGTGTCGCGTCCTAACCGTTCAATGAAGCCAGAAGCCGACACCAGAGGTGGCCTACACACTCCATGGCCAGCAGCTGGAACGTCTCCTCCACCGGTACCTTGGGGTCACCATTCAGAGTGATGAGCGATGGACCAGCACATAACCACATCGTCAATAAGTCAAACAGCACACTGGGTTTTCTCCGACGAAACCTAAAAATCGGCTCCAAGCGCATCAAACAAACAGCGTACAAAGCTCTGATCCGTCCAGTACTCGAATACTCAGCCTGTGTCTGGGATCCCCACGATAAGAATGACTGTGACTCTCTGGAGAAGGTCCAACGACGCGCAGCCCGCTTTGTCCTCAGTCGCCACAGGAAAACTTCCAGTGTGGAACAGATGCTGCATGAGTTGAAATGCAGCCCTCCCCCCCCCCCCCCCCCCCCCCCCCCCCCCCTTCCCCCATGGTACAGCGCCGACTCACAATGTACAAAATCATCAACAAACTGGTGTGCGTGCGCTGCAACCAATATGCCCCCGCTGTGTCCCGCTCCAGAAGAAGCCACAGCAAACAGCTGAAGGGGATCCCCTTCCCCGCCAAAAATTACTACCGCAATATGGCCTTCTTCCCTGGCACAGTCAGGGACTGGAACAGCCTGCTAGCAGACGCCGCCCTGTCCCCCAGCCTCGGCACCTTTTCTTCAAAGGTGTCAAGTCCACAATAGACCGTCAACCCCTCCCGTCAACGCCCCCCCCCCCCCCCCCCCCCCCCGTCTTTTCTTTTCTTTCTTTTTTTTAAATTTAAATTTATTTTTCTTCTGCGCACTCCCGAAAACGCCGATAATGGTCCGTGGGTGTACACGGAAGAAGAAGAAGAAGTAACTTAAATTCCAGTCTCTGTGAGTACTCTCCCCTTATAGAGTATAGTAATTTTGTTCCTTGATGCCGCTGTTGGCAGCCGACACTCTCAGCTCACTCTGGGTTCCAGTTAAAATATCTGATAGATTAACTTTTGCGTGAAAACCGGAGAGCTCTAATTACATTCACTGACATGATTACAAGAGTGTCGAAATGAGCACGTGAGTATTATTTTAAACGATTGAGTTTGAGTGTCGCTATCAAATCGTTCGTTCCGCCTAAGTTGATAAGAAAAAAAAATTGCTGAACTTTTCCGTCGGACATGCTTGGTTCGATTTCGCAAGCTACGAGCCAGCAGCTTTCACTTAAGAAAAGATCCGGGACAGTAGCGGTGACACGATAGTAATCCTCTTCCTATTTGAACAACGTGTACGCATTTGCCACCCCCATGGGCTGCTTTAACCAGTGGTTGGGAACTTGGCAGATCATCGGGGAAACCCCGTTTCCAAGAATGTGCTGAGTGAGGGAACGTGAAGTTTGCGCGTGCGTGGGTACTCGGGGTTCATGGTGTGTGTGTGTGTGTGTGTGTGTGTGTGTTTGTGTTTGAGTAATACATTAATGTGATTAAAAAAATAATGATTTGAATGTGTTTCAGAAGCAACATCTGTGTGAAGAATGGCCTCCATGCATGATATTTGCCCCGTCCCAAACCGTACCATTGGTAAGCAAACAGTACTGGGTTTTATCATTCTCAGAAGTGATAGTGTGTATTTTTTTTTTGGAGCATCTCAACTGACTGTGGTCTAAATGTTCCAAATCTTGAATCCATTGATTAATCAGAAGAAAGTCTTCATTGGACTGCAATATAGTAAAAGTTGGTGTGATCACACTCAGAATTGGTTGTACTGGCCAGAAAAGCTGAAGATAGAGAATGTTTACTCTGCTGGCTGCTGCAATACAGCACCCCTGAAAGCCATTGGATCTTACGATTTCTACTGGGGGGAGGGTGGGGGGGTAAACCACATTAACGCAGTTATACAAAACTCACGCACACACACATACACGAACGCACGCGCGCGTGCTCGTGCGCGCGCTCGAGCGCACGCACGCACACATGCACGCACGCACGGACACACACACACACACACACATACACACACAATCATATCACATTAGCTATTGATTTTGATTTGATTGATTGATTTAATTTAGAGTCTGTTCACAACGATGGTGATTTTAGACTTTAAAAAAGTTTGTGTGTAAGTGGTTTTTTTGAGAGTGTGTGAGCGCGAGTGTGCGTGCGTGCGTGCATGCGCGCACCCGTGTGTGTATGTGAGAATGAGAGTGAGAGAGAGAGAGAGTGTGTGTGTGCGTGCGCGCGCGCGCAGACACAAATACATGAAAGTTTGCCTATTAACGACCAAAAAATAATTATAAACTGATAAATCAATTACAGTAAATGAATAATAACAGAACTCGATATAGCCTTTGCTATGTCAATCATTTTGGGGCTGTAAAGAATTTCATGTAAAGCCCCTAATGAAGCAATATCTATCTTGTCATTCACATGACTGACATGCAAAACATTTAGTTGTAAAATCTGAGAAAAAATATAACAATAAGAGACAACACCACATACGCACACTCGAACACACACGTGTACACACACACACACACACACACACACACACACACACACACACACACACACACACACACACACACATAGCATGAGTTTTCTTTGAAAACTGTGGCACTCTGAAAATCATATCATAAACTTACCTATTAACACACACACACATACACACACACACACACACACACACACACACACACACACACACACACACACACACACACACACAAACACACACACGCACACACACACGCACACACACACGCGCACACACACACACACACACACACACACACACACACACACACACACACACACACACACACAGGCTCCTACACACACATACACACACACATACACACAATATCCCTCTCTCTGTCTCTCTCTCACACACACACACAATCACTCATGCACACACACACACACACACACACACACACACACACACACACACACACACACACACACACACACACACACTCAGAAATGATTACACGCACTCATACTACTTTCATCATACACCCTATCACTACAAACCGTCTGAAATCACTGTATGTGGGAAGACGTTAAACGGAAGAACAACAACAACACACACACACACACACACACACACACACACACACACACACACACACACACACACACACACACATGTAACAGCATCTCTCTCTCCCTCTCTCTCTGTCTTGTCTCTCTGTCTCTGCCCCCCCCCTCCCCCATCTCACTTTTACTCACTCACTCTCTATCTTACTGTATCTCTCATTAGTTGTGTGGATGTATATGTCAGTGTTCATGCATTTGCATGCACAAACTCTAGTTTAGAGGGATTTGATGGCAGAGAGAGAGAGAGTGAGAGAATCTGGATACAGAGGGTGGTGCAATGTGATGAAGAGGAGTAAAGAGAAGCAAAGAGAGTGAGGCAGATGGAGAGCATTATAAAGCTGGATCCATTCAATCCAGCTGGAGACTGATGATGTTCACAGTGCCACCAGAAGTGAGCACACACTGAGCATGGCTTCAGTGAGTGAGAGAATCAATCAAGTTTTTGTTCATCAATTTAGTGAACAAAAATCAACTATACAGTTTAAGTGTTTAGACGTAGAAACAGTTACAGCAGATGTAGAAATGTTCCAATGAGGAGGATGAATACAGTGATGATTTTTTTTTTTCCGCACTGTAATGAAGTTTTCTAGTTTGTTTGTTTGTGTTTAAGCCAAACCTTGTGTGTGTGTGTGTGTGTGTGTGTGTGTGTGTGTGTGTGTGTGTGTGTGTTGTGTTGTGTGTGTGTGTGTGTGTGTTGTGTGTGTGTGTGTGTGTGTGTGTGTGTGTGTGTGTGTGTGTGTGTGTGTGTGTGTGTGTGATGAGTTGAGCAGATCTGGCTGTCATAAAAATCAGTTAAATCTTATATATTTGCTTGTATTTTGTCTGTGGTGCTCTTGAGCTTTAATATTTAAATGGACTATCAACAAGTTTACAGAATCCTGACTCAAGTTCACATTAACTTAAGATTGACAGTAGAGAGAGTGTGTCAACCTCGGGTGATGCCGATGGAGGAAGGACTAGCGCACAGCCCAAACACACTCACAGCTTGCTTACAATCTCATTCATATATCCTGCATTCGTCACATCAAACCACTAGTAAAGTCTATAACTTTACTACACATGTTCATAGAACGAAACATCAATGCATATGGAATCAAACAAAATAAAACATTCTCTCTTTCCTGAACTTCACAAAATCATTTATCTAAATCATCATTAACTAACCCGGGTATAAACAGATTTCTACTTTACCTGGCCAGGTGATCTTAACTATTCACGAATCACTGTCTTTTCTTTTCTTTTCTTTTTCTTTTCACTGTCACTTTCACAAGCACGACACAACTGCTGGCACTGGTTTTGGTCTGCTGGCACCGGTCAGGCTGGACTGCTGGCACTGGTCAGGTTGGACTGCCGATGAAAGTGGCGCTGGCCAAGTATGAGGTCGAACCCCCGGTTAAGATAGAACAGTGACTATCAACATCGATCTGTTCTCCTTTCTTTCTTCCTGCATTAACGCATTGCACTCTCTCTCTCTCTCTCTTCTAGTCTGCTCTTATCAAATGGACATGGTTGCTTTTCTTTTCTTTTTTTCTTTTCTTTCTTTTCCTCTTCATTAGTTAGCAACTCTCTCTTTCCACATCTCTCTTTCGTCCTCCTCTGCAGACTATCTCATGCTAATCTCTCAACTTGGTTCTCTTCTCTCCTCCCCTCATCTCTCTCTCTGCCCCTCTCTCCTGCAGAGCTTCCACTCCGAACCTCTCCCTCTCTCTCTCTGTTCGTTCTCCCCCTCCTTCTCTCGTTCTCTCACTCTCACATCCTTCTTATCCCGTTCCGATCTGTCAAAAAGGGCGAGTACCATTGGTCAGTATTTTTACCGCCTCGTACTCGAAGTTATCTCCCTCTAATTCCATTGGATGTTCAAATCATGCCAGTCATGCCTACACGCCTTACTCTCTGTGGTGGTCAATTGGTCATTTAATTGATTAGCTAGATTTCACCCCCACCACACACTACCTTCTCCCTCTCCCTTTCCTCCTTTAACCTGCGACGTCCGACTAACAATGGCGCTGGTTCCACAAATTGGCTAGATGAGCCTGAGCCAGGCGCTACGACTCGTCTCGCTAGACATCGAGGCGTCGGTCAAAGCTGCTTAGTCCGTCTGGCCGGACAGACCGTCTCTGTGGAGCCTCTCCCCTATGCTTAATTGGTTGGATCCGAACCATGGGGCCGTCTTCGTGGCGCCAAGATGTCTGCGTTTGGACTTATGTCCAGTTGAAGTGGCCGGCGACGGACCACACTTTGGTTGTGTTGAATTTTGACCGTGACAGAGTGAATGGTTTCTTTAATGAGTTTTCAGAGTTGAATTCAAATGCATGCCTAAAACAGTTTTCTACTGAAGGAACCAGACTTGAAAAATAACAGATTTGGCAGTCAGAAAATCTTATCACCAACTTGATCATGATAGAGGAATAACGTATAACTTAGCAGTGACTGACAGTGGAAGAGTAGAATAATGAAAAATTTTAGATTGATAGTCTCCAGTAGAGACCACTTCACTCACGGTCACCGACTCCTGTTGCCACAACACCAGCCAGTTATGTTTTGTATGTTAAAGTATGCTGTTACTAAGTCTTTCACAGAATCTTTATTGGTAGTACAAAATCACTCAGAAAATTTCAGAAAGAAAAAAGAATAAGACCAAGAGTAATCAAATCTTTTTTTTTTTCCTTTAACAAGGGCATTTGGTATATTATTCTCATGTGTGTGTGTGGTGTGTGTGTGTGTGTGTGTGTGTGTGTGTGTGTGTGTGTGTTTGTAGTGTGTGTATGTTTTTGTTTGTGAACATATTTGTGGGATTGTGCATGTACTTGCATGTGTATATTTTATTAGTGTGGATGTATAGGGATGGTTGGAACTGAGGCGAATGGAGAGGAAAATGTTTCTGATGTGCTGTTCATATCTTAATTTGCACATTTCAGGGATGAAAATGGGCTGACATTTAAGCATACATGGTTTCTTGTTTGCTTTTATATGTGTTCTGGGCTTCATAGTGAAGATGCAGGTGGTCTGCTGTTTTTCAATATGATCGTCATTATTGTATGTAATATGTTGATCGTCATTATTGTATGTAATATGTTGATCGTCATTATTGTATGTAATATGTTGATCGTCACTATTGTATGTAATATGTTGATCGTCATTATTGTATGTAATATGTTGATCGTCATTATTGTATGTAATATGTTGGTGTGCTTTTCAGGCTGTCAAGACCTTGTGAAGGAGGTGAACTGTGTGTACAGCGGCTGGCTTAGACGTCAGAGTTTGAGAAACAAGTTGAAGATTTTTGCCTGTGAGTCATGAGTCTGTGTGTAATGTGTTTTTGGACTGACAGAATACATACAATCACATCAGCGTAGACATAGAGCTTCAGTTTCGTGTCTGTCCTCTATTTTTCTTCCAGTTGTTTTGCTTTACTTCCAGTATTATGTGCCGGTATGTTCTTTGTATACCAGTGCATGCGATGCATGCATAATATAAACTTTAGAATAGTTTGGAAAATAAGTACATTGATAAAATGATATAAATATATTGTGAATATTCTTATATAGAGTCATGAAATAATGTTCAGAGGCATGTACTCTAGTGCCATGTATAGCTGATGAAAAACTTCAGGTTTGTAAATTGACCAGTCTGTGTTTCTTTATGTCAGTACATGTGCACATTAATTGATGTGAAAATCGGAAGTGCTTAGAACTGTAACAAAGTAGAGGCAGGCATGAGGCTACAGTGTTGGGATTCAGGACGGAGGGGTGAATGGCTCTAAGCAACAGTTTGCTGAGCCATTCACCCCTCCCTCAGGTCCATCTGCCTGTACAGTCTCCATTCCACTAGTAGAGAGTTGTTGTTTTTTGTAAGAAAAGAACAAAAAAGAGTTGGAAGCAGAGGTGAGGGTCGACAAAGAGGAACTGCCTGGAATTTGAGGAGGATGAACAAGTCTGGCTCTATCTGTCAAGTAGGAATGCACAGCAGAAGCAGACCAAAGAAGTCAAAGAAGGCACCGGAGCAGGTCCTGCTTAGCTTAATGTCTGCATGACTGGTGTGAATAATGCTAGCTGATGAGTTAATAGTGGCAAACACAAGAGGACTAAGCCAGTACATGAGGGGGGTCTTTCTGTACTTGTCATTATGGTCTAGAACATGCTTGAGAGACAAGGTCGGATGGAAGCTGACATCTGCCGGCTAGTTGGCAGTACCTTTACCGGTACAAGGATCAGACATATGGGTAAAACCCAGCATTATATGCCAGTCTGTGGGGAACCTCCGAGAGAGGTGGAGGTGCAAAGTGACTAGTGTGCAGTGGAAGGTGACAGGTCAGCTTTCGTGTGCCCATTCCCAGTTTTTTGCAAAGTCCTGAATGAACATGGTGCAAGAACCACACAGTTGATATGATGGTGTGAAATAGTTTATCTTACTACATGTTTGTGTGTGTGGATAGGGGGGGGGGGGGGGGGGGGGGGGGGGGGGCTGTGTGTGCTTGCTTCTGAGAACCCGTGCATGTTTATGACAATATGCAAATGATCTGAAAACCAGCTATTTTACATTTGGTTTAAAGAAAATGGGCTTTTCACACTTTGTCTGCAAGTGTCTAGCAATTCTGTGTGCATGAAATGGTTTATACATCATGTGAAGAACACCTTATTCTAAGCTATAAAACCAGCCACTCCAAGCTGTATTTGTGTGATATTTTATAAAATTCCTTTTTTTTTTTCAAACTTGACAGCACATTTTGATGGTTGAAAAACACATTTTTAGGATTCTTCTATCATATTGATACAAAGAGCTAATCATTAAATTATTCCAAATAAGACTGTCGTTGACTTACAGTGTAGAGTAATAGAAAAAAGGTTAACTCAAACGGGTACATTAATCAGCCGTCTACATTGTTGCAAGAGGTATAGGAACAGATTGACTGGAATAAAGTTAATTAAGATCACAGCCATACATGCACACTGTTAATGCATGTTGTCGATCGCTGGATATGTATTTACCCTTTGGCTCTGTGGTTTGCTGAAGTGTGAAATGTCCAGAAATGACTTGTCTCAATCGGTAGTGGATGATCATGTAAGTAATGGAAACGGGCACACGTGTGTTTGTGTGTGTGCTCCAGGGCCCCATGTGTATGTGGCTATCGCTGGTGGGTGGGTGTTTGTGTGTGTGCTCCAAGGCCCCATGTGTATGTGGCTATCGCTGGTGGGTGTGTGTTTGTGTGTGTGCTCCAGGGCCCATGTGTATGTGGCTATCGCTGGTGGGTGGGTGTTTGTGTGTGTGCTCCAGGGCCCCATGTGTATGTGACTATCGCTGGTGGGTGGGTGTTTGTGTGTGTGCTCCAGGGCCCCATGTGTATGTGGCTATCGCTGGTGGGTGTGTCTACTGCTATGGCAGTGAAGTGTCCAGAAGGCCTGCGACGGCTTTTTCCCTCTACGGCTATGACAAGTAAGATTCTGTGCGCGCGTGTGTGTGTGTGTGTGTGTGTCTGTCTGTCTGTCTGTCTGTGGTATGTATTGTGTGTGATGTGTGTGTTTGAAAATGTAATGGAGCTTATTCATGGTTAACATGCCAATTTTCCCTTCTTTCTCAATATACATTATTACAAGAAATGCTGTCATTTCAAAATTGAGATGCTTCAGCCCATATTCAAATCATGATGCTCTGAAAGGATCCATCATACTCATAGTTAGCTTGGCTATCATCAACCTGAAACAAAACGGAAATCATCTTCAGATAGGAAATCTTCCGCTTTCAGAGAAGAGAGCGAAGTTTCAAAAACACACCGGTACTTGGGGAAATACTCTTTGGATAAAGAATACTCTAAGCAGATTCTGGCTATACAGACCTGCTGTCTATGGACCTCTAAAGCATGCTACTAAGTAACATTAATGAACCATGCGGTGATTGCACTGCAGAGTTTGCCCACCAGTGCTGCCCCCTACAGTTCCCAAACGCTGAGAAGACAAATGGTAACGGCAAACAAAATTTCTGTAGCACACGCCATCTCCCATCTCTATCCCCATCTTCTCGCATATTCCCTATGGTGGAAATTGTGATGCTGTCACATGGTGAAAGCTATACTTGACAGTATCAGCATCACAGAGAATTTCTGTAATATAGATGCACGCACACATGCATGCATGCACGCACACACCCCTGTAGAATGCTTGTGCTCATGCATGAGATAAAAGCCGATTACTTCATGGCTGAACTGACAACAATGTTGACGATAGTTCCTTCATTGTAGTGTTGTCATATTGATGGGGAGAGGGGAGACCTGTTTCTGCACAAGCCGTCCAGTCAGAATGTCAGCAGTGATCAATAGGGGCATCTTGATTTCTTTCAGTATTTTTTCTTTGAAATGATGTTTTACTTGCTGCTGTGTTGTACTTACTGTGATGATTGTGATCCAGTGGAATCTGTGTTTGCCATTCAGACTATCTCTCTCTCTCTCTGTCTCTCTCTCTTCTCTCTCTCTCTCTCTCTCTCTCTCTCTCTCTCTCCTCTCTCTCTCTCTCTCTCTCTTCTCTCTCTCTCTCTTCACCTTTTCCTTTTTTTTTCTTGATTCTGTGTAAAGAGTGTTTCGGGCGGGGGAGGTGACAGAAAAGGAAGCGCCATGGACATTCAAGCTGGTGCACGTGAACCCTGCCTATCGCTCCCACCTGTTCTCAGCATCCTCGGAGAAAGAGATGGCGCACTGGATGTCTCACATGAAGCAGGAGATGCTGAGAGCCAATGGCAAACTTAAAACGTTGGTTGTTTTTCCTTCCTCTCTCTCTCTCTCTCTCTCTCTCTCTCTCTCTCTCTCTCTCTCTCTCTCTCTCTCTCTCTCTCTCACTCTCTCTCCTGTGTTTTCCCTGTCTGTTTCTCACCAACTCTGCTTCTTTTCGATTGTTTGCAGAGATGTGTCTTCCACCCCACCCTCCTTGCCACCCTCACACACACACACACACACACACACAACACAACACACACACACACACCACACACACACACACATACAAATACACAAACACACACACACACACACACACACACACACACACACACACAATACACAAACACACACACTCACACGCACACGCACGCATGCACACACAGATACACAGACACACACACGCGCGCACACACACACACACACACACACACACACATGCATGGACAAACAGATACACTCACACACACACACACACACACACACACACACACACACACACACACACACACACACACACACACATGCACAAACAGACCCACTCACACAAACAGATACTCTCACATACACACACACACGCACACACACATGCACAAACAGATACACTCGCACAAACAGACACACACACACACACACACACACACACACACACACACACACACACACACACACACACACACAGAGCTGCCACTGTCCTTTTCTATTTATTCAAATATACCGTACACGCATGACTTAGGTTAGTTGGCTTATTTTTTAGTCTGGACAAGTTTAAAGGTCTACTTTAGAGATTTTGATAATTTGTTAAAAACAGGTCTACATGTCATATAACTACGGTATGGTATTCATTTTTTAAATAAAATCGCCGAAAGAATTTAATAGATAAAAAATGACTTTTGCACACCTGTTCAAACCCCGCGCGGTAGAACCGAAAACCGTGACGTCACTTGATGGACTGGCCGTCAGCCGCGACCTACACAACAAGCCAACGCCAAGTGAAATCAACACGAGTTGCAAACCCCTACAGCCTAAAAAGTCACGAGGGGGTGGCAGATATTGTGCTGTAGGCGAGTGCAGCCGCTCAGCAGGAGACGGATATTCTTTGCACACATTTCCATCTGATGCAGATACTCGAAAGAAGTGGATTCGGTTCGTGCAACCATGCCGGGCAGCTAAAGTTGTTTCTACCACGTCAGTTCCAGCTGGACCGCGAAACGAGCTATTCCGACAATTGCCGAGCCCGTTCGAGTGGATCAAAAACTTCGTCTGCATTGTGCGCGTATACTTTGAAGGCGGAGTGGTAAGCTCGTACAGATGAGTACGATAGTCGCACGTTTATTCTGTTCTTATCTATGGACAGATCACACTTGTTAAATTGAATGAACACGTTAAGGCTTGAAGAAGGAGAATCTCCGCTCGCCGTCCACGCGTGATCGCATCAAGAAGTCAGTCGGTAGCCTCCTTCGAGACTTCGGTAAAGTAGGTACGCCTTCGGAATGCTGTGTTCGGGCGTCCAGCTGGAATTGAACTGACGTGGTAAAAAGAACTTAGCGTTCAAACTGATAAGGTACAGGCCTTGCAGAAACATCCCCAGAGTCACATTGGCTGTCGCAATCATAGTCACTGCTTTTACATGATAAATTAAATACCGAGCGAGATGCGCAAGAACCATCAGAATCGCTTTTCTGTCGCCGTCGCTGTCCATCATGTGACGTCACATCCAAGAGCAGTTAAGCCATGCCAAGATTTAGTTGATTACCTCCCGTTTTCTTGATTACAGGTGAAAATGCCCACTTTCGCGGATCGATTTCGTGTGATCGGGAGTGAATCGGATGTTTATTTTACCAATTTATCAAACATTTCATATTTCTGCATAAGCTGACCAATTATCGAAAACCTCTAAAGTAGACCTTTAAGACTAGGGAATACCTAAGATCTCAGTCTTCACAATGAATAGTTTCTCCTGGATTGTCCTGGACTGCCTTTCACCTTTCTCTGTCTTTGTGTTCACACTGTAAGTCTCTCTTCCTTGCTGCTGTTACTGATGCTGATGTCGCAGATCTAATCATGAAAATAGCCAGATGTTTTGTTCGCATTTGTCAGGTTCAAAGTTCATGTTGGAAGAACATTCAGTTAATCAGAATTAGAAACGGTATGAAAAAAGTGACACCTTTACACCAACTGGATGCCAGATATCACGGTGACAGGTGGAGGAACTCTGGACGGGAACAAAACAATGATCTTGACTGAAAACACATGCAGTAGGAATGACTGAAATGTCAGAATATCGGTTCCCAATGATATGTTAGTCTTCACTGGTTGTGCACTTGCTGATGAGTAATGATTCAGACTGTTAGTAAGGATTGTATCCTTGTGGTGGATGGGGCAAACAAGTCAATTATGACATCCTTGTGACTGGATTGGCATAAATTCTACTGTGTTCACCTCAGTAACTTTGGACTGCAGTACTAAAGTCAGAGGAACCAGTATTGGCAGTAAAGTTTGTTAATGCTAGTTACTACGCAATAACTTCATGATTTCCAAATCATATGAACTGGCCTGCTGGGATCAAGGTTCAGCTATTAAGGATATAAACACAGAGAGAGAGAGAGAGAGAGAGAATGTGCATGTGTGCAGGAGACTTTATGGGAGTGCGCGTGTGCGAGAGACTTAATGGAAGTAAATCCTTTTAAATAATCAAACTAGTCATGAATGCAGTTACTCCCCTTATGCCGGAATATGATGTGTGTGGTACTGGGGTTTTGAGATGGCCGGCTTGTAATCGGAACAATATTTCTTGTGAAATATTGTGTCTGATGTTGGCAGGTATTTCTCTTTATATATTGATTCTGTCTATATCAGCAGCAAACAGTTTACATCATGTTTTATGCACATGTCACTAAATAACGTGACACATCGCAACCTTTCAGGCAAATTGGTCTGATAGGACACATTTTGAAACGTTGGCAGTGGTCATTCCAAAAAAAATTGTGACTACAAATTTTCCAGAGGATTCTCAATGAGCAGTTTTTGTATACAGGTTCAGTCATCTATACGACACATCACATAACACCAAACTTGTAAGAGTTACTGCATTGTTAATAGAAGAAAAAGCAACCAAATCATTCTCTCCCTTCAAGCACTGAGCAGTAAACTCCGCTCAAACATAATGCTGTGACATCAATTATAGCCATGATGAATTTTAAAAAAAGTGTTTACAACACCAGCTCAGATGAGTAAAGAAAGTTCAGTTGAAAGAGTCTGGAATATAACAGTTTTAATTGCTGATGCTCCCAAAAATGAGGTAAAGGAAAGGTTTGATAAAGAGAGTTATAACCAATCTCAATACATAAAAAATAAGTTACAGAAAGTGTGTCATTTTCAGCTCTATGAAATAGTCACACTATATTGCTATGACTTTTGAAATATATATATAATTATGATTAAAAAAAATAAAAAGTAATAACATATTGCTGTAATAAATTGTGCAGAAAATATGATCCGTGTCCACCTTAAGTTTTCCTCGTGCGATCCCAGAAGAAGACCAAAAAAAGAAAAAGGACAAATTCAGTTGTCCTTAGACAATTTCTGTACTGTGACTGCAGTGTCCAGAACATGTACCAGTGACCTGAAGGGTCATTGATAGTATTGAAAAAAAGGGAGTCGTAATAGGAACGTAGATCTGAATTGAACAGAGAGAAAAATGTGCCAGAAAAAAACAAGTCTTTAAAGGGAGGGATTTTTGTTGGGATGAAAATGTTCACACAAAAAAAAACAAAGAAAAAAAGAAAGAAAGGAAACAAGATCTGTTGTAACTGTCTCCAAAGTTACTCAGTTCTTTCCGAAGAGTTGATTGTTTCAATATCATCATGGAGGTGTCACTGCGTGCGGACTAGACCATATGTTTCACCAAACCTGCCCAACTTTCAGACTGTACTGAGGTTACCGCTAGAAGAATAAATAAATGAATAAAGAAACGTGTGAGAGAAGGTCTCATGGACTAAAGTTAGCAGATGCCTGACCTCTAGGTAACCCAGTATGGTGGTCAGGGCTCAAGTATTTAGTCAATATGGAGTGTGCACCACTGCTGCTGCTGTTTTGTCTGTGCTTCTTTGTGTGTGCACATGTTTGTGTACATGCCTGTGAAATGTTCATGTGAACATGAGTGTATGCAAATGTGAGGGCAATGTGTACAAGTACATGCCTGTGTGGAATGGCAGTTCAGACTGTAGTAATAGTCCTTTCTTCTTTTTTTTATATCATTTACTAAAAGCAATGCACTTTATACTGTGGTCGCATATGTTAGTGGAGAAGTCACTGTATTTGATTTACATTTTTTGATGATGAGCCTGGTATTTAATTCATGTATACAAATCACTTACCCATAAACAACTTTGTTTTAACATAGCCGTGAATATGAACTGTTTTTTATTTCTTTTTTTAAGTCTCAAACAAATTTAAACTGATTTTTCGAAACTTGGGTAGTTTTTGAAAAAAAAATTGCAAAACAAAGTATGTTTTATAAATCACACCAAGTTTTGCATAAAAATCTAGTAGAGGGTGTAGTCTGCTGCATAAAAATCTAGTAGAGGGTGGTAGTCTGCTGTGCATGTGTCATGTTTGTTTGTTTGTTGTTGTTGGTCCCAGTTATAACTGACCATTATGGTCACTCACCTTACAACAGAAAACCTGGAATTCCTCTGTGATTGTAGCTGACCTCCCCTTTTTTGATCATCCCTCGTGTTGCCACTTAAGTTTGCGAAAGTGCATGTGAACCCATACAGTCTGCACTCCCTACTGTGCTGTCCACTTAAGTTTGCGAAAGTGCATGTGAACGCATACACAGACCTGTTTACCCCTATGGATTCACCGTAGTTTCTACGAAAATAGGTCCTCAGCTACGGTGCTATGACCACACAGGCTCGAACTACGGAGAAAAAACAAACAAAATCAGCCACTAAAGCTGTCGGCGACGATCATAAAGGAAAGTAAGTGAAGGGAGATAATTCTGATATTTTCCGATTTGCTTGCGCATGCGCGCTAGTTTCTTTTCGTCTGCTCCAGTCTGCTCAGTCGATTCGCGCGAAATGTCAACAAAAAGGAAAAAGAAAAGGCCAGTGAATCAACTGACACTTGCACCTCTCCACCAAAGAAAAAAGCCCGGCCGCCTCCTGCACAGCGTTTTCGAAAGGAGTATACACAGAGTGGTCTTGTTTACAGGCATCGAAAATGGGAGAACGTATGTGTGGTGCACTGTTTGTGACACGGACTTCAGCTGTGTGCATGGCGGAAAGAACGACTGTTTTCAGACATGTTAAAAGTGCCAGACACGAACAATTCGAGAGAGCCAAGGGAAAACAATCCACTCTGCAAGGCTTCTTTACACAGCAGCGTGATGAGCTAGAGGTGACACGGTCAGAGGCTCTGATATGCGAATTCTTGGTGGAACATAATTTGCCATTCGCAGCAGCTAACACTCTCACAAAGGCAATCAAACGCATATGCCCAGACTCAAAAATTGCCAAAGAGATCAAATGCTGCAAAAGTAGTAGTGACTACTGACAGTTGCTCAAATTTGAGCCCAAACTACTGACACAGGTCATCATGACTACTGAAAGGTAATGTTGGGGGTAAACAGGTCTGCATACAGTCTGCACACCCTACTGTGCTGTCCACTTAAGTTTACGAAAGTGCATGTGAACCCATACAGTCTGCACTCCCTATTGTGCTGTCCACTTAGTCTTAAGTTTGCGAAAGTGCATGTGAACCCATACAGTCTGCACTCCCTACTGTGCTGTCCACTTAGTCTTAAGTTTGCGAAAGTGCATGTGAACCCATACAGTCTGCACTCCCTACTGTGCTGTCCACTTAAGTTTGCGAAAGTGCATGTGAACCCCTACAGTTTGCACACCCTACTGTGCTGTCCACTTAAGTTTGTGAAAGTGCATGGAACCCATACAGTCTGCACACCCTACTGTGCTGTTCACTTAAGTTTGCGAAAGTGCATGTGAACCCATACAGTCTGCACCCCTACTGTGCTGTCCACTTAAGTTTGCGAAAGTGCATGTGAACCCATACAGTCTGCACTCCCTACTGAGTTATCCACTTAAGTTTGTGAAAGTGCATGCGAACCCATGCAGTGCACTCCCTACTGTACTGTTCACTTAAGTTTGCGAAAGTGCATGTGAACCCATACAGTCTGCACTCCCTACTGTGCTGTTCACTTAAGTTTGCGAAAGTGCATGTGAACGCATACAGTCTGCACTCCTACTGTGCTGTTCACTTAAGTTTGCGAAAGTGCATGTGAACCCATACAGTCTGCACTCCCCACTGAGTTATCCACTTAAGTTTGCAAAAGTGCATGCGAACCCATGCAGTGCACTCCCTACTGTACTGTTCACTTAAGTTTGCGAAAGTGCATGTGAACCCATACAGTCTGCACTCCCTACTGTGCTGTTCACTTAAGTTTGCGAAAGTGCATGTGAACGCATACAGTCTGCACTCCCTACTGTGCTGTTCACTTAAGTTTGCGAAAGTGCATGTGAACCCATACAGTCTGCACTCCCTACTGTGCTGTTCACTTAAGTTTGCGAAAGTGCATGTGAACCCATACAGTCTGCACTCCCTACTGTGCTGTCTTTATCGATTCACTGGGGCCTGAGCTGCTAAACTGTCAACAGTCACTTCAACGACTTGTTACCTATCATTGTCACTCATGGCCTCTTTCCACACAAACTGATGAATATTTTGGTGTTGTTGATAATTTAGTATTGAACCGAAGAACTTTTGCAAATAGCAACCACTTAGGCAACAGCCTCTGTCTTTACTAGATTCATCTTAACGCTGAAAGCTTCCCAAATAGCCCGTATTGGAACAGAATGCAGGGTGCCCCTCAGTAAGCCACTAAGGGGGTGGTTGTTGGAGGGTGGTGGATCTGTAGTAAAGTGGAACATGGCATGACAGGGCGGAGTGATTGTTCAGAAGTTGCAGAATGCACACTGTTATTTCTGTGATGCTGACCTGCTGTGCAGGTCGCAGACAGACGCTGTGAGAACCCCAGCTGACGGCAGTGCCAGAAACTCCGTGACCTACACGTACCAGGAGGCAGGGTCAGGATCGGCAGGATCCATCACTTCCCAGGAGCTGAAAGAGATCGAGGCCAACATCTATGAAGACTGCAGTAACTTCACTCTGCCCTCCGACTACATCAACCAGAAAGAGGAAGATGGTATTTTCTGTGTTTGCTTGTGTGTGTGTGTGTGGTGTGTCTATGTGTGTGTGTGTGTGTGTGTGTAGGATAAGGTGTGTGTGCAAGTTAAGGTAGAGGTAGATGATGGATAACACATTTACTATGAACACACCAGCTGTTTTGTGCTATACTGTGACTACAGCAACAAGGATAGCACAGTGGTTGCTGGTCTTGCGTGTATTTTTATGTGTGTATTTGTGGAGCGGAGGTCAGATGAGGGCTTGGAGGGGATGGGGTGGGGTGGGTCAGGGACTGAAGGCCAGCGAAGACACCAGCTATTTTGTTCTGTCGTTTGACACAAACACGGAGAAAGATGGCTCCTTGTGTACATGTGTGTGTGTGTGTGACAACAAACAATTGAGTAGAGTCTGTTAACCATAAACCTTTCATCATTAGCACTATAGAGAAACTGCTTTTTTTATTGTTTTTTTTGTTTGTTTTGTTTTGTTACAAATGACTGCAGCCTCTGATGATGAGATGGATCGTGTGGTGCTGACCAGGCCAGACCTACAGGAGCGGCCGCCCCTGCCGCCCCCTGTGCC
Organism: Conus ventricosus; assembly: GCA_018398815.1. Taxonomy (NCBI): domain Eukaryota; kingdom Metazoa; phylum Mollusca; class Gastropoda; order Neogastropoda; family Conidae; genus Conus; species Conus ventricosus. The sequence goes on along the minus strand of CM031597.1, from coordinate 133,181,585 downwards.
TCGTCGCCCTGGCGGCAGAAAACCTAGCAACCAAAGTGGTGTTTCCCAAGGTAGAGGACAGCGGTCTATCAGTCTTGAATATTTTATCATGAAATTAAAAAAGAAATAAATAAAATAATGAAAATAATAATAAAAGGCATGTGTTTTTAGCTGATTGTTAAAATCTTGAAAACAGAGCAAAGGAAAATAAACAAATAAAGAAAAAAACTGGAACAAAATGAATGTGAAAAACAGAATATGCTACAAACTGAATAGTTCAAATGTTGATGTTCAGTCGTAAACCACACATTACACATGCACAGGAAAGTTTGTTTTTCCTGAAAGCAACTGACCATTGCACAACTTTCGTTCTTCTCTCTTGTCTTCCATGTGCACGCTGTGGTACTTCTACTTCATCAGCTCCTCCACACACATCAAATGGAGATTCATTCTGAGACAGCTCCTCCACACACATCAAATGGAGATTCATTCTGAGACAGCTCCTCCACACACATCAAATGGAGATTCATTCTGAGACAGTTTCTGGACAAGAGCTGTCCTACGATTTTAAGGTGTCGCATGTTTTGGTAAGAAATTGGGTCACAAGACCGTATGCATACTATCATAGTGTACCATGGTATCAACCAGGCAGGAGAGTTACCGCCACCTGCAGGCTTTTGGTCAGGGAATGTGAGCAACACTCGGAAATTTAGCTGTGTATAGAGTGAAACCTGACTGTGGTGCCAGACTGTCTGCGCCCTGAGCACAGCTGCAGTTGTAAGCCTTTAAATGAGGCTTGAACGCACAGTCTTTCAGTTGTCAGTCTGTTATGGTAGCTGCATCTTTGTGGCAGGCAGATTACCATAGGAACAAAATTTCAGGACAAAGGTTTTTGTAATAGGTAACTCAGTTGCTCCAGTGAAACTGTTGATACCATGTATTGAGGTGGGTATTGAAACTAGATGAAAATCGCCTTCCTCTTCTATTCTCTTGCTGGAAGGGCCATGCTCATAGTGGCTGACTCGAGGCTTGCTGCTTCCTGCCTAACAGACTTCCAGTCTTAAATGGTAAAGTCTCACATCCAGCCAAATTTCCCCCCCCCCCCCCCCCCCCCCCCCCCCCCTCCCCTTTTTCTTTTTTTGCTTTTCTTTTGTCGTTTCATCTTCCCATCCTCCTCAGTGACATTTACTCTCATGCCGTTTATTTTGGCTCATGCTGTTTATTTCGGCTCATGCCATTTATTTTGGCTCATGCCATTTATTTCGGCTCATGCATACACAGCCACATCCAAGTTTGCCTGTTGCCGTTTCAGCACCACAGTTCTTAGGGAACAGTCAATATCAGGTCATCCAAGAGGAAACCCACCCATAGGAGACACTGCACTTGATGTCCCCATTTTCTGTCTGCGGTCATCTAGGGCTGGCCTGGAGTACATGCTGTTGTGTGTCATCAGCTTGTGCACATTCACCCTTGGATAGTCGTCATTGTCAGTCTTTTTTGTCCACATTCACCCTTAGATAGTCCTCATTATCAGTCTTTTTGTCCACATTCACCCTTGGATAGTCCTCATTATCAGTCTTTTTTGTCCGCATTCACCCTTGGATATTCCTCATTGCCAATCTTTTGTGTATGTGCTCTCAGACAATAGTGTCCTCTGTGAAAGGGGAAGATTATTGTCAATTTCTGGAAGAAAAATTAACAGAGGGCATTTCTGGATGGGCGAGGAATATGATGTTTTGACTTACTGCCTCTGTCCTTAAAAATATGTTCAGTGATGCAAAGGGGTGACGTACAGGTACTGGTTACCTGAGCTGAGAAGCAGTATGTAGAACAGAGATGTCAAACAACCATTGCATTTGTAAGATGGTCCTCGTTTGTCATCTGCTCAAGTCTGCTACTCCCATCATTCTCTCGCCTCATCACTGCTCATGCCTTCACCCCTCTCTGTATGAAGCAGTAAGTAGAAAATGTTCCTGAAGTCAAGGAGGCTACTGCTTGATATGTATGACGTATACACTTTGTTGAATAACATTATGTGACGCATGCATCGTCCTTACAGATGTTCATATCACCAGATGGAATGGGCTTGAAAGTTCATGGACTTTTTCCAAGCACCAGTTATCATAACAGCTAATCTTAAATGTAAAGGGGATGCAGACTAATGGCGCAGAATAACCATGAACAGCCAGTCTTTAATGTAGAAGACAAACAGACTGATTGTTAGAGCCAGTCCATGACTGGTCCTAGCGGTGTGCATTGGACCTTCTCTTAACCTGTGGGGGCTAAATGTTAATGTAAAACATACTGCATAAGGACTATATATATATATATATATATATATATAATATATATATATATATATATATATAAAATCAGAGTTAAAAAGCCACTCAGAACGTTAAAAGTGCTCAACCATGTAGGGAGCGACATACCAGTTTAAAATAGGATTTTAAAATCCTATTTTAAACTGGTATGTCGCTCCCTACATGGTTGAGCACTTTTAACGTTCTGAGTGGCTTTTTAACTCTGATTTTATTGATTGCTCCTCACGTTGAGCACTGTGGCCTAGCAGAACCTAAATTTAATATGGAGAGAATTAACTTTGGGCAGTCCACCAAAAATATACATTTTAAAATCCTATTTTAAACTATATATATATATATATATATATATATATATATATATATATATATATATATATATATATATAATATGCATTGTATTCAAATTAAAAGCATCATAATTATGTTTAAAGGGTTTAATCATCTCTCTCTCTCTCTCTCTCTCTCTCTCTCTCTGTCTCTGTCTCTCTCTCTCTCTCTCTCTCTCTCTCTCTCCCCCCCCCCCCCCCCCCCTCCCTCTCTCATGTGTGTACCTGCTGTCTTTGCAAGTTACTTTTTTGTTAATAATGTGGAGGTAAAAAGTTATCAACACTCTTACTCAGATTTTTCACCCTTGCTTTTACAGCTGTTGTTGATGAGTTCAAACAGCTCAACGTGGCAAACACGTCCAGCCAGCAGGTAATCGCCATCTGCCTCTGTCTGTCTGTCTGTCTGTCTGTCTCTTTCTCTGTGTCTCTATGTCTCTGTCTGTCTGTCTCTTTCTCTCTCTGTGTCTCTATGTCTCTGTCTGTCTGTCTCTTTCTCTCTCTGTCTCTTTCTCTGTGTCTCTATGTCTCTGTCTGTCTGTCTCTTTCTCTCTCTTTCTCTCTCTGTGTCTATGTCTGTCTGTCACTCTCTCTCTCTGTCTCTCTTTCTATCTCATTTGCCCCTCTCTCTCTCTCTCTCTCTCTCTCTCTCTCTCTCTCTCTCTCTCTCTCTCTCTCTCTCTCCCCCCCCCCCCTCTCTCTCTCTCTCTCTCGCAAACAAATGTACATGCTTTTCTTTTTTTTGACTTGCAAACATTTGTCTGAAATGTGTCATGTGAAGTTATGAATTCTTTCAGTATTTTCAAGAATATATGGCCAGTTCTCACTAAAGAGGGCAACAATTGGTTCTTTGAGCAATTTTTTTTTAAATGTCCGTTTTTAACTTTGTGGCATTTATAGCCATCAGAACCAAGTTGTTGACCCAGCAGTCATTCTAAGAAAATGAAAGTGGAAGAATGGTTATATGCTTTTTCCTGCTTTGTTTCCATTGTCAGTCCTGTCATTTTTGAAATCTTGAATTTCTACAAACCAATGTATTGCGTGGTAGTCACTACAGACCATGATATTGCAAATGGGATTGACTAAGCCTTTCAAATGTTAAAAGCACTGTACATGAAAAAATAAAATAAAATAAACAAATGTGCTGTGATGAAACATATATGGGTTTTTTGTTGTTGTTTTTTTCTGGTATCTTCAGGTCTTCTAAGTTGTTTTTCCTCTAACTTTTTTCCACAGTAGGCAGACAAATGCTATATAATCATATACTGCAAATTCTTTTTAACCAAAAACGAAGTGTATGAAATTCATAATTAAATTTTAGTTAAAGTTTGTATGCAGATGATTCAGCAGCACCTTATTACATTCAGTTTGGAACCAAGTGTTTGAGATTCTGGAATAGTGACAGATACGCAAGATGAAACCTAAACAGAATGTATGAACGCTTATATTCGGACACCCTCAGTTATTATTTGGAAATGGGTTTAGATCAGATTAAAATTGCATGAATTTTTTTTTAAGTGACAGATTATATGATAGTTTTCTTCTTTGTGTTGAAGGAATCCAAGGTACCTACAGTCGACAGAACAGCAAAACCGTAAGTCCAAAAGACAACAAAAAAATGGAGAGAGTGACTTGCATGGGTGAAAGTTTTCCACCTGAGGGTGGAAATCAACCATTTGTGAAGTGACAAATAAAGTATACCATGTCTTTGGGAGAAATAAACAAAGTAATAGGATGTCCCTGAAATTGCCATGAAAATGTTAAATCCTCTTGCGCACTTCTTTTTGTGTGTATTTTTTAGAGTTTCGTCTTTGTTTCTCTTCTCTTTCCTTCGCGTTACTCGTGGGTGCGTGTCTGATATCTGAAAGCTGGAGACTGAGGTTTCAAGAAAAGAAATATGATGGCGTTCATGACTGTGTTGCTTTTTTTTTCAATCAAGTATTGTTTCTATACTTTTCCATGTAATGAAAGACAGTGTTCAAGGCTTAAGTCCTAGTTCCTTAAAGAAGAGCCTGTTTGAAGCAGTTTAGTGGCATCTGTGGGGCTACCCAAGTGCTTCAGATATGTCATTTCTCTTTGGCTTCTGGAGGGATAAGGGGTGCAGCCCCTAAGCTGTTGCCCTTCTCTACTCCCCGCTAGGGCTGCATGTGGCCGTGAACCCTGGTTCATGCCTCATTTTCTGTCTGGGAAATTTACACATGGATTTGTGATGGTAGCATTGAGGTTAAGTGATACCACCAGAACATTTAGTAGCATATCTTGTTTATCTGTACTCATTAATCAACAGAAATATAACACAGTGCTACCCAGTGCTTGCTACTTTCTCTTGTTAAACGTTTGTTAAAAAAAAAAAATTTTTAATAGTTAGCTCTTTCTAGTAAAATCTGGGTGTCATATTGAATAATGATCTTACTTTTCTATTCTCCACTTGCGCCATGTGGCACAATGTTATATTCTGTGTGTGATTGTGTGTGTGTGTTCATGACCCTCTCTCTCACTCTCTCTCTCTCTCCCTCTCTCTGTCTCTCTCAAACTTCTTTGTGAATATATGAGTTATTTAGAACAAACAATAGTTGACATTGTGCCACAAAAAAAAAAGAAAGAAAAAACCCCCAGAAAACTTGCAAAACAAAAATTCAGATGAAAGAAAGCAAGAGGAAATAAGTGGGTAATTAACTGTTGTGAAAGTCAAGGGGAACTACTGTTGGAAGCCATCCTGTATATATGCACAATGCTTTTGGGGGGGGGGGGATAGTAATTCTCATAGAACTTTATTTCTGTGGAAGAATTTAGAAAAGCAGGTACCTATTCTGATTTTCTTTGTTTTCATTTCTTTTTCTTTAATTCCAGATTTTCATGTGTGCCAGCACCACATACACCCATTGGATGTTGGCTAAGGGTTTTACATTAAGTTTCCAAAATTTTTGAAAGTTTTCTCTCTCTCTTTGATGCACATTAATATTCATTACTATTTACGCATTTTTATCTTGTAAAGGCCTATACCCTAGAGGAATGAAGCATCTGAATCTCTCTCCTGCTGTTTCATGACCAGGCATCAAAACATTCAAACACATGAGATAAGCACTCACACACACATATGCACATGTGCACACACTTGTGCGCCCTCTATTTATTTCCTCTCTCTCTCTCTCTCTCTCGCGCTCTCTCTCTCTCTCTCTCTCTCTCTCTCTCTCTCTCTCTCTCTCTCTCTCTCTCTCTCTCTCTCTCTCTCTGTGTCTCTGTCTCTCTCTCTGGGGTCCAGTTAGCCGGTATCCTTGTCTGCCATTTCCCCTGCATGCAGGCAGAATACCGACAGAAGACAGGGGGTCAGTGTGGGCAATGACTCCGTTATCCTGTCCACAGATTGCAGAAACGAGGAGATCCTGATGGCAGCAGTGTAAAGACCGAGCAGGAGGGGACAAAAGATCGTGAGGTATGGTTAAGAAGTGTACAAAAACATTTTAGATGTAAAGGGAACACATGCCTTTGGTTGTCCTGCTTGAAGCTATAACGCCCAGTAGTTTCTTATGTCTGTAATGTGATATTGTACTTTAGATTTGTTTGATACGAAGATCCTTGCTGTGAGAACCTTTTGGCAACACTAGCGTTTTGCTTGTGGATGGAGAGAAGCTCAAAAGATCCTTCAGAAAGGTTTGCTCCTTCAGTGAAATATCTTCTTTAACCAGGCTAAATTTTTATTAGAATACATGTTTTATTGTACATTTTAGATAATGAAACAAACATATACATGAAGCAAAGTGAAAAGATGGCACACGAAAAATGTTTGTAAAGGCAAGACAGTTAACGTAAAATCAAATAACCAAACAGATTGCGTGTACATATGCGCACGATGCATACACATTCAACTGACAGTGGTACCATGGGCAATTTGACATTCAAATCCACTGCGTTTTGAGAGAAGAAAATCGGAAGAACGATTTGTGAAATCTGTGTGGTATTACAGAACATTCATTTGTAATAACTCTGATCTGTAGTAAACTTGGACAGACTATACTGTTCAGTTCTGTAACTTGCATTCAGCTGTTTCTGAAAGGCAAAGTATTTGGTAGACAGTTTTCTATTTTACACTTACATACAGTTGGGCAAGCATTTATCCACATTAAGAAGAACAAAATCACATGAGATCTTGATATCATTTGCATTTCCCCATTTTTTTTATTGAACCTTTTTTTTACAGGGAACTCAGAAAAACATCTGACATGTTTGCTACTCCAAAACAAATGTTTGATAGAATCTCTCTCACTATTATACAGTAAGCAGTGTATTGTTGGGCAAACACTCATAGCATTTAAAGCAACAAGGATAAATGTTAATGAAGCTAATGATATGTTTTCATGCCTTTGATTTTTTTTTTTTTTTTTTCTGTTTTGTAGATTTTTGTTTGTCGGTTGGTTTTCTAACACTTTTCTGTGCCGGCAAGGTGATCAGATTGAGTATACAAGGTAATCCCAGTTTTATGCGGGTTTCCTTCTTTATAGTGAAGTGACTGTGGTGACAGGGTCTGGAAACACATGGCTGGAGTTTCTGCAGCATCCACAGAATGAGTGTGGTGCTGAGAATGTTGCTGTGCTTCATGGCTGGAGTTTCTGCAGCATCCACAGAATGAGTGTGGTGCTGAGAATGTTGCTGTGCTTCATGGCTGGAGTTTCTGCAGCATCCACAGAATGAGTGTGGTGCTGAGAATGTTGCTGTGCTTCATGGCTGGAGTTTCTGCAGCATCCACAGAATGAGTGTGGTGCTGAGAATGTTGCTGTGCTTCATGGCTGGAGTTTCTGCAGTGTCATGTGACGTAGCCTCACATCAAGGCATGTGACGCTCCATCACATGTAGTTAGTGATATGAATCATTTCCCCGTGCCACAATTAAAGGAAGAATATTCATATGGCTTGACTAGTGTAGCGGGCGTCCCCAAAATAATTGTGAGTATGACTCATTCAAGAAACGAATGTGGTCATTGGGTGAAAGTGACCACTGAGTGATAGTTTAACAAGGGCTGGTAAGGTAAGGTGCTGGTCATGTGTTTTGAACACTGAGTATGCACTCACTAGGAGAAGGGGGGAAAGAGTCAGTTTTAACCCAGCAGATGGCCTAGAGACTCGAACCTGTCAGGACGGTGGTCCTCGTTGCTGACCAGTTATTACCAGGTGAGCGATAGATAGTTGGGGAAAGCTACAGGGGGAAAACTTAAAGAAGAGAGAAAGAATTCATATGTTGAATTGAGAAGCAGGTTACTTACACGAACCTTATTCGTGTTTCAGCCCTTCACCCTTTACCCTTCGCCCTTCACCCTTCACCTTTCACCCCGTGAGGTGGTTGAAGATGGCCATGGTGTGGGGGATACACCGGTAGTTCAGCCCCAGCCAGTACCAACTCCAGGGAGAGGAGTTGAAGCTCGCCGTTTCGCAAGAGACAGAAGAAGTCGCGGAAGAGAAGTCGAGACTCGTATCTCCAGGACGGGAGAGTTCGAGGGGGCAGTATATTGTCTCAGAGAGACAGGGAAAGGAGAAAGCAGGGAAGCTTTTACTTGAGGCAGGCAGGTCCTCAGTGATTACGGGAGTTATGTATTCTCCTGGTCCGGAATTTTGTGATAACGGAATGTGAAGGCCATAGATTTATAGAAGCGAAACTAGACTGTTTTATCTCTCAGTGTAAAGAGAGATACATGTGTGAAGACTATTTTTCTCTCAGTGTTAAGAGAGATACATGGGTGAAGATTGATTTGTCTCTCGGTGTGAGGAGAGATACATGTGTGCAGATTTATTTGTCTCTCAGTGTGGAGAGAGATACTTGTGTAAAATCTGTTTACAAGTTGTGGTTGTGACTTAGTAAAGTGTTTTCCCTGAAGGAGAGGGGGAGAAGAAAAACATTCGGTAGTGCTCCTTTTGGGTGATTGGAAAGATTGCGTGTGCGTGTGGAGTAAATGCTGTCATGAATGCGGGTATGCAAGAGTGACAGTGTGACAGTGGTGACCCCGACGTGATTCGAACACGCAACCTTCTGCGTGTGCGTGTGGAGTAAATGCTGTCATGAATGCGGGTATGCAAGAGTGACAGTGTGACAGAACAGAAGTTCACAAAATCAGTCGGCTGCCGATCAGACAATGCGATGTTTCTTTTGTGATGGCAAGTTCCATTTGAGGAAAAAATTGCCCTTTCAAACCAAATGATTCAAAAACCCCAAATAGTCCCCCCCTGATTGGAAAAGGCCTTGTTTTAGGCACCAATCAATCTTTTATGGACTGGTTTAGAAAAGGGACCCCATAAATTTGTTTTTGCACTTCTTTTTTGCGAGATGTGCCCCTTTTTGCACAAAATGCCTCTCTTTTTCCGTTCCTTTTTGGGAAGGAAACTTTTGTCTTTTGGACCGCTACCAACTGTTTTTCTTCGGGAAAAATCGCTAAAATTTTGACTTTGGTGGATACAGCAAAAAGGGTTTATCCAAACGATTCCCTGAAAAAAAATTGATACAGAAATCTGTCGCTGAAGCCTTTTTGGGAAATTTTTTTTTCCAGATTGGGTTTTCCCAAGACAAATTCTCTCGGATTTGTAACCAATCTTTTCTGATCTAAATGAAAAAATTTTTACAGACTTTGTCAATCTTTTCCCATTTCAACCACCCAAATCACCCCCAATCAAATTTGGCATTTTTGGGAACGTTTAAATTTGAACTTAAAAATCCATGTTGAAAAAAGGTTGAAACCAAACCCCCAGGAAGGGGTTTTTTTCTTTCATCCCGGGTTTTTTGCTTTTTGCAAAACGGGAAAAGGCCGAACGAAACGCGGGGAATCTCACCTTTTGGAGCTTTTTTTCAGACACTCCCCCAAGGGGTCCTTTGATCTTTATAAACCCCAAGGTTACGGAAAAGACACAAAACCTTTACAAAAAACAGTTTCCCAAAAACTTTTAAATGAATTTCATAATTTTTTGAAGGTTTGGCAGGAGTTTGCTCAACAGCCCAGTTTATAAAAAAAACAGATGTGTACAAGGTCTTTGCAGCCCAGAAAAAAGAAAGGCACTTTCCCTTTTTCAGGAAAGGGGAAAAGCCCTTTGTGCTATTTAACTGATGAACAAAAAAGCTTCGGTTATGGGGAAGGGGGTCCTTTTCAGGTGGTCAAAAATTTTCCTGCAGTAAATTTAAGATCAAAAGGCAAACATTGAGAAGGTATTTCATGTAAACCCAGTTGAAGAATTTATTTTGAACGTACAAATTTTTGCCATCAACCTTCATTTTTAAGGGGAAATTCCTTTGTCAGAAACTGATTCAACATGCCAAAATTTAACAGTGATAAATTTGTACCCAATGTAACGAAACGGGGCCCAAAATAAAAGGGTTTTAGAAAACAGAAAAAGTGGGAAGGGTTAACACTACCGGGGCAGAGTTTTTTTGTCCCCCTTTCCCCTTTTCCCTTGTCTATCAAAGGTGAAACCCTATGGGGAAAGGGTTTTCTGTTCGAATGATTTGTCTAAAAACCCCCCCAAAAAGAACAGCCCCAAAAAAATTTAAAAAGTTTTTTCAGGATGTTTTTAACAATCCCCCGGGTACAGTGACGGGTATTGAACCCCATGGAATTTCATTTTAACTTCTGAAAATACCCCGTGCGAACCAGACCAAAACCCCCCCAAATTTTCAAAAAAAGAGGTGGATGAGAGAGAAACAATGTAAGCTGGATTTTAAAAAGGGGATAGAACCTTCAAAATCTCCGTACAGCTCACCAGGGTATTGGTTGGGCAAAACCCATGGATCCCGTGCGTTTCTGCCTCGAATTTTCCGAAAATAAATAAGATCACTGTGTTCCCATGCCGAGGGCCCATCCCCAAAATTTTAAGAACTTCGGGGTCAGCTCTCGGGAAGGAAATATTTTTGAAAGTAGACTTTACTAAAGGGTACTGGCCAATTTCCCAAAGGCTGAAGCTGACAAGGAAAAAAAAAAAGCGTTTCAAAAACCTTTTTGGTCTTTTCCAGTGGGAAAGAAAATTTCCATTTTGGGTTTTTCCAAAAAGCCCCAGGGTTCTTTTGGGCCCGAATGATTCCCAGCCCTGAAACTCCATGAATTGGTGCATTTAGTTTTTTTTTTATGACAATTTTTTTTGGCTGCAAAGTTTATGGAGTGAAACCCCCTTTTTTAACTTACAGCTGTTTTTTTTCAGACTCAGAAATTTTTGGGGTTGACTGCAAGGCCATCAAAAAATTTGGCCCGGGATTTAAAATCTCGAGTTTTTGGGGCACACTAAAAACCCGTGGGGAAAAAAGAGGGCCCGGGGAAAGAAAGTGGAAAATAATTTTAAATCCCTTAAAAAAACCCAAACAAACCCACTAAAAAAGGGGAAACCCAAAAACAGTCAACCTCAAAAAAAAACGGGAATTGGGTTGGGCTTACAAAAGACGTATGAAAAACCCCCCCTTTGTTTCGTCCCTTTACGGCCCCTTTGACTGAACTGACGAAAGGGGGCGAAAACAAAAATATTGTTTTGGTCTGATGAGGGGCCAAAAAGGGTTGGAAAAGGGGTTTTAAAACACCCCAACTCATTTCCTGTTTTATTTGGTTTACCCCCTCCCTCTCAAAAAAACTTTAATTTTTAAAAACTGATGGGGCCCTTCTAAAGGGAAAGGGAGCGGGGACTGTTTTCCGGAAAAATTTCTTTTTTACAAAACCCAGTGGCCCCTAAAGCCAGTAAAAAGTTTTCAAAAGACCCCGGGGGGAAATAAAACCCCAAATAAAGAGACGATTTCCCGGCCCCAAAATTTAATGGGATTTAGAAGGGGGTTCGCCAGGGGTTCTTGACTGGAAAAAGTTTCGTTTTCCAAAGCCCCCTTTGGGCCAAATTTACCTACTTGAAAAACCAAAGACCCAAGAACCGCCCGGGTTTTTAAAAAATTGGGCCTTTTTCATTTCAGAAATTTTCCCGGGTTTAAAGGTTTTGAAACCCCGTTTCCTGGGCCCCAAAATTTTCAAGGCAAAAATTTGTTTCAAATTCGTGGGAAAAAACATGGACAATGTAACTGGTTCCCCTTTAATGGGAAAAAAATTTTTCCTGTTTTTTTTTTTTTCTTTAAAGATTACGGTTTGTGAACACTTTTGGAATTTTTTTGAAAGCACTTTAAAGATTTAAAAACAGGGGTATTTTTGCCCTTTAAATTTTCTTTTTGAATTTTTTAAAATTTTTGCAAAAGGGAAACAAAATACTTGATGTTGATTTTAAAACAATTTTTATTTCCCCTTTTGGGAAACAATTTTAAAAAAAAATTCCCAAATACTTTTATTCCCCAAAAGGCATTTGAAAAAAATAATTTGTAAAGAGTTTTATGAGCAAAAATTTAACTTTTATAAGGGGAAAGGGAAAAACACATGTTTTGGAAAGGGGCAAAAAAAATTGGGGACAAAAAAAACCCCCAAAAAGTTTTTTTATTTATCCTCAAAAAATAAACCTAACCCCCTTTTTTCCAAAAACAAAATTAACCCATTTGGGAACCAAAAAAATGGGAAACCGTTTTTTTTAAAATTTACAATAAGAAACCCGGGGCACTTGGGGAAAAATTTAAAAAGGGAAAAAAAGAAAATTAACCCAAAAACAAAAAATTCCCCCTTTTACAAAAAAAATTTTTAACCCAAATTTTGGTGTTTTTTCCCTTTTAAAATTTAATATCCCTAATATTTTTCCCCCTGTAATTTTAAAAGGAACAATTTGGGGTAATTTGCTTTTTTAAATTTAAAAGATTAAAGTTAAAATTATTTTTTTTCCCTTTAAAAATTTCTACCTTTGTTATTAATTTGGTTTTTTAAAAAGTTGGGTGGGTTTAAAACCCCAAAATTTTAGAAACCGTTTCCCAAATAAGAAAAGGAAAAGGTTCCCCCATTTTTTGGGTGGGTTTTTCCCCCAAAAACCCCCCGAAGGGGGGGCCCCCCCCAAAAAAGTGCCTACCAAAAATCGCCCCTAATTAAAAAGGGAAAATTTAATTTTAGAAAATATCCCCTTGCCAAATTAAAGGAAAAAAATAAAAAAAAATTTTTAAAAAAAAGGGGGGTAAAAAAAAGGAAAAAAAAAAAAACTCCCCCCAAAAAAACGAATTGGCAAAGGGGGAAATAAACCCCTTTTAGGATGAACAAGGGTTTTAAATTTAAGGTGCTTTCCCTTGTTTTACCCAAAAGAGATTCATTTCCCGGAAAAAGGGGGAAAAGGGATTTTAAACCCAAAAAAAACCCCAGAAAATTTTTAACCCAGGAGGGGGTCCCTTCGTTTCCACCCCCAAATTTAATTAAAAATTTAAGATTGATATTGGGGAAACTTTTTTGGGGGGGAAAAAAAAAAGGGGAAAAAAAAGGTTCATTATTGGGTTTAATTTGAAAACCCTTCTAAACGAAATTATTGGGGGTTTCATAAGTTTTTCAAACCCCTTTTTTCCCCTTTATTTTTAAAACCTTTTTATCACCCCTAGGGGTTTGAAAAAAGGAAAAAAGTTTTAACCCATTTAAGGGCCCGAGCCTCCAACCCAGGGGGAAGGGGTTTTTTGGGGAAATTTTCCCGGGTTTCGAAGAAAGGGGAAAAAGGGGGCCGGGAAAAGAAAAAATTTTGAGAAATTTCGTTTCTTCCCCGGAAAAAGGTTTTAGGGGGAAGGTTATTTTGTCCCTTTAAAACCCCCCAAAAGGGAAAGGGGGAAGCTTTAATTGGTTTTTGGGGGTCCCTTAGTTGGGAAAATTTTTAAACCCTTTGGGAAAATTAAAGAAAATTTCTCCCTGGGTTTGGGGGGAAATTTTGGGGGGGGGGAATTTTTTTAACGGGATTGTGAAAAGGGCCCCAAAAAATTTATAGAAGCGAAACTAAGACGTTTTTTTCTCTCAAATGGGAAAGAGAGATACATGTGTGAAGACTATTTTTTTTTCTCAGTGTTAAGAGAGAAAACATGGGTGAAAGATTGATTTGTCTCTCGGTGGGGAGGAAATACATGTGTGCAGATTTATTTGGGGCCCCCAGTGTGGAAAAAAGGGTCCCTTTTGTAAAATCGTTTTTCAAGTTTTGGTGGACTTAGTAAATTTTTTTTCCCCCAAGGAGAGGGGAGAAGAAAAACATTCGGGAGTGCCCTTTTGGGTGATTGGAAAGATTGCGTGTGCGTGTGGAGTAAATGCTGTCATGAATGCGGGTATGCAAGAGTGACAGTGTGACATGCAGCATCCACAGAATGAGTGTGGTGCTGAGAATGTGCTGTGCTTCATGGTGGAGTTTCTGCAGCATCCACGAATGAGTGTGGTGCTGAGAATGTTGCTGTGCTTCATGGCTGGAGTTTCTGCAGCATCCACAGAATGAGTGTGGTGCTGAGAATGTTGCTGTGCTTCATGGCTGGAGTTTCTGCAGCATCCACAGAATGAGTGTGGGTGCTGAGAATGTTGCTGTGCTTCATGGCTGGAGTTTCTACAGCATCCACAGAATGAGTGTGGTGCTGAGAATGTTGCTGTGCTTCATGGCTGGAGTTTCTGCAGCATCCACAGAATGAGTGTGGTGCTGAGAATGTTGCTGTGCTTCATGGCTGGAGTTTCTGCAGCATCCACAGAATGAGTGTGGTGCTGAGAATGTTGCTGTGCTTCATGGCTGGAGTTTCTGCAGCATCCACAGAATGAGTGTGGTGCTGAGAATGTTGCTGTGCTTCATGGCTGGAGTTTCTGCAGCATCCACAGAATGAGTGTGGTGCTGAGAATGTTGCTGTGCTCATGGCTGGAGTTTCTGCAGCATCCACAGAATAGGTGTGGTGCTGAGAATGTTGCTGTGCTTCATGGCTGGAGTTTCTGCAGCATCCACAGAATGAGTGTGGTGCTGAGAATGTTGCTGTGCTTCATGGCTGGAGTTTCTGCAGCATCCACAGAATGAGTGTGGTGCTGAGAATGTTGCTGTGCTTCATGGCTGGAGTTTCTGCAGCATCCACAGAATGAGTTGTGGTGCTGAGAATGTTGCTGTGCTTCATGGCTGGAGTTTCTGCAGCATCCACAGAATGAGTGTGGTGCTGAGAATGTTGCTGTGCTTCATGGCTGGAGTTTCTGCAGCATCCACAGAATGAGTGTGGTGCTGAGAATGTTGCTGTGCTTCATGGCTGGAGTTTCTACAGCATCCACAGAATGAGTGTGGTGCTGAGAATGTTGCTGTGCTTCATGGCTGGAGTTTCTGCAGCATCCACAGAATGAGTGTGGTGCTGAGAATGTTGCTGTGCTTCATGGCTGGAGTTTCTGCAGCATCCACAGAATGAGTGTGGTGCTGAGAATGTTGCTGTGCTTCATGGCTGGAGTTTCTGCAGCATCCACGAATGAGTGTGGTGCTGAGAATGTTGCTGTGCTTCATGGCTGGAGTTTCTGCAGCATCCACAGAATGAGTGTGGTGCTGAGAATGTTGCTGTGCTTCATGGCTGGAGTTTCTGCAGCATCCACAGAATGAGTGTGTGCTGAGAATGTTGCTGTGCTTCATCAGGGTTCGTAGCGTTTGGGAAAGTTTGGGGAAAAAAATGTTATTTTCCAGGCCCTGGAAAGTCTTTGAAAAATAAGAAAACATGAATATGGTTTGTGAAAGTTTGTGAATTTAGAGTTATGTCACCAATATAAGATATCCACTCCGAAAAAAATCGGGGACCATGAAATTTTAACATATAAGAGGAAACAACTATAAAATATAATAAATGCGATCGGATGAACCGCAGATGAATTAAGTAGCAGACGAACTCTCGATTTCAAGCGCAACGCGAGTACTTCCCTTGGAATATCCGGGTCTCTCAGAGAAAACAAAATGCCGGGCCAGTGCATTTTCAACGAGCTGTGGCTCGAAAATTCGACTTACAAACGATGGCTGCGGAAAATGCTGGCAACAAGCTGGAGTGCAGCGTGCAGAAAAAACATCGATATTGGATTGATGGGTGAAGGAGCCCTCATCAGCCATAACGGCGGTAAGTCAATACAGTGTTCATCGCGTGGGGGTCACCGGTCACATCTTTGGGCACGGAAGAAAAATGAGACGAAGCGGAAAATGATTTTTGGTGAACCTTTTGTTTCGTAGTACCAAGCTATCCAACCT
>CM031597.1:133147176-133159676 GCA_018398815.1 Conus ventricosus | reverse complement strand
CTCAATGCCGAACTAAAAGCGATTTTCCCCTTTAAAAAAAAAATTTGAAGAAAAAAAAAAAAAACACGCACGCACTATGACCCGCACCACGCACATTTCGACAGAATTTTTGCAGTGAGTGTCCTGTACTAAGTAGAAGAGTGTCAATCACGTTTATGCTGTGTGACACGATTTTTAACAAAAAAAGAAAAAAGGTGCTTAGAAAGGGTTTTCAAAAAACAAACGTCTGTTTTATGTCCCGATCACTATATTATTTCATTTAAAATAATTAACTTTTTACAAATTTCCCATTTCAAATCCCGTGCCCCTGTATTTAGGGGTAAGGAAAAAAAGGAACAAAAAAAAACTTTAAAAAGAAAAAAAAAAAGGAAGAAACGAATAAATAAATGAAAGAAAAAAAAACCATATAGTTAAAGACAGACGAGGGTAGAATAAAAATAGGCGAAGGCAGGCAGACGACGGCGGCAGGCAGGCAGACGTAGAAAAACAGGGGAAAGAAGCCCCCCCAGACACGATAGATGTTTTTGTTGTTCGGAATAAATGAGGTAGGGAACAAAAACGAAAAACAGTAAACAGGGGGGTATGTTTGCCCCCAAAAGGGAAAAACCAAACACAGGGTAACTTTTATTCAAGACTGGCACACCCTTTTAAATTAAATAAAGTGACAATAATAACGAAAATTAATATGGGGGAAAAACAAGCGCAGGCCCCAACAACTGAACTGTTGGCAAGATTTGGACTTGGGGGGGGAGAGGGGGAGGGGATTTAAAGATGGGAAACTGGGAAATGAAATTAAAAAAAAAAAATGTTACAGTTTAAAATTCTCTAGCTGCAAAAGGGGGAACCATCGCAATCCCTTTTTGAAAAAGTTTTTTGTATTGCCTGCTCGAGGCCTTTCGCCCGCTGGATCAGGATCATCGGAACACGGTGGGTTTTGTCTGCGCTCCCGGGGTCAAATAGGACACACCACAGTCCTAATACTGGGGGTTCTCACCCCCTGGGTGCTTGGGGGTGTATTGGATTCTTTTTTTCACCATTGGTGAGAACACCACAGTATTATGGACTGGGGTGTGTCTCTATTTGACGCCGGGAGCGCAGACACAACAGCCGTGTCTCCCTGATGAGTCCCGATCCAGCGGGCGAAGGCTCGGAGCAGGCAATACAAATATATCTGTCTTCAAAAGGGATTGCGATGGTTCCTTATGAGCTAGAGAGAGTTTTATATCTGTAACATTTTTTTTTTTAATTTCATTTTCCAGTTTCTCATCTTCAACTCCCTCCCCTCTCTCCTCCCTCAAGTCCAAATCTTTGCCAGCAGTTCGTGTTGGCCTGCGCTTGTTTTTTCCCCACTATTAGATTGTTCGTCAATGTATTTGTCTGACTTTATTCAAGTTTAAAAGGTTGTGCAGTCTTGAATAAAGTTACTCTGTGTTAGGTTTCCTTATGGGAGCAAAACATACCCCACTTGTTTACTGTTTATTGTTGTTGTTGTTGTTTTTTACCTTCTGAAACAAATAGCGTTATGTTGTTCAACTGAGCTCGTGGACCAGTCTCGGGTTCAGACGACTCTGAATTACTGAGAAAAGAAAAGATAGATAGATAGATAGATAGATAGATAGATAGACAGAAGACAGACAGGGACAGAAGACAGGAAGACTAGACAGACAGACAGGCAGGCAGGCAGGCAGGCAGGCAGGCAGGGCAGGCAGGCAGGCAGGCAGACAGACAGACAGACAGACAGACAGACAGACAGATAGATAGATAGATAGATAGATAGATAGATAGATAGACATATAGATATGGAATGAAGCACAGACAGACAAACAGAAAGACAGACAGACACACAGACAAAGCGACAGAGACAGACAAAGAGACAGCGTCAGGCCGAGACAGAGACAAAGATACACAGTGGGATCTGAACGACGTTTTGTTGTTTTTTTAAACCTTCGGAAAAAAAAAATCGCGTTATGTTGTTTAACTGAGCTCGTGGCCCAAAACTCAGTGTTCAGACGACTCTGAATGACAGAGAAAAGAAAAAGCAAATTGAGACATTCCTCGCTCATCAATCAAAACCCCACCAGATGGCGCAGATGAACCTGACATACCCACGCTACACACTCGCACCTCCCGTGGCTCCCTTCGAATGACTGGAGTTCGACAGGTGCGTTTGTCCAAATCACACAGTGCGAGACAGAGGGGGGGGGAGGGGGAGAGGAGTTTGACAGTGGCGGTGGGGTGGGGGGGGGGGGTGGGGGAGGGGCTCAGCCAAACAAAACTTTAGGCGGACAGACAAAACAGATCAATAGCAAGGGATACACAGAGAGGGTGAGGAAGGAAAATGATAGCGTTGAGAGAGATAGACAGACACACAGACAGACAGACAGACAGACAGATAGACTGAGACAGTGGCAGAAACAGAGACAGAGACACAGAGACAGACAGACAGAGAGACAGACAGACAAGGAGACAGTAAGAAAAACTCTTGGGAAAGCTAGCAGCAGAAGGTCTTCTGAGGAGAAACCCCTTAGACAAGTTTTTCAGCCCTGAACTCCTTACACTTAAGGGGGGCCGGGCGCAAACCAGGTCATGCTCCCAGATGTCCTTTTTACTGCAACAGACAGACAGACAAAGACAGAGACAGCAGACCGACAGACACAGAGACTGACAGAAACGGAGAGAGAGAGAGAGAGGAGAGAGAGAGAGAGAGAGAGGAGAGGAAAGGGGAGGAGAGAGGAGGAGAGAGAGAGACGGACGGACGGACAGAGACAGACAGAGAGAGAGAAAGAGAGAGACGGCGACAGAAGAGAGAGAGGAGAGAGAGAGACAGAGAGAGAGAGAGAGAGAGAGGGGGAGAAGGGGAGAGAGGAGAGAGAGAGAGAGAGAGAGAAGACTGACAGACAGAGAGAAACAGACAGACAGACAGACAGACAGACTGAGATACTGAAGGCAAAGAGGGAGGGGGGTGGAAAAAGGAGAGCAGAAGGCAGGCAAACAGACAGGCAAAATACCCAAAAACAAGAGTACTGAAACAGAGACATACAGAATGAAACGAGGGAAAGCACAGATCACCCGATCGAGGTGTCAAACTCTTCACAATGAAACGGGAAATGGAGCAGCACTGGAAGACTGAAGGTATTATTGGCCAAATCGGTTCTAATCACGGACTGCTGGGACCCCAGACGATACCCCCACTATCCTCTCTCTCTCTCTCTCTCTCTCTCTCTCTCCTCTCTCTGTCTGTCTGCCCGTCTCTCTCTTTCTCTCTCTCTGTCTGTCTCTGTCCGTCCGTCCGTCTCTCTCTCTCTCTCTCTCTCTCTCTCTCTCTCTCTCTCTCTCTCTCTCTCTCTCTCTCTCTCTCTCTCTCACGGGGATCGGGGGGGATAGATTTGGGGAGGAATGCAAGGGGGGGGGGGAGGATGGGAGAGGGGGGTTGGAGGGGATCTTATTCAAAAATCTACATCTGCTTTAATCCGAACATAACAAAAGAATTATTATTATGATGATAAAAACAGCAAAAGCAAACTCTTCTGTCGTTCTATCGCTTCCCAACGAACGTTAACTGGCAGGCCTAAAGTCACAATCAAGTTAGCGATAAAATTGTTTGCATTCACCAGAAACAAGCTCTATCAATCACAGTTTAAAATAAAAAAAAATAAATAAATAAAAACCATGACGTCTACATACAGACTTCAAGCCCATTCGAATAGCTGAGAATACGAACTCTGAAACTCGAACCTAAAACTGTTTAACCTTCGATCTTTTTTTCCAACGGGAACATAAATGCATGTATGCTCGCAACACAGCCACATTTCAGCAGCCTGAATGAGCCCACACTTCCGGTCTAAGTGCGCATGTATGTATGTGTGTATGCGATGTTTGCGTACAATATCTCCCGAATTTCTGAACAGTGTCCGAACCACAATTCAATATTTTGTGAATTCGAATGAGAGCATCCGAAATATTGGCTTCAGGTGCTATTGTGTTTTCACTGTCAAAATCGGTTGTGGCGCAGTTTCGGAAGCAATTTTGGTTCAAATCAGGCCATTCTATGCCATGAAACGCAGTTAGGATTTCTCCTATAGGCCTAGTGACTGGCTGGATTCGCAGGTTTATCATCATCACTGTGACGCTATTAAATGCTGGACTACAACAGCTTTAGAACAAATTCTCTTAACGTCATATCACAGCAAAATCTTTTCTGGATCTGGATAATTACGTCGCAGGAGACAATCAACGGCTATAAGCACGACGGAACAGGGAGAGCGCAAAAATAGTTGTAAAATAGTTTAAAAAGCCACCACTTTGTCCTTACAATCTTCCACTGGGTTCAGGTCTCAGTGAGTAGCCACAACAGGTATCTACAGGTTTAAAAAAAAAAAAACTGGCTAAAAACTCTACTGCTGTCAAGATGTTAGTAGGCAGGCGATGCTGATCTGCCAAGTGCTGTGCTGTCAAGATGCTAGTAGGCAGGCGATGTTGATCTGCCAAGTGCTGATGGAAATGCACCGGCAGATCAACAGCACCGTCAACAGCACGTCATTTCTTCAGAACAGGAGAGAAAAAAAGCGTCACCCATCGTATTATTCGGGTCGTTATACATGTGCAGAAAGCCAAACCCACAAAAGAAAAATCAGTATGCACAAGAAACACTGGACTTGGGAGCAAGAAGTGCAAACCAGCTACAAGACTGTGAAGGCGAGAATGGGGAGCCATCAGTAACCTGCGTTCACAATGTTTGTGTCTGTCATGACTAGACGGTCAAATATGAGACTCGTTCATTCACTCCTCCTGTGGAGGTTCTGTCGTGTCACATCCGGAGGCCATTACACCATGGCATCTGCCAGGGAGCAATTATGTCCCTTCACGTCTTAATGGAATGCCCTGTGGCGTGCCTGCACCCTACGTGAACACAGAGCAGGCTTCCAAATACGGTGCAGGATCGCTCCTAGTTGGTTTGTTCGGCAGTTGAGGACCGTACTTCTCTGGCTCCATCCCGCACCTTCGGGTGTATCTTCTTCTTTTCTTTCAAGACGTTCAAACACGAGATTCGTTCATTAACTTTCGCCAGATGAGGTTCTTCTTCCGACCGCTGCCAGAATACCTCGGTCTCGCAGCCAGTAGGCAGTCACGTTCAGGCTGAATTGTACAGTGTGCAGAGACGTTCAGGCTGAGTTGTACAGTGTGCAGTGACGTTCAGGCTGAGTTGTGCAGAGACGTTCAGGTGAGTTGTGCAGTGACGTTCAGGCTGAGTTGTACAGTGACGTTCAGGTCGAGTGTACAGTGTGCAGTGATGTTCAGGCTGATTGTAGTGTGCAGAGACGTTCAGGCTGAGTTGTACAGTGTGCAGTGACGTTCAGGCTGAGTTGTACAGTGTGCAGTGACGTTCAGGCTGAGTTGTGCAGTGATGTTCAGGCTGAGTCGTACTGTGTGCAGTGACGTTCAGGTCGAGTCGTACAGTGTGCAGTGATGTTCAGGCTGAATTGTAGTGTGCAGAGACGTTCAGGCTGAGTTGTACAGTGTGCAGTGACGTTCAGGCTGAGTTGTACAGTGTGCAGTGACGTTCAGGCTGAGTTGTACAGTGTGCAGTGACGTTCAGGCTGAGTTGTACAGTGTGCAGTGATGTTCAGGCTGAGTCGTACAGTGTGCAGTGATGTTCAGGCCGAGTCGTACAGTGTGCAGTGATGTTCAGGCTGAGTGTATAGTGTGCAGTGATGTTCAGGCTGAGTTGTACACTGTGCAGTGATGTTCAGGCTGAGTCGTACAGTGTGCAGTGATGTTCAGGCTGAGTCGTACAGTGTGCAGTGACGTTCAGGCTGAGTCGTACAGTGTGCAGTGATGTTCAGGTTGAGTTGTACAGTGTGCAGTGACGTTCTGGCTGAGTTGTACAGTGTGCAGTGACGTTCTGGCTGAGTTGTACAGTGTGCAGTGATGTTCAGGCTGAGTTGTACACTGCGCAGTGACGTTCTGGCTGAGTCGTACAATGTGCAGTGATGTTCAGGCTGAGTTGTACACTGTGCAGTGACGTTCAGGCTGAGTCGTACAGTGTGCAGTGACGTTCAGGCTGAGTTGTACACTGTGCAGTGACGTTCTGGCTGAGTTGTACAGTGTGTAGTGACCTTCAGGCTGAGTTGTACAGAGTGTAGTGACCTTCAGGCTGAGTTGTACAGTGTGTAGTGACGTTCAGGCTGAGTTGTACAGTGTGTAGTGACCTTCAGGCTGAGTTGTACAGAGTGTAGTGACCTTCAGGCTGAGTTGTACAGTGTGTAGTGACGTTCTGGCTGAGTTGTACAGTGTGTAGTGACGTTCAGGCTGAGTTGTACAGTGTGCTAAAATGTTCAGGCTGAGTTGTGCAGTGTGCTAAGATGTTCAGGCTGAGTTGTACAGTGTGTTTAAGATGTTCAGGCTGAGTTGTGCAGTGACGTTCAGGCTGAGTTGTGCAGTGACGTTCAGGCTGAGTTGTTCAGTGACGTTCAGGCTGAGTTGTACAGTGACGTTCAGGCTGAGTTGTACAGTGTGCAGTGACGTTCAGGCTGAGTTGTGCAGTGACGTTCAGGCTGAGTTGTGCAGTGTGCAGTGACGTTCAGGCTGAGTTGTGCAGTGACGTTCAGGCTGAGTTGTACAGTGACGTTCAGGCTGAGTTGTAGAGTGTGCTAAGATGTTCAGGCTGAGTTGTACAGTGTGCTAAAATGTTCAGGCTGAGTTGTGCAGTGACGTTCAGGCTGAGTTGTGCACTCACGTTCATGCTGAGTCGTACAGTGTGCAGTGACGTTCAGGTTGAGTCGTACAGTGTGCAGAGACGTTCAGGCTGAGTTGTACAGTGTGTAGTGACGTTCAGGCTGAGTTGTACAGTGTGTAGTGACGTTCAGGCTGAGTCGTACAGTGTGCAGAGACGTTCAGGCTGAGTTGTACAGTGTGTAGTGACGTTCAGGCTGAGTTGTACAGTGTGTAGTGACGTTCAGCTGAGTTGTACAGTGTGTAGTGACGTTCAGGCTGAGTTGTACAGTGTGCAGTGACGTTCAGGCTGAGTTGTACAGTGTGTAGTGACGTTCAGGCTGAGTTGTACAGTGTGCTAAAATGTTCAGGCTGAGTTGTGCAGTGACGTTCAGGCTGAGTTGTGCAGTCACGTTCATGCTGAGTCGTACAGTGTGCAGTGACGTTCAGGTTGAGTCGTACAGTGTGCAGAGACGTTCAGGCTGAGTTGTACAGTGTGCAGTGACGTTCAGGTTGAGTTGTGCAGAGACGTTCAGGCTGAGTGTGCAGAGACGTTCAGGCTGAGTTGTGCAGTCACGTTCATGCTGAGTCGTACAGTGTGCGTGACGTTCAGGTTGAGTCGTACAGTGTGCAGAGACGTTCAGGCTGAGTTGTACAGTGTGCAGTGACGTTCAGGCTGAGTTGTGCAGAGACGTTCAGACTGAGTTGTACAGTGTGCAGTGATGTTTCAGGTCGAGTCGTACAGTGTGCAGTGATGTTCAGGCTGAATTGTAGTGTGCAGAGACGTTCAGGCTGAGGTGTACAGTGACGTTCAGGTTGAGTCGTACAGTGTGCAGAGACGTTCAGGCTGAGTTGTACAGTGTGCAGAGACGTTCAGGCTGAGTTGTGCAGAGACGTTCAGGCTGAGTTGTTTCAGTGACGTTCAGGCTGAGTTGTACAGTGTGCAGTGACGTTCAGGTTGAGTTGTACAGTGTGCAGTGACGTTCAGGCTGAGTTGTGCAGTGATGTTCAGGCTGAGTCGTACTGTGTGCAGTGATGTTCAGGCTGAGTCGCACTGTGTGCAGTGACGTTCAGGCTGAGTCGTACAGAGTGCAGTGACGTTCAGGCTGAGTTGTACAGAGTGCAGTGATGTTCAGGCTGAGTCGTACAGAGTGCAGTGATGTTCAGGCTGAGTTGTACAGAGTGCAGTGATGTTCAGGTTGAGTCGTACAGAGTGCAGTTTATGTTCAGGTTGAGTCGTACTGTGTGCAGTGATGTTCAGGTTGAGTCGTACAGAGTGCAGTGACGTTCAGGTTGAGTCGTACAGAGTGCAGTGACGTTCAGGCTGAGTCGTACAGAGTGCAGTGACGTTCAGGTTGAGTCGTACAGAGTGCAGTGACGTTCAGGCTGAGTCGTACAGTGTGCAGTGACGTTCAGGCTGAGTTGTACAGAGTGCAGTGATGTTCAGGCTGAGTTGTACAGAGTGCAGTGATGTTCAGGTTGAGTTGTACTGTGTGCAGTGATGTTCAGGTTGAGTCGTACAGAGTGCAGTGATGTTCAGGTTGAGTCGTACAGAGTGCAGTGATGTTCAGGTTGAGTCGTACAGAGTGCAGTGATGTTCAGGTTGAGTCGTACAGAGTGCAGTGATGTTCAGGTTGAGTCGTACAGAGTGGCAGTGATGTTCAGGTTGAGTCGTACAGAGTGCAGTGATGTTCAGGTTGAGTCGTACAGAGTGCAGTGATGTTCAGGCTGAGTCGTACAGAGTGCAGTGACGTTCAGGTTGAGTCGTACAGTGTGCAGTGACGTTCAGGCTGAGTCGTACAGAGTGCAGTGACGTTCAGGCTGAGTCGTACAGAGTGGAGTGACGTTCAGGCTGAGTCGTACTGAGTGCAGTGACGTTCAGGCTGAGTTGTACAGAGTGCAGTGACGTTCAGGCTGAGTCGTACAGAGTGCAGTGACGTTCAGGCTGCGTTGTACAATGTGCAGTGACGTTCAGGCTGGGCAGAGATGTCGGAAGGAAGAAGTTGTGTGCGGCCGCTGAACTCATGATTTTAAATTTTTAAACAATAACTTTAAGTAACCGCGCAGTTCACATCCATGGACAAACAAATTACCAGACAAAATACGACGCGTTTCGACCTCTTGCGTCTTCTTCAGGCAAAATAAACAACACTCAGGACAATGAAAACGAAGAATGAGCAATCACTTCTAGCATTCGACCCATACCCTTGTTCATATCTGTTCTGGGATTTGGTTTTGGGTTTTTTGTCAATGATTTGCGTTGATTTGTTTGCTTCCATTTTCATCATCCTTGTGGGTTTTTTTTTTCATCGTATTCACTTATCCCAGTTTCCTTTTACTGTCCTTCATCCCCATCATTGAATGCTTCCTTCTCTTCTTCTCTGGCTCTCTCGTTCAAATCAAGTTGTTTTTGTGTTTGTTTTCCCGTCTCATGCACACACACACACACACACACACACACACACACACACAACACACACACACACACACACACACACAGAGGAATGAAAAAAGTCAGTCTTGAGCCCATCATCATTAAATGATCACTGTCCTCCTACTTCCATCCAGTGAAGTAGGAGGCCTCCGCCCATTAGTTACCGTGTCAGCAGGAAAGACAACCTCAAGTGAATAACAGGACACCTTTGTTTTGCGCCATTATCCCATTTGTCCCTGTATGCCCCATCCACAACCCCTGACCCCACCCCCACCCTTAGCCCACCTCATCCCCCTTCCATCCCCTCTTCCCTGCACCCCCATTCATTCCCCATTCGCCTTGTCTTTGGATGGAGAGCGCTCATTCACGTTTATCGTAGTGTTATACGGTAGTTCAAGTCGTCAACGCTTTTAGTGAAATGATCGGAAGAGACTTTATCCTTTACAGGATGACGTTTTTGACTACACAGACCGATTGTGCGGCTCGCCCAAGACCACACATTTTGTAGAGGCTTTTCCCTGTTG
This sequence comes from Conus ventricosus, assembly GCA_018398815.1. Lineage (NCBI taxonomy): Eukaryota > Metazoa > Mollusca > Gastropoda > Neogastropoda > Conidae > Conus > Conus ventricosus. Next base: position 133,150,007 of record CM031597.1, on the reverse strand, counting down.
CTTATCCCTATTCAGATCGCGTGGGTCTTGTAAGACCCACACCTGACAGAGAGCGGTTCAGCAACTTGTTCCTCACCCGATGGCGTGGGTCATGTGCGACCCATTAAAATGTATAGGTCCTGGGGGAACCGCGACTAACTACGCTGAAAACTGATTGTGCCCATACATGGAAATTTCAGTGACCAACGGCTATTAAGATCGTTGACAAACTCAAGATTTCGTGAGCATAGCTCTATCCGTTCATAAGATATGATGTTCCTATTGAGTCACTGGGTCATGGAATACCTAGGAAGCACGGTAAAGGTCATTGTAATCCAATGTGTAGTTGTTTTTTTTAAAACAGTTGTCAGATTTGTTCGGACTAAAACAAAAACTGCTGAAGGTAAGTTATCAAAATACTAACTGACCATTTAATGTCATAATTATTCAAATAGAAGCTGAGGTGCACAACATTGATCACAAACTGAGTTTTAACTACTGTGCCTGTCCGTATCTAGATACAAGAAAGAAGAGGGGAAAAAAGCAAAACATACAAAGTACAAAAAGGCAACAACAAAAAAAGGAGAGAAAAGACAAACAACAGCAAATTACAAGTTCCGTCTTTCATCACGATCGATGCGCTGCCATTTTTTCCCTCAAATTCTAAAAATACAGTGCAGATTATACATACAGAAAAAGATAGAGAGATGGTATGTATAATCCTTTTTAAAGCGCGTTTTCTTCTGGAAATAAGCTCGTAGATCAAACTTGAAATATTCGAGGTTCAGACAAATCTGGGTCACAGAAAGAGACAAATTCAGATATTTTTTCCCCTTCAATCACGAGCTCACCAGAAGACAGATGAATATGTCAAGCCCACGCCACAAAACCGCACTTCCCTTGGGTCTGCTTAATGATAGCATCCTGGGACTGGAGTACGAACAGTGCGTTTATCGGTGAGAGACAGAGGGGAGTTGGACAGCGACTGTGGAAGCGACATCCAGACAAATGGATAGACGGACAGATTTTCAGTTCGACGGAAAGGAGACATAGGTGACAGAGCTGGAAGGGGGGGGGGGGGGGGGGGAGGGGACGTGTGGGAGAAGAGAGAGAGAGAGAGAGAGAGAGAGAGAGAGAGAGGAGAGAGAACGTGCAAAAAATGTTAATAGGGGAGAGAGAGAGGTATAAAGACAGAGAGGGGGGGGGGTAAAAGGGGTTGGGAGGGAAGGGGGGGGGGGCACAAACAAAACAGATAGAAACCAGACCAGACAGATGAAACACACGAAGAATCACACCGAGACAGACAGAAGAAAATGAGAAAGCAGGGGAGATCAGACAGATGGACGTGTCAAACTCTTAACTAACCTTGAGAAGGGGAAATGACGCAGACAGCTAGGAGACTGAAGGTATCATTGGCCAAATCTGCACTAATCACGACCTACTTGTAGCACATCCACACGCTTCCCCCACCCGTCACATTACCTCCAGTTGTGTGTGTGTGTGTGTGTGTGTGTGTGTGTGTGTGTGTGTGTGTGTGTGTGTCTCTCTCTCTCTCTCTCTCTCTCTCTCTCTCTCTCTCTCTCTCCTCTCTCTCTCTCTCTCTCTCTTTCTTTCTTTTCAAGCGCGAATCGGGAGGTGAGGTGGGTAGACAGACGGGACGGTTGTATTCTAATTTGTAAATTAAAAAAAAATCTTAATGGAAAGAAAAAAGAAGAAAAGAAAGAATTAAAAAACAAGATGCAAGCATATAAGTGCACTCCCAGTTTATCCTGAATACGCGTGAGATATTCCATAATGAGGAAAACCCGTCTTGGCTGGTGCAACCGTTAGTAATGGCTATTCTGGATAAACAACGGCTATCGTCTGTGACCTAAAATGAACATACTTACAAATTTTCAGAAAGATCGGCCAAGAACTTTCTGAGATTTTCCATAAAGAAGAAAACCATTATGGGCCGTTAGTAACGGCTCTAACAGTAAGTTAAACATCGGGCATCATCCGTGACCCATAATAAACATATCTACAAATTTTCAGAAATATCGGCCACGCACTTTCTGAGATATTCCATAAAGAAGAAAACCGTTACAGGCCGTTACAGCCGTTAGTAACGGCTATAACGGTAAACTAAAACATCGAGCATCATCCGTAACCCATAATGAAGATACCTGCTAATTTTCACAAAGATCGGCCAAGTACTTTCGGAGATATTCCATAAAGAAGAAAAGCGTTACAGGCCGTTTACAGCCGTTAGTAACGGCTATAACGGTAAACTAAAACATCGGGTATCATCCGTAACTCATAGTGAACATACCTGCTAATGTTCACAAAGATCGGCCAAGTACTTTCTGAGATATTGCATAAAGAAAAAAAAAACGTTACAGGCCGTTACAGCCGTTAGTAATGCTATAACGGTAAACTAAAACGTCAGGCATCATCCTTGATCCATAATGAACATACCTGCTAATTTTCACAAAGATCGGCCACGTACTGTCTGAGATATTCCATGAAGAAAAACAACCGTTACAGGCCGTTACAACCGTTTGTAACGGCTATAACGGTAAACTAAAACATCGGGCATTATTCGTGACCCACAATGAACATACCTGCTAATGTTCACAAAGATCGGCCTAGTACTTTCTGAGATATTCCATGAAGAAGAAACGGCGTTACAGGCCGCTACAGTCGTTAGTAACAGTATAACGGTAAACTAAAACATCGGGCATTTTTCGTGACCCATAATGAACATACCTACAAATTTTCTGAAAGATCGGCCAAGTGCTTTCTGAGATATTTCATAAAGAAGAAAAACCGTTACAGGCCGTTACAGCCGTTAGTAACGGCTATCGCGGGGT
>CM031597.1:133114676-133142176 GCA_018398815.1 Conus ventricosus | reverse complement strand
GCAAGACACTAAAACTTTAACTGTTTTAGCAACTGCCCTTGTACGCTCAAGACTTACATATGCTCAGGAAGTATTTTTTTAATGCACCTAAACATCTTTTAAATAAACTTCAGAGCACTGATTGCAAAGCCTTCAAAATTACCTTAGGGGTTCCCACACATACGTCAAACTTAGGGACATACAACGAAGTGGGAGTTCTACCTCTATCTGAAATTAGAAAGGCTTCTACTTTAAAATTCATCTTAAAAAGTTTCTCACAAAAGAATTTTTGCTCAGAAGAGGTATGTTTAGATTCGGAAAAGGATTTTGGAAAACGTGCACAATATATACAATCCTCAAAATCTATTTATTCATTTTCCTCAGATCTTCTAAAAGATACAAAAATAGATTTAAAAAAATAATATCGCCGGAAAACCTACGTTTTCACCCATTCCAAAATCGGGTACAATCAAAAGCTTCCTTTGACATTGACTACAATAATTTAACAAAAAAGGATTCTCCCAACATTTTGAGAAATTTTGTCTACACTCACTTAGAAAATAAGTACAACCATCACTTAAAAATATTCACAGAGCTAGCTTTCATAATTCCCTAGCTTAAAAATAAAAAGTTATTTCATCTTGGTAAAAGTCTGTCTATATATAGCGCAGAATTACTTGCTATACTCAAATCATTGGATTTCATTTTGAATTCCCCCATAAATAATAGTCAAATCGTAATATGCGCTGATTCAAAAGCGGCATTGAATGGTATTAAGTCTTCTAATTCATATGTACGATTAGACATGATAACTGAAATTAATCATATAGTACACCTTCTTTCCCAAAAAGGCATTAATATTACTTTTTGTTGGGTGCCTTCTCATTGTGGTATTATCGGCAAATGAACAAGTAGACAAAGTTGCAAAAAAGGCAGCTCAAAACCTTAGCGGCACAGTAACAATAAATGTTCGCTTAGATCTGGCAGAATGTTTCTCTATCATAAATAAAACATCTCATGATAATGCAACAAAAACACTGAGGAACTCGGACATATATTATTATAACAATTGCATCAACTGTAATGACAAAAAACAATGGGATAACATCATACAAAAGATTTATTTCCTCATCCAGGGAGAATGAAAGTCTAATCCATAGGCTTCGTTTAAACTCGTTTAAAACAAAATATTGCAAAGATATTAAATGTATGTGTGGGGACTCTATAAGTGTCAATCATTTACTGATTCATTGTCCCAAAACAAAAGAGCTGTTTAATAAATCAGGTATTGAGGGTTTTGTTGATGGATCGACTCCTTTATCACTATCTAGTATATTAAACAATTTTGCTACTCTTGAATCTATTTCTAAATGTTTATTGGCTGTTCACTTAATATTTATCTTTAGCATTTGTGATTGTTACAGTTAAAATTTTAGTTTGAGATTAAACGTTCTGATGAATAGGGTGGGGTGGAGGGTTATGATTACATGTCTTACGTACTACTTTAAAATTACACTCCCTAAAAAAAAAAATGCATCTCTTTCATTCTTTACATCAAGCTCACTCTACACTATAATATTGTCTGAATCACTCTAGTGGAAGGACGTTAAACTGAAGAACAACAACAACATATATATACACATACACTCTTCTCTCTCTCTCTCTCTCTCTCTCTCTCTCTCTCTCTCTCTCATCACACACACACACACACAACACACACACACACACACACACACACACACACACCACACACACATATCCTCACCCTCTAACAGACACACACACCAAAAGAAAGAAAAAGAAAATGACGCTATTGATCGCTGACGCGGGCTGCCTTCAGCGATGTGTTTCAGTGTCGCTTCCCTAAGGACTGCTTCCATTGCATTTGCCTCAGCTGTCGAGAGCAAGTGCTGCAGGAATGACAATGCCCGCCCGATGGAACCGGCTGCCGTCACTTTACCAGTCAACCCATTCAGCCACGCAACGGCTCTTTGAGAGCGCGCGCCTGTGCGCGTTCACACACGCGCGCGCACACACGCACGCTCGCGAGCGCGCACGCACTAACACACGCACGCAAGCACGCATGCATGCACACCACCTTTAAAGGAAGATTTCGACCAACGGACTTTTGCCAACACGGAGAAGGAATGGCAAAGTGGAGAACAGGTAGGGTTGAACAGGAGGGGAAGAGGGAGGGGCGGTGTGTGGTGTGGAGTGTGTGTGTGTGTGTGTGTGTGTGTGTGTGAGTAAGTGTGTGTGTGTGTGTGTGTTGTGTGTGTGTGTGTGTTGTGTTTGTAGTGTGTGTGTGTGTGTGTGTGTGTGTGTGTGTGTGTGTGTGTGTGTGTGTGTTGTGGTGTGTGTGTGTTTGTGGTGTGTGTGTGTGTGGTGTGTGTGTGTGTGTGTGTGTGGTGTGTGTGTGTGTGTGTGTGTGTGTGTGTGTGTGTGTGTGTTGGAGGGGGCGGGAGGTGGAGTCGAAGCAGAGACAAGAGAAAGAAGTGGTGGAATGAACGGGAGAATGAGCTGGGAGGCGGGGCGGAGGTGGAATGGGGGGCGGGGCGATGGGGGGGGTGAAATGAAAGAAATAAAGTTTAGGTTCATCAAGGAGGCGTCACTGCGTGCGGACTGGTCCATCCATATACGCTGCGTCACTCTGCTTCGAGTCAAGACCCCAGCGCGCACGATTTCAAGCTGATGACGAATCCATGACTAAGATGAGAGAATTGGAGAAGAGGATCTCCTGGCCACGACTTAGCAGATGGCTGGATGACCTGCGTGCCAGCCGAAAGCGTGGCCAGAATGACAGAAACGGAATCGGACAAGAATGAAGAAATAAGAGAGAGAGAGAGAGAAGGAGAGGAGAGAGAGAGGAGAGAGAGAGAGAGGAGGAGAGAGAGAGGAGAGAGAGAGAGAGAGAGAGGAGAGAGAGAGAAGAGAAAGTGAGAGAGAGAGAGAGAGAATGGAGAGAGAGAGAGAAGTGAGAGAGGAGAGGAAGGGAGAGAGAGAGAGAGGAGAGAGAGAGAGGAGAGAGAGGAGAGAGAGGATGAGAGAGAGAGAGAGAGAAAGAGAGAGATGAGAAGGAGAGGAAGAGAGAGAGAGGAGAGAGAAGAGAGAAACAAGAGCGATGAAATGCATATGAAAATAAGGAGAAGGGTAAACGTTAATTAAACAAGGACAGAAGAAGAAGACAAAACAGGAATGGACAATGAAGAAGAGAGAGAAGAGAGAGAGAGAGAGAGAGAGAGAGAGAGAGAGAGAGAGAGAGAGAGAGAGAGAGAGAGAGAAGAGGACAGAGAGACAGAGACAGAGAGAGAGAGAGAAAGTGAGAGAGAAATGAGAGAGAAAGTGAGAGAGAGAGAAAGAGAGAGAGAAAGTGAGAGAGAGAGAGAAGAGGAGAGAGAGAGGGAGAGAGAGAGAGAGAGAGAGAGAGAGAGAGAGAGAGAGAGAGAGAGAGAGAGAGAGAGAGAACAAGAGCATAAAATGCATATGAGTAAGTGTAACACTTTGTTATTTAACACAAGGACCAGAAGAAGAAGAAGAAGAAGAAGAAGAAGAAAAAAACCGTCGGTTTTAACTGTAACATTCCAGGCCGATCACTCTCGGGACTATCCCTACGCAGTGATGGAGGCGCTGTTTGGGGGCGGGGGGGGGGGGGGACAACCAAGGATGCAGCCGACAATCGACACTGGTATTATTACACAGTTCATAGCATGGTAGTAATACTATTGATATGCTAAACAGGGCTGCTGCCACCTCGCGATCCCTTCCACAGTAATCATTCCCAAGTCATGAGTTACACACACCACATCACACATATAACAGCCCGCGCCACACACACACACACACACACACACACACACACACACACAACACACACACACACACACACACACACGCGCGCGCGCGCGCGCGCGCCGCGCGCGCGCGTACCACACATGCACACACACACACACACACACGCGCGCGCGCGCGCATTTACTCTAAACAGTACACACAGCGCCACGTCTTGGCCACCTGGATTACAACAAACAACAACACAACAATAAAAAAGCAGAAGAAAAAGAAAAAAAAAAGATTTTCCAGAACAGACGTTTGAATGGGCCAGAGAAGACAAGGGGAAAAACAATGGACGACAGTTGAGGAAAGAAAAAGAAAAAGAAAAAAAAAGAAGAAAAAAAAATAAATAACAGAAAGGAAGGAAGGAAGGAAGGAAGAGAAAAGCGGAGGAGAGAGAAGATGAAGAAGACACGCGTGCTGGTGATTGGCACCTACAGATCCCCAGTCTGCCTGACGATTGAGGCAGTTTGCATCGATGACGCCACCTGTCTGAGAAGGTAATCATGCAGCAAGGTATCGATCAGAACACTCGTGGAGCACGGTACAGACAAACTGGAAGAAAACACGAAAGAGAGATAGGTTGCCCTCCCATTGTCTGTGTGTGTGTGTGTGTGTGTGTGTGTGTGTGTGTGTGTGTGTGTGTGTGTGTGTTGTGTGTGTCGTTCTCTCTCTCTTCTCTCTTCTCCCTCTCTCTCTCCTCTCTCTCTCTCTCTCTTCTTCTCTCTCTCTCTCCTGCTCCCCCCACCCCCTCCTCCTCAAATCACATCGCATCCCACCCACACCACCAAAGAATACCGAGCATGACCACAAAATTTCTGATTTCTCCCATTTCAGTGGCTTGAAGAACATTTTTTTTTTTAAAAGAAGGGGGGGGAGGGGGGGGAGAGAGAGGGGGAGGGGGAGAAATCACTCCCTCATGCTGCGATTATCGTAGAGTGTGTGGCATCGTCGGTCTTTTCGTCACCCCCAAAGATCGGTATCTATTATTAAGTGCACAGAACCCAAAAAAAAAAATTACATAGAGCGCGCACGCGCGCGTTCACACATACCTCATCTCCTCTCTCTCTCTCCTCTCTCTCTCTCTCTCTCTCTCTCTCTCTCTCTTCTCTCTCTCTGTCGCAACAAAACACAACACACACACACACACACACACACACACACACAACACACAACACACATCACACACACACACACACACACACACACACACACACACACACACAAAATATTCGTGTTTCTCGCCCGGCCGACCGCAAGGAGCTACGTCAGGCTTGTTGCACAACAGAGAGAGTGAGGGGAGGGGGATACAAAGCGTTCGCTCGCTCTCTCTCTCTCTCTCTCTCTCTCTCCTCCCTCTCTCTCTCTTCTCTCTCTTCTGCACGCGAGCGCGCGCGTCATGTCGAGTCGAGGTGTGTGTGGTGAGTGAGTGAGTGGTGTGTGTGATGTGTGTGTGTGTTGGCGCCTGAGTGAGTGTGCGTGCGTGGATGATGTGACGAGTGTGTGGTGTGTGTGTTTGGTGCAGTGGGTGCGTGACGGGTGCGATTGCCTGCGTAGGCGTGCGTGCGTGCGTGGTGCGTGTGTGTGGTGTGTGGTGCTGTGTGTGTGTGGTGTGTGTGTGTGGTGTGGTGTGTGTGTGTGTGAGTGTGTGTGTGTGAGAGCGGGCAGCGCGAACGTGGGAGAGAAAGAGAGAGAGTGGACGTCATGAGCGAGATTTTTCTGAAAAAAAAAGAAGGCCAAAATCCAACAATAGTCGATATTATACAGACTCCTCCCAAGATGTTTTTCGATCTTTCTTTCCGTTTTTTTTTCCCCCCCTTCAATTCCCATTTGAGATCGATCAACTCAGTGTCCCTCAAGGTTTCTCTGGAAGTCAGGTAAACGCTGCAAATCCTAGTCGTAGAAACGAGGCAAGCGATGCAGACCAAGGGTGGTGTTAAAACAGAGCAAGACTGAGGATTCAATGACCGCCTTTGTTCTGGAAAAATCTTCACATCTCCCCCCCCCCCCCCCTCAATTCCCCCTTCCCCCCCTCCATTCCCCCCCCCCCCCCCTCCTCCCCCCCCCCCCCCTCTCCCTCTCTCTCTCTCTTAGTCTGTTTACCTAATCAAAGATGTCAACAGTTCAGCTATCGTGTTATAATTAATAGCGAGTGAGTGAGTGATGTGTGTGTGTGTGTGTGTGTGTGTGTGTGTGTGTGTGTGTGTGTGTGTGTGTGTGTGGCGCAGGCACGCACGCGTTTATGAACAACCTACACATAGACCTGTTAACTTTACACATGGTTGTGTTTACGCCTTTCCCGTTCACCCCCTCTCCCATGACGAAACATTTTCCATACGAATTCTTACAGGACTCGATGCCTTCGGCTGAATTATATGTTAAACAAAAATAAATAAATATAAAAGGGATTTTTTTTTCTCAAATTAAAGGCAAGTGTTGTTTCGTTTGAAAATGATGACCATTTTCTTCTTTGAAAAACAACAACAACAACAACAAAACATAGAAAATAAGTCGCAATGCTGATTCTCTGTAATCCTTTGATTGGCTCCGAGTTGGGGACATCTGAAAAGTTTGTCTACACATGAACGCGTTTGAAAAGTTCCCTCCCTTACCACTGATCAAGTCGTAAAACAGAAGTCACGAGGTGGATTTCAACTCAGTTCATTTGTGGCGTTTCTTCTTCTTCTTCTTCTTCTTCTTCAACAGTTCAGGGTCTTTATTAAAACTGAAACTGAAAATTCAGATTGACGACGGCTGAACTATGTCAAAAGAATGACCCGAAAGACTTCGAGTGGGTGAGCAAATGAGAGAGAGAGAGAGAGAGAGAGAGAGAGAGAGAGAGAGAGAGAGAGAGAGAGAGAGAGAGAGAGAGAGAGAGAGAAGAGAAGGCAGACAGACAGACAGACAGAGAGAGAGAGAGAGAGAGAGAGAGAGGAGAGAGAGTGTGTGTGTGTGTGTGTGTGTGTGTGTGTGTGTGTGTGGTGTGTGTGTTGTGGTGTGTGTGTGTGTGTGTGTGTGTGTGTGTGGTGTGTGTGGTGTGTGTGTGTTGTAAAAGATGAGTAAAAGAGAGAGGTGTGGGGAGAGGTGGACAGGATAGGAGTCATGGAGGGGGGAGGGAGGAGCAGCAGAAAGGAGGGAAGCGGGGGGACAAAAGAGGGGAGGGAGGTGGGGGGAGGAGGCGGAGACGTTGTTGAATGATCAGAAGCAAGGCTATCACCGAGAGGGAGGGACATGACCAACAGGATGAGATATATATATAATGTCTGTTCTGACAATGACAAGAAGGATAAGCGGATAAAATGTCTGCAGACGTCATCTAATGACCCTTTCATCCTTTTTTTTTTTTTCATTTCAGACCTCAGGGATCAGATAGAAGGTGCGGGAATCAGAAACGTTTTCTATGTTTGACTGACATGAAAAGAGGGCGTCAGAGAGAGAGACAGACAGACGACAGAGACCGACCGACCGACAGAGACAGTGAGACAGAAAGAAAGAGACAGAGATAGCTAGAAAGACAGAGAGAGCCACAGAACCAGAGAAAGAAAGAGGGAGTGAGAGAGTGATCTTTAATACTGAAGACGAAGATTTCGGCCGAGACCTAGTCTTCCAATCAATCTTGTCATGCACACACCATTTCAATATGTATCATTCATACTGTGACAAATCAACATAACACCAGTGTCACGGACTTCTAATACCGACATGCAAACTGATCATGAAATGTAATAATGATATGCTGGGTAGGCAAACAGAAGGAACAACAACCAAAAAAAAAAAAAACAAAAAACTGAGACAGACAGACGATAGTAAATCACTAATGAAGACACAGAACAGAAGGGGGCTAGCACTGAACCTTGTGGGACTCTATGTCTGGCAAAGTCTGAAGAGAGAGCGAGAGAGAGCGAGAGCGAGAGAGAGAGAGAGAGAGAGAGTGAGTGAGTGAGTGAGTAAGTGAGCGAGAGAGACAGACAGACAGACTGACACAGAGAGACATACAGATATAGGATGGGGGGCGGGAGGATTATGGGAAAGGGGAGGATTAAGACAGAGAGAGCTAGAGGGGTGAGGCCGTGAGGATGAGCGGTGAAACAGAATGGTTTTTCGACAGTGTTTTCAAATTATAGCAAACAGAAGAATTTTGCACAAAGGATGCCGGTGATCTTAACCATATAATCAACTTATTGAGACAAGAAACGTCTGTTCCAGTGTTTTCTTGAACTGGGTTAGTACACTGGTGTTTTGTAGACCAGCTGGAAGTGAGTTCCAGACATATGGTTCATAGTAAGCTGGGCTTGTTTTGTGTTGATCAACGCGTGTGTATGGTGGAAGGCGACAGGCGACAGATCATGACACCACCAAAAATCTAGGCCTATAACCCCCCCCCCCCCCACCACACACACACACACACACAACACACACACACCTTTCTCAAGTGGTAAATAGGTAACAATGAAGTGTTCATTGAAAAGGTGTGTCTTAACATGTCGACAGCAGCACTGTTCTCGTTCACGAGCGACACAAATCGCTCACAACACTGAGAACGCGGGTGCACAATTGTCACGTGCTGTCGTCACTAACTCACCGACGCTGTTGCCGATACAACGAGGCAACCCTCGTCCTCTCAGTACACGTTGGTTCATCCTTCAGCAGCGAAAAAGAAAAAAAAAAAGTTTTGTGATGAATTGCGGACTGGTCGCGACTTGTAGCCTACCTGTGTATGATTTTGTCTCTGCAAGAACAGGTGAATTATTCTGGGTTTTGTACGACCGAGGTATGTCAATAAGTCTCAGTTGAGTCATCTATCAATCCCGTCTATCAGTCGCTGTATGGACGTTCACAATACTCGGAATGTTCCTGTTGACAAGTCACTCCTCATAGGGCGAGGTTTGTTAGTACACGAACGAGTTTCGTTGCTCTTCGAAGGGGACTACGCAACATCGCTGAACTCGAGATGTGAACGCACCAGCGCACAGAACGATATCTTCCTTGATTCACGACACTGTATGCGCAGATGAACGGAGAGTTGCACAACGCGACTTCACAAGTGATGGGATAACGGAGAGAGGGGGGGGGCGGAGGAGAAATGGTGAGCGGTGGAGAGTGGGGGGGGGGAGAGGGAGAGAGAGAGAGAGAGAGAGGGAGGGTGGGTGAGAGAGAGAGAGAGAGAGCGAGAGAGAGAGAGAAAGAGAGTCTTCTTCAAGACAGTGGCGGACAGACAAAGAGTGAGAATGAGCAGAGAGAGGAGTGGCGGACAGAGTAAACAGAGAGAGAGAGAGAGAGAGACGGACAGAAAAGGCAGAGACAGAGAGAAACATGATGGGCACGACAGGCACTGAAAAATAAAAACAGACCTGGATACAGCAGGGGCAGATCAAACACTAGATGATGGGTGTTGATGAACTTGAGATTGGCATCCATGGATTCCCCACACCCCAGTGGGTCCTGGAGCAACAACACACTCGGAGGGAGGAGGGAGGGGGGTGGGGGTGGAAGCCCTCCAGATGCATGAAAGTAATATCAATGGGGGGAGGGGGGGGGGAATGGGGGCCTCATCGGTAGATAAGCAGATATATATCTCCATTTACCAAGTATGCTTGTAAAAATCTGTCTCTATTTCTGAATACTTTTCGCACTAAAAAATAGGAGGGGGGGGGGGGGGGGGGGATTCCGGAACACCCATCCCTCCCCTGGATCTATCTCTGTACAGAGAAGACAGAAAATGGTGTACGGAGTGTCAACCTCTGGTGATGTCAGTGGAGGAAGGACTAGCGCAGCCCAAACACACCTCACAGCTTGCTTACGATCTCATTCATATATATCATGATCCGTCACATCAAACCACTAGTAAAGTCTATAACTTTACTACACATGATCATAGAACGAACCATCAATGCATATGGAATCAAAACAAAATAAAACATTCTCTCTTTCCTGAACTTCACAAAATCATTTGTCTAAAACATCATTAACTAACCGGGTATGAATAGATTTCTACTTTACCTGGCCAGGTGATCTTAAACTATTCACGAATCACTGTCTTTTCTTTTCCTTTTTTTTTCTTTCACTGTCACTTTCACAACACGGCACAACTGCTGGCACTGGTATTGGTCTGCTGGCGCCTGGTCAGGTGAGACTGTTGGCACTGGCGTTGGTCTGTCGATGAAAGTGGCGCTGGCCAAGTATGAGTCGAACCCCGGTTTAGATAGAACAGTGACTATCAACATCGATCTGTTCTCCTTTCTTTCTTCCTGCATTAAACGCACTGCACTCTCTCTCTCTCTCTCTTCTAGTCTGCTCTTATCAAATGGACATGGTTGCTTTCCTTTTCTTTTTTTTCTTCTTTCTTTTCCTCTTCATTAGTTAGCAACTCTCTCCACATCTCTCCTAAGTCCTTCTCTGCAGACTATCTCGTGCTAATGCCCAAACTTCACTCCTCTCATCTCTCTGCCTTACTCTCCTCAGAGATTACACTCAGACTCTCTCTCTCTGTCTCTCTGTTCGTTCTCCCCTCGTTCTCCCGTTCTCTCACTCTCACATCCTTCTTATTCGTTCCGATCTGTCCAAAAAGGGCGAGTACCATTGGTCAGTATTTTTACCCCTGACACCCGAAGTTATCTCCCTCTAATTCCATTGGATATTCAAATCATGACAGTCACGCCTACACACCTTACTCTCTGTGGTGGTCAATCGGTCATTTAATTGATTAGCTAGATTTCACCCCACCACACACTACCTTCCCCCTTCCCTACTTAACTGGCGCCGTGTGGCTTAAGTCGTGGGCACTGGTCAGTGTAAATTGGCTAGATGAGTCCGGGTAGGCGCCACGACGTCTAACTAACAATGACGCTGGTTCCACAAATTGGCCAGATGAGCTGAGCCAGGCACTACGACTCGTCTCGCAAGACATCGAGGCGTCGGTCAAACGGCTTAGTCTGTCTGGGTGGATCGTACGTCTCCGTGAAGCCCCTCCACTAAGCTTAATTGGCTGGGCCCGACCATGGGCCCGTCTATGTGGCGCTAGAATGTTTGAGTTGAAGCTTATGTCCGAACAAATTGGCTGGCGACTCCACAAGTTGGGTTGTTTCATTTTTTGTCCGTGACAATTTCCCCCTTGCAAAAGACCATGCTCCGCATTGTCTCAAAACAACGGTACAAAAAAAACAACAACCGAATTTGCTGACACACAGCTACACGTGCAAGTTTTTTTTAAAAAATACTTTACAACCAACGGTTTATAAATTATAAAATATATCATTAGTGAATACCACTCCAATGAGTTATCATTGACGTGCGCTCTTGCGTTATTTCAATTCATTTTATAACGACCTCTGTGCGCACTTATGCAATTCCCCTACCTGCGGATTTGCCACATCTTTTCCAATTTCTATGAAAAGCACAATATATATGCTCACGATCCATGACACTTCACTGAGGAATCTCCCATCCTCACTTATTGCAAATAATGCATCACTACACAAGCGACTGTATGCTCCAAGCATAACTACATTCACAAGAACAAGTCTCACAAAGAAAATATGAACAAGTCTCACACAAAAATATGAACCATAGCAACTGGGAATGAACCCATATCCACTCAACATAACTGTAATCAACACATATTATCAACCAAGCACCCCGGATATGACTGACTTCCTCTGAGTTGCAGCTTGCTAGACTACACGGCCTTAAATAGTCAGCTCCGACATTCTGTCGACCTGGGATGTACTGCACTCGATACCTGTAGGGCTGCAGTGCCATTGCCCAACGCAGCACTCTGCTGTTTTCAACTGCGCCTCCTGCAGGAATTTGAGTGGTTGGTGTCAGTCTCTATCACGAACTCCTTCCCATACAAGTATTTGTGGAACTTCTGCACGGCCCACACAACAGCTAAACACTCCTTCTCCACCGTTGCGTACCCTTCTTCACACTTTGTCAACTTCCTGCTAGCATACCTCACAGGAAACTCGACCCCTCATGCTCCTGTAACAATACTGCACCTATCCCACCACCTGATGATCTGTCCGCAACAAAAATGGTTTGGACATATCTGGTAGCTTCAAGATGGGACGGGAACCTAGTCTTTCCAACACCGTCTGCAGTGCTTGCTCTGCAGCGTCTGACCACTCGACCACTGCCGGTTTCCCTGCCTTGACCAAATCACTGAGAGGACTCGTGATTGCTGCGAAATTTGGAACAAACCCCCTATAGAAACCAATAAAACCTAGCAGACTCCTGACTTTTGTTTTGGTCTTTGGTCTCTCTGAATTCATCATCTTCTCCACCTTTCCTCTTTCCGGCTGCTTTGTGTCGCCTCCGACAACAAAACCTAGGAACTCCTACTGTCTAGCCCTTCATACAGTGACACATCCCTGTATGACTCTTCTGGAAACTTAGGCAACAAAATCTCCCCTTCTTCAGCTGGGTCTCTTTCACCTCATCAATGATTGCTGCTGCGCCTATGTGCTGAGTCTCACGCTGAATATATTTGCGGAGAAAATTCGCATGGAAAAGTTTTGGTTTCCCATTCACATCATTCGGTAATCCCGATCTACCTTTTCAGTGTGGTGAATGGTCCCTCCAATGCATCAGCAGCTTGTTGTGATCCGTGGGAAGCAGTAACAGGACTTGATCTCCCACCTTGGGGGATTGCTTCCTCACCTTCCTGTCATATTGCTTCTTCTGACCGACCCTAGCCTCCTGCAAACCTTCCTTGCAACCTACATGTCTCATACCTGTGCCCACCTTTGGAACAGGGCGAGATTGGGCCCATCAGATCAACGGCCACTCTCCTGAATGGTGTGTCAATTAAAGGGGGATGTTTAAGAGGCGCCTTCCTCTTCACCCCTCTTGTGGCTGACCTTTGACACACGTCACATGACATGCAGAAACGCTTGATGTTGCCATTGCTCCTGGCCAATGAAAGTCATCAAGATTCGGTCAGCTGTTTTGCTGGTGCCGAGATGACCCGCCATGAGCGACTCGTGACCCACTGACATGACAGTGTCACGATAACACGCTGGTACCTCTAACTGAGTGGTCACCTTACCTGTCTTCCCTTGGTGAACACTCGGTACAACAGCCCGCCTTTCACAAGAAATTCTGTCTCACCTCCTCTAACCTCCTGTTTCTCTCCACCTCTTGCCAACTCCCAAGACTTCACGAGCGAAGGGTCTTGTTCCTGTGCTGCCCTAAAACTCATCAGGCGACACGTCTATGCCCGACTTCCTTGCCGGAACGACTAACGTTTATCACCCTTTTCCTCCTTCTTGCTCCGTGTTTGAACTGCTGCCCCTGTAGCAGTCAACAACTCAGGATCCCCTGGACCCCTTGCACCTGGAATATTTCCAATGATCAAATCATGAAGGGGTTTCTCCATCACAACGCAGACAACTCGCCTGAGAAGTAAGGGGTACGTACTTCTATCTTAGCAACTGGAAACTCCCTCACAGTGCCATCGATTAGAGTACAGGTCTGGATTTGCCCTGTCAAATCCCCTTTCTCGACCAGCGTTGTTCGTACTACCCCGCATGAACAACCAGTGTCTCGTAACACTTTCACCCTCTGCTGGCCAATCCACCCTTCTTCCACTGGTAACGAACCACTCAGCCTAGTGCCTCCATCCCTGACACTGACTGCTGTCCAGTGCTAGCCATAGGCTGCACTCCACCCTCTTCAGATCGGATCCTGTTGGTTCCACTGCAGGTCGTTTCCCTTGACGACCCTTATCCACCTCTTGCAAGGCTGCTGCCTTCTGGAACCTCATGCGACAGTCCCTCGCCACATGTCCCTTCTTGTGACAAATGAAAACACCTAATGTCCCTTTGCCCTTCTTCTGCCCCACCACTGGGTTTGCGACTTTGCAGAAAAACTCCCCTGGTCTCCTTGCACTCTTCTCACCTGTGCCTAGCACCTGTTTCTCCTGCACCTTCGTGCCCAAACGTGCCTCTCTATACACCTCTGCGAACTTCAACAACTCTCCTGCTGTCTCTGGCTGTCTCTCTTTCAAATGTATGGTTAACTCAGGGCCGCAACCTGACAAAATCTGTTCTTTCATAACTAGCTCTTTCAACTCAGCGAACTCCTTCTTCGTACCGCTCAACTCTAACCACTTCTCAAAATAGTGATCCAAACGTAGCACCAAACTGAGTGTACGTCTCACCTGCTTGTAATTTAGCTGAACGAAATTTCTTCCTGAACCCTCCTCTGTGAGGTCAAATCCCTTCATCAATGATTCCTTCACAGCACCAAAATCGGACTGTTGTTCTGCTGGTAACGCAGTGAAAATCTGCAATGCCTTACCCGTCAGTAACGCCGACAAAATGACTGCCCACTCTTCTGGAGGCCAACCCTGACTGGTTGCAAACGTTTCGAAACGACTGATGTATGCATCAATCGAATCGGTCCCTTCCGAGAATTTTTGGCAACTTGGGTCGGGGGGCATAGCTGCGCACAGAGTCACTGGAAAGTGAACTTCCATCATCGGTGGTTTCCCTTGTATTCTCACTTTCTCTAACTCTAATTGAACCTTTATGTCTTTCTGTTTCCTGCGTTTCCCTAGCTTTAATCCTTTCTGTTTCCTGCGCTTCCCTTATTCTTTCTGTTTCCTGCGCTTCCCTTATTCTGTCTGTTTCCTGTTTCATTCTTTCTGTTTCCTGCGCTTGCCTTATCTTTCTGTTTCCTGCGTTTCCCTAACCTTTTCCCGTTCTGCTATTTCGACTGCGATACGGCGTCTTTCCGCGCGTTCATCCCTTTCCATCTTTTGTTGGTTTTCAACGAATGCACGCAACTCATCTCCTGAGTAACCTAGATCACGAGCGACGCTCACAAGTTGTTCAATAGGGGTGTTCTTTCTTCCGCCATATATCTTTTTTTTTTTTTTTTTTTTTGAACAAGATTTTATTACTACGACAGCCAAACTGGTGGTTACCGACACGCGTGACGTAATAGCCACAATCCTATGAATGATAAATTAGCTTGGGACAACGTAATTAGTTTTTATAAGACGCCTAGCGCCTGACCCAACTATGAGAGCGAATTATAGACAATCTGTGCGAAATGAGTACTCTGGGGCTGAAATGCCAAGCCTAGTATTAACTATCTTGGAAGCAATGCCAAGCCTAGTATTTAACTATCTTGGAACATACAGTAAGACAACCCCTTGTCTTAGGATTACAGTACTTGAATCCCACCCAGCTTCCTCTCTGAGAAGTTGAACAATTATATAATGGGCCAGAATATCCTGGCAGGCTCGCCAATAAATTGTCAACCTCTGGTGATGTCAGTGGAGGAAGGACTGCGCACAGCCCAAACACACTCACAGCTTGCTTACGATCTCATTCATATATCATGCATCCGTCACATCAAACCACTAGTAAAGTCTATAACTTTACTACACATGATCATAGAACGAACCATCAATGCATATGGAATCAAACAAAATAAACATTCTCTCTTTCCTGAACTTCACAAATCATTTGTCTAAAACATCATTAACTAACCCGGGTATGAATAGATTCTACTTTACCTGGCCAGGTGATCTTAACTATTCACGAATCACTGTCTTTTCTTTTCCTTTTTTTTTCTTTCACTGTCACTTTCACAACACGGCACAACTGCTGGCACTGGTATTGGTCTGCTGGCGCCTGGTCAGGTGAGAGACTGTTGGCACTGGCGTTGGTCTGTCGATGAAAGTGGCGCTGGCCAAGTATGAGGTCGAACCCCGGTTTAGATAGAACAGTGACTATCAACATCGATCTGTTCTCCTTTCTTTCTTCCTGCATTAATGCACTGCACTCTCTCTCTCTCTCTCTCTCTTCTAGTCTGCTCTTATCAAATGGACATGGTTGCTTTCTTTTCTTTTTTTTCTTCTTTCTTTTCCTCTTCATTAGTTAGCAACTCTCTCCACATCTCTCCTAAGTCCTTCCTCTGCAGACTATCTCGTGCTAATGCCAACTTCACTCCTCTCATCTCTCTGCCTTTCTCTCCTCAGAGATTACACTCAGACCTTCTCTCTCTGTCTCTCTGTTCGTTCTCCCCTCGTTCTCCGTTCTCTCACTCCACATCCTTCTTATTCGTTCGATCTGTCCAAAAGGGCGAGTACCATTGGTCAGTATTTTTACCCCTGACACCCCGAAGTTATCTCCCTCTAATTCCATTGGATATTCAAATCATGACAGTCACGCCTACACACCCTTTCTCTCTGTGGAGGTCAATCGGTCATTTAATTGATTAGCTAGATTTCACCCCACACCACCACTACCTTCCCCCCTTCCCTACTTAATGGCGCCGTGTGGCTTAAGTCGTGGGCACTGGTCAGTGTAAATTGGCTAGATGAGTCGGGTAGGCGCCAACGACGTCTAACTAACAATGACGCTGGTTCCACAAATTGGCCAGATGAGCCTGAGCCAGGCGCTACGACTCGTCTCGCTAGACATCGAGGCGTCGGTCAAAACGGCTTAGTCTGTCTGGGTGGATCGTACCGTCTCCGTGAAGCCCCTCCACTAAGCTTAATGGCTGGGCCCGACCCATGGGCCCGTCTATTGGCGCCTAGAATGTTTGAGATTGAAGCATTATGTCCGAACAAATTGGCTGGCGACTCCACAAGTTGGGTTGTTTCATTTTTTTGTCCGTGACAGTGAGCATGTATATATGCATAGTCACATGTGCAAGCATAAGAGTGTGTACATGTATACATCTGTAAAAGAGAGAGTGTGTGTGTATATATATCGTATGCATACACATGTAGGAGGCAGTCAACCAGAGTGTGTGCGTGCACATGGCGGTATGCATGATCTTATTCATTGGTTAGCCTATGTACAACTGCAAGTGTTTGCATGCATATTCTTATCTGTCATTAAGCAAATACAACAAGCAATTAGCACGTAAATCATGCTATCACCATCAGTATGACGACAAGAAAAGCAGGACAAGTCGCTTACCACAAGTGATTCCTGACAGAAAATTGCTGGTGATTAGCAGCACTGTGGAATAACTACGGCACAGCAAGAATTGTCTTATTGGCAAGGGGGGCCAGGCAAGTGGACAGTTACAGAGCTGACTGCCTTTTGACGTACGCTTACATCTGCATGCACGTCATGTTTTGCGCTTTTTGTGTGTGCGAGTGTGTGTGTGTGTGTGTGTGTGGGGGGGGGGGGGTTGTTTTTGTTTTTTTTAATTGAAGGGTAAAAGTTCAATAAGTTCATGACATCTCAGTTTGCATACTACTTACTGAATTCCCTAAGAAGATTATCATCATTAGTTTTGATTTTTTTAACCTACACACACACACACAACACACACACCACACACACCACAACATGTCACACACACACACACACACACACACACACCAACACAGCCACCAACACACACACACACACACACAACACACACACACACACACACAACACACACACACACACAACACACACACAACACATACAACACACACTAAAGAATGTGAAGCAGACAACACCACCCCAAGGTGCACACACACACACACACACACACACACACAACACACACACACACATACAGACACACACACTAAAGAATGTGAAAGCAGACAACACATACACCCATGCAAGGTGCCACCACACACCACACACACACACACACACACACACACACACACACACACACACACACACACTGGCCACAGAGGTAAAGTGGTTAGTATCATGGACTTCCAGCTGGGAGGTCGTAGTTCAATTCCCATCACAGCTATTCATTTCCAGGATTTTTTTTTCTTTTTCATTTTTTATTTTTTTTTTTTTTTTTTTTTTTTTTTTTTTTTGCAAGCACATGGGACTGTCACTGGACGGACACAGAAGGTAGGGCCCACTCTTGCTGGCTCCCCGACCAAGTAAATTTTGTTATCAGTCAGGGAGCATTGTAGCTGATGTCCTGCATAAAGTTGGATCAGAGCAGGCGCCTCTGAGCACAGCCAAAGTGACATGGCCGCAGTGCATACGTGTCTCCTCTGGCAGGTTGCCT
Organism: Conus ventricosus; assembly: GCA_018398815.1. Lineage (NCBI taxonomy): Eukaryota > Metazoa > Mollusca > Gastropoda > Neogastropoda > Conidae > Conus > Conus ventricosus. The sequence continues at coordinate 133,124,371 of CM031597.1, read as the reverse complement.
CATAATGAACTGACGCTCTGCACTGCCACTGGATTGCCAGTTGAAGGGCTGTGGCTGGACAAGCCAGGCTGTGGCTGTGGCCAGGAAGTCAGAATGACCACTGTGGAAGGAATGCCCACAGAAGTGGCTTGGAAGATGAGATAAGAAAGAACACACAGCACACACACACACACACACACACACACACACACACACACACCACGTATGTATCGTGCACGCACGCGCACACACCACACACACACACACACACACACACACACACACACACACACACACACACACACCACACGTATCGTCACGCACACACACGTATCGTGCACGCACCAACACAAACACACACACACACAACCCACACACACACACACACACACACACAACACACACTACACACACACACACACACACACACACACACACACACAACACACATTCACACATGTGGCACAGGCATATATGCACATTTTCTGGTTTTATTGTTTTTCTTTCTTTTCGAGTCCCTTTCGCTCACAACACAAAGTACATAGTCTTCATTTTCTTGATGTACAACCATAACTATAGCTTTGTTTACTCCCCCACTCTCTCTCTTTATAGCACAACACACACACCACACACACACCACACACACACCACACACACACACGAAAATGTACATACGCATGCATGCACACAACACACACACACACACACACACACCACACACCACACACACACACACACACACAGATGAGCATGCAGACAGTGTGGTATGGGTATATCTATATGCATATAGTGTATGTATGTCTTAATGTGTGTGTGCGTGTGTGTGTGTGTGCATGCTCACGCCATGCATGCATCTGTGCATGCATACATGCAGGCAAGAAGCCATGTATAACTGAAAATATACATATTATGAATCTGTCTGTGCATGTTGGTACATGTGGGTGCATGCAACCATGCATAACGTGTTCTGCACAATCTAGCAAGAATGATCCCCAACCTGTTATCACTGTCTAAATTGACCTCACGCATTCTCCAAAGCATATCTGAGGGAGGAAAACCCCACTGCCCACACACTCACTGTCATAGTCCGATGGATGGGGACTATAAAAACCCAGGTCTTTACCAGAATCGAACCTCGGAGCTTTCGCTTGACTTCTGGTTCTGATCACAACTGCACAGATCTGTCATACTCCTTTAACAAGATCTGCTCTGGCATCTACATATAGACTGAATCATCTTTAATGATGTTTAGTGAAAGAAATGCGAACAGGGATCCCCCATGTCAACTTATATTGCAACAATCAGGCTGCAGCTGCTAACATACCTACCTTCATCATTATGCTATGAAAATGTGTGTGTGTGTGTGTGTGTGTGTGTGTGTGTGTGTGTGTGTGTGTGTGTTGTGTGTGTGTGTGTGTGTGTGGTGTGGTGCGTGCGTGCGTGTGAGCGTGCGCGCGTGTATGTGTGTGCACGTGTGTGTATGCATTAACAGTAGTTTTATACATATCAATCTTTTTTCTTCAAGTCATTGCTGTTGCCATAACTCATATTCATAAGGATTAAACAAGCCTGCCTGATGTGCAGAAATATAATTTCACTTCATTAGTCTCCAAGCTGATGAAAACTGGTCCAATGAAATCTAAAGAAAGAAACGCTTTAATCAATTCACTACATAATTTCTTATAACTCACAAATCATCTGGTCCTCTGTAGTTACTAAAAAAAAAAAATCAAAGGTCATGTTTTGTAACTTTAGATACCTAGTGATATGTAATTTATGACATGTATGAAATCACAGTTGCTCAGTAACTGGTAGCAATGTGCAAGGGGTTGTTGGTTCTCTGTAGAGTCTGAAGTGTTTCATGTATCAAATTTGACTGAAGCTACTGATGAGCACCTTCCAAGCTACCAAAACAAGAGCACCACTGAGACCCACGCATAAGAAATAACGCATCCTACTTAAAAAAGTGAAATTCATTTACCTCAACCGTCAACAACAACAACAACAACAAAAACAAAAAAACAAAACAAAAAAAAGATGAATAGGGAGACAGATAGACAGACAAACGGACAGACAGATGGACAGACAGACAGACAGATTGATAGATTTTGAAGTATACTTTTCAGTTTCATGTCCATCAAATGTTAAGAATAATATGAACCGGTGGTTCAGTTCATTAGGTAACACAACAGATTTACACAAATGCTGCTGTTATTCAAGCAGGCCTATGTCATAACTTGTAAAACATTCTTTGAAGTTGACATGTGTGTATGTGAACGTGATTCCTTCATAGGGCCTGATCAGTTACATGAGAGGAGAGGGAGGCTCCAAATTTTGTAAATGCAAAAGGGTTCGGGGTGGGAGGTGGGGTGGGGGGATGTGGTGGGGATGGGGAGTGTGGGTACCTCTCCCAAAAATTGGAGAAGGTGAGTGGGAAGGTGAGCAATTCTCTAAAAAAAAAATGTTGTATTACCGTGGCAGAAGAGGGGAAGGTGGGAGGGAGGGAGGGAGGGAGGGGAGGAGGAATTTGGCCTGTATCAAACATGTAGTACATGATGTACCTTTACAGATTCTCTTTACAGGTCAGAGGAAGGTGGGGGTAGGGAGGGGGCATGGTGGAGGGAGGGGTCTCCAAGGTGTCTGGGAGAACCTCCCCCTCCTCTCGTCCAGCCCTGCGTTCAATGTCAAAGATCTGTCTAATGCACTTGGAATCACAGGAATCAAATTTGCTCCTACACCAGGCTAAATCTTCAGCATATTTCGAACAAAACAATTTATGATTTTAGAAGTAAAAATGAATTTTTTTTTTTCCCCTGAGTGTTCTTGCTTGCTTGGTTCTGTTGTGTTCAATAATGGCATATGAGGCAAAGGTTTGCATGTTAATGCTGCAATGTACGTCATGATCCATTCTATCAGAAATGTAGATACAGCGTCTACCATATCTCAAATATATTTCAAAATTTCTACATTTTTTGGCAACTGTCTCTTGAGCCATATAGATAGATATATATTTATTCAGTATATTTGGGACCTTACCCTCTCAAGTTGTGTCTTGTGTCACAATACTTACTAGTAAACATTTTAGCCAGTGAATAAGATGTTGCCTGAATTTTTAAAGTATAGATAATGTATCCAATGAATGATATGTTGCCTTGAGTTTTAAGCTGAGCTTAACAGTGCACTCAAATGGAAGAATCAAGGTGACACATGCCTTTCTTTATCATCAGCATGTTTTACAGCATGAACTGCAATCATGGCCACAAGTGTGCTTAATGTTGTTTACACATAAACTTTAAATACACACACACATACTGGATCACACACACACATACATGCATACATATTCAGGTATGCACGCCCACACACACACACACACACACACACACACACACACACACACACACACACACACACAAACATACATTCGTCTCAAGTCATTTTTACTTGAAAAAAAGATTCATTAAAAAGCAAACGCATGCACACACCACACACCACACACACACACACACACACACACACACAAAATGTGAGAGAGGGGGGGTAAGAGAAGGATGTGGCACTGAGAGAGAGAGAGAGAGAGAGATGAGAGAGAGAGAGAGAGAGAGAGAGAGAAGAGAGAGAATTGCGTGCGTGTAACACACCTCAAAGTTTTGTCTAAAAATACTTGTCACTACATCTACTAAGGACACACACACACACACACACACACACACACACAGAGAGAGAGAGAGAGAGAGAGAGAGAGAGAGAGAGAGAGAGAGAGAGAGAGAGACGACCAAGAAATGTATCACCATCCGCTCATTCTGCACACGTAACACGTAGGCCTACGTACAGTTACAGAACTGTGACAACAATCGAAATCGATGAATATTTATTTTAAGACGCTACACCGGCACAAAATCAACCATTGATGCAATAATTACCAGATCAAGGAACATTTTACTGTGCTTTCTGTGTGTAACAATAAACCAATTTATGTTCAGGATGATCAGGAATAAGAAAGCGTAACCTGTTGAGATATGAGCGGTCTGCAAACAAAAACATCGCAAACGAAACCAGCATGGTTTGCTTACCTGATTGGCAGATTCTGGGAGCGAGTCTGAAGCAGACGACACAACGATGAAATGGCTTTTGTTCTTCCTGCAGAAAGCGCACTTCGTGTTGAGCGTGGTGAGTTATTTTTTCACTTGAGATCTGTTGCTGGGAGAACGATTTTAAATAAATGTGCCCACTTTCAAGGAGCATTACACGTCAAATGAATATCTGCTGTATCTTCGATCACCCATTTATAAATACTTCCATCATCGGCATTTTCCGGGTAAATTCGTGATCGTGTTCGCAGGCACTTTCGGCTGGTTACACTCGATTCAACCTCGGTCAGCACGCAACGGTTTGCCGGTAGTCTGGGTCTTTCCTTGTTCGGCGATTTTTGTTTTCAAATGAGATTAAAACGGATAAGTTAATACTTTTGTTAAGAACATGCCCTGAAACATATGTAGGGGGGGGGGGGGTAAGGGGGGTCAGCGGAGCAGCTGCGATAACTGTTTCGCTCAGTATGCAGAGTTCAACACAAGCTTGTTCTGACACCTGGTTACCCGCCGTACTTGAAATCTTCCGGCGAGTTTGGAAAAGCTCTCTATCCTACGAGGAGCATGTGTCCAGTTTAGTATAGTTCAGCGTCATCATTACAGCCTGTCTGACCACACACGGCCTTTCAAGGCTGTTAACACGTAGGCGGAAAGGGGGAAAAGTGGGAGGGGAGGGGTACCATTTTGAAAGACAAACAACAGCTGGAGGCAATTATGTGTGTGCGCGCATCAGTTCGCGCTGGTGACCTACTCGTTTTTGAGTGAACCAGTATTTTAGGAAGAAGAAGAAGAAGAAGATAACATTGTAACTAAACTACTTGTTGACGTTCTTCCGTGGGTAAGTCTGGACCAAGTCCAGAACGCCAGCCATTCTACACACACACAAAAACTAAACTAAAAAAAAAAAAAAGAAAGAAAGAAAAAGAAAGGAAAAAAAGCACAACCAAACAGTCAAGGGAGAAAGAAGAATTCTAACAAGCTCAACGGGACTGAAATGTAGTGTTAAACTTGAATCAAAACAGTGGAAATACCAAAGTGTCTTTGGGAGTTCAGACCAACAGAATCCATAGAAGCTAATCAATAACACCGTTCGTTTCCACATCCGTTGTTTTCAAAAATAGTAGAATTCATAATGGACGCAAAATAAAAATCATAGGCTAATACACACACCCATGGTGCATGTCACACACATACACACACACGCGCGCGCGCACGCACGCACGCACGCACACACGTTTGCACGCACGCACGCACGCACGCGCGCGCACACACACACGCACACACACACACACACACACACCACACACACACACACACACACACACACACACACACACACACACAGTATTGACAAGGGATTTTCGAGAGAGAGAGAAAAAAAGTGTGTATAGGCTACATAGATAGATAGATAGACAGGCAGACAGGTAGATATAGATGACTGATTGATAGATAGGCCTAGATGGATGATAGATATAGATATAGTAGGCGTATTGTAGTTGTACGTCCTTGTACAGATTAGGCTAACCGCCGCCAGAGCAAAATGGAATGGACGAGTATTGCCCCTTCTTAGGCTTCAGACATACGATGAACGAGTGTCGGACTATTCGATTCTTACATAGCCCATCATTAGATTCGTAGATCGCTGCAGCGTGTACCAGAATTTCGGATCGTCCTCATGGGACACACACAAAAAGTTCGAAGTATCGTCTTTTTCAAAGCACCTTCGGTGTTCCTAGTGTTTGTCTTTCTTGTTCTGCAGCCGTGTTTTGTATGTTGACAAACATGTACACTGGTGATTTGCCTATAGAATTAATGTATGAAAAGGGGGGGCCACTTGATTTTTTTTTTTTTTTTTTTTTTTATTAAGACAACTTTCACAAATTTTGCAGAGTTTGATTCCAAACAATTGGGAAGAATATTTTGTATGTTTGTTAGTTAGTTTGTTTTTCAACAACTTCTTTCATCCGAGAAAGTAGTCGTTAACAAGATATATCAGATATGCTGTGGATCCCAGAGCATTGTTATCATTTGATTACTTAAAGAAACCTGTTACGATTATTCGGATTCTTTCACGTTAAATAATCGTTGTTGGCAGTAATTCATTACAAAAAGAAGCCCGCTGTTATCATTTAGGCCCAACTAAAAACCATGAAGCAGGTAAAAGGCGATTTAAACTCTTACACAGGTGTGTAACATGTTATACAAGTCAGTAGTTGTCTCCATCCTCTTACATGGTTGCGAGACATGGATATTGATGGCTGAAAAGGAAAGAAAAATCCAGGCGTTTGAGACCAGGTGCTTGAGGAAACTACTCCGCATCTCCTACAAAGAACACAAGACCAACGATTATGTGCGGAACCTGGTCACTAACCTAGTTGGGCCCCACGAACCACTTCTGGCAACCGTCAAACGACGGAAGATGGCATGGTTTGGCCACGTCATTCGTCACAACACCCTCTCCAAAACCATCCTTCAAGGTACCGTTGAAGGAGGGCACAGACGAGGACGGCAGAGAAAGAGCTGGTCCGTCAATATAAAGAACTGGACCAAAATGACCATGCCAGATCTCCTCACGACAGCTACAAACAGAAGAGCCTGGAGAGAAACGGCGGCTGCCTTATCACCCCCCCCCCCCCAGCCTTATCACCCCCCCCCCCCCCCCCTCCCCAGCGGTCAGGGGAATGACTGACTGAACATGTTATCTGGTTTGAAACGGCTGTAATGGTTGAAGATGAGGTACGAGGAGGCAGACACTGAAGAGAAATGGGGATGGGGGATGCCGCAAGTTTCAATAGCGTATATGTTGCAGCTTTGACCAAAAATAGTAGCTCAGACGAAGACGATTATTTGTTGTTGTTCATTTTTTTAATTAAACCCAAGCTCAACCGTACCTACATGCTTGTCGCAGCCCGCAAGTAATCACCTTCCAGTTCAATGTATCAGCAGGCTCTTTTGTTTCGCCCACCAGAAGTTCCAGGGTTCTGGCACTGAGTCAGTTCAATCGTCCCCTCCACTGTGTTCTTTAAATAATGAATATCTCAGAACCCACATAGTTGTGTATACATCGCTAAAGTCACAAAAATTAATGTATTCTATTCATTACAATCGTGTTGGACTGAGAAGCCCATATTTTCAAAAAAAAACTGGTATTTCGACCAAATTAATCTTGGCGCCATTTTGAATTATCCGACGAACAAACCGTGAATAATTCTTGATTTCACAAAAAGTATGAGAGAATCCAAAGAATCCATGAACGCACATTGAAAGTAAAGTCCATAAGCTCTCATTTCGTATACCGCATGCCTATGATCATTTTCTGTGCAAGCTTGCGACTATACAAAATGATACCGCATGCCTATGATCATTTTCTGTGCAAGCTTGCGACTATACAAAATGACTGACGGCGCCGGTCCCTAGAGCGAGTCGCCTTCTTTGTTGATTGTCGAGTTTTGATCTGAATTGTCGTTTTATGAAATTCAGACTTCCCAATCAAAATCTTTTAATTACTCCATTTCTATGATAGAAGCACCCGAAAATATATAAATATTATCATTCGATGGACCATTTCATCAGAATAACATTTTATCGAAGATCGTGTTCGAAGCACATGGCGACGGCCATGTGACGATAAAGCAAGTTGTGTTTTCTATCAAATTTTAAACGCAAAGTTCTCCGCTTGGACGGCATCTTGGATAATGAAATTTATATGTATAAAAAGAGCGAGATGCCAGCTTTTCATTCACTACAAAATTATTTCATGTTATTCGTATTTTTTACCGAAATAGAGGAAAATATGACGTAAACTCGTTAAAAGTGGGTTCATTCTCGGATTTTAATCACCAATAACTTTACACAGCCACAAAACTGTCAAATATGACTTATAGCATTTATTCCTTGGGTTCTGAGGTTTTCATCGATATCAAATATGTTTGGATACTTTGAACGCATGGCGAGATAGACAACGCAGAAGCTGCGACAGATAGCACAAATTTTGTCATTTGCTGTCTCGCGAGGCTCATTTTGCGTGCGGCGCTGCGTTGTCTTCTTGCGAAAATAGTTGAGTTTTACGTCCTCATAGCAAAAGCTTTTAGGGACATGTTTTTCATTCACGGTAGTCTTGGAGCTTGCGGTCCGGGCAAGCTTTATATACTGACTTCCATAAAAAACGCGAAAATTTGAAAGGCTATTTTTCGGTGGAAAGGGGTGAATATACAATATTGAACCATTGTGGCAAGTTGTTTGGGTCCAAGACTCACGTGCAGTGAAAAAATTGTGTGAGCAACACATCATTCCCGGCATTGGAGGGTCAACAAAAATGGCAAACTGTTGCTGCATGTGAGGCACGTGCACACCATGCAGAGCAAAGTTAACCAGCGACAAGTACGCAGGAATGCAGCCTTTATAAAGCCGCGCTGCAAGGTCAGGTAACGACTTGCCGTCTGAGCGCTACAGAGATGCCAAGACTACGAGCAGAGGAACGCAATCGTGCCCTAGGCCATCTGGAGGCTGGTGGGATGCCAGGCAGGTCGCCAACATCTTTAACGTCCACATCTCAACCATCTATCATCTGCAGCACCGCATGCGAGTCACTGGTACCACTGATGATCGTCCCCGGCCAGGCCGTCCTTGGTTCACCACACAAAGAGAGGATCGCCATCTTGTTCGAACCCATCTGCGGGACAGGCGGCAAACAGCCGCTAACACTGCTCGACAGTGCCTGGAATCTCCAGCAACGAATCAGCCTCAACACTATGCGGCAGCATCTTCAGGAGAACGGCTGGCATGGAGGCGTCCTCACAGAGGTCCGGTACTGACACCAAGACACCGGCAGGACAGGCTGCAGCGGGCACAAGCCCGAATCAACTGGCGCAGGCAGCAGTGGGGACGCATACTGTTCTCAGATGAGAGCCGTTTTTGTATTGACATGGCAGACGGTCGTGTCAGAATATGGCGTCGACCTGGTGAACGCTATGCTGACTCCTGTGTGGTAGAGCGGAACCCCTGGGAGGCCCGAACGTTATGATATGGGGTGCAATTGGCATTAACCACGCCATAGGACCAGTCATCTTTCAGAACATTGGTCCTGGTTGCGGACAGGGTGTCAATGCACAGCGCTACATCAACCAGGTGCTCAGACCCCATGTCGATCCTTTTTTTGCGCAACACCCAAACTGGACATTCCAACAGGGCAATGCAAGACCACACACCGCCAGGGCCACCCAGCAATTTCTTCAGCATAACAACGTCAATGTGCTGCCCTGGCCAGCCCTCAGTCCCGATTTAAACCCAATAGAACATTTTTGGATGAACTTGGCAGACGGTTGGACCTCCTGCGTCCACGACCAGCAACAGCGGCTCAACTTCACCAGGCCATCGTCCATGTGTGGGCTGGTGTGCCAAGGGGACGCATCAACCACCTGGTCCACTCAATGAGCCACAGTGTCAAGCAGTTGTCCATGCAAATGGTGGCCACACATGGTATTAGGACTTCAAGCTGGTTTGTCACGTGACCTTGGATTTTCCACACAGACATATTGCTGATGACATTTTCACACATTACCAGTGTAATGAATCAAATCACGTTGAATTCTCGCTTCCACTCTGTACAATTGTGACCAATAAAATTCA
>CM031597.1:133012176-133107176 GCA_018398815.1 Conus ventricosus | reverse complement strand
TTCATGGCGAAACACAGTCCTCACTTGAACAGGGTCTACAATGATAGCTTGTAAAACTGGCATTATGTATGCAAGGATAATGCAATGGAAACTGATGAGAGAGAGAGAGAGAGAGAGAGAGAGGATGAGAGGAATGAGAGAGAGAGAGAGAGAGAGAGAGAGAGAGAGAACCTTTATTCTTAATGGTAACATTACTATTGGCCCTTGTCCCAGTTCAGAGACTAAGGGACATTAACACAGACCACTATGACACAATATGGAACTAATCATAACAAGAACAATGATAATTCAACTCTAACGTTGAAGAAAAAAAAACATACACTCTAAAAGAATTTGTCACACACACACACACACACACAACACACACACACACACACACACCACACACACAAACACACACATGCACGCATGAACGCACGCAGCGCACGCACCACTAGGTAAGCATATAGTATTCCTACACGGATAGAAGACTTTTTAGCTTTTGACACCAAACTACAATCATCAGCAAAGCCTGAGGAGAAATGAGCTTTCCGGGTTCAAGCACAACCGGCATTTCAAGGCATGTGCAGAATAGGAGATACTGGTACTGGTGTTGTTGAGAGAGAGAGAGAGAGAGAGAGAGAGAGATGAGGAGAGAGAGAGAGAGAGAGAGAGAGAGAGAGAAGAGAGAGGAGAGAGAGGACAACACAAGACAACCAAGACAAAATTCATTATTGACGAGGATAATAGATAAGCACTGATGTGCTTTTGCTGTTGTTGTTTTTTTACATCCAGTCCTGCCTGATAGGGTCAACAATGCAAAATAAGATTAGGCAACAAAGGAAGCGTACACAAAGTGGCTAGAACTAAAATAAGATACGAAATATAAAAAAAAGAAAAGAAAAAGTAAAATGAGAGAGAGAAAGAAAGAGAGAGAGAGAGAGAGAGAGAGAGAGAGAGAGAGAGAGAGAGAGAGAGAGAGAGAGAGAGACGCAGGAGCAAAAGGAGAGAGAGAGAGAGAGAGAGAGAGAGAGAGAGAGGAGAGAGAGAGAGATTTAACAAGCGTTTACACTATGAAAAGAAGAAAGTCAATAAAATGAAAATTCTTATCAACAAAGGCAATAAAGAAATAAAAACAGAAAGTAAAAAATGAAAAAAAGGTGAGAAAGAAGAAGAGAAAATAAAATCCTTTCCTCCATCGATCCCTTCCCCCCCCCCCCCCCCTCCCCCAATAAGGCTGAAAACAACAAACAAAACCCATATGTTTATATAAGCAGTGCACTGGCTTACACACATGCATTGCATGAGAAGACAAATCTTTCATATAGTGACATTAGCATGCACTGGCATAGTGTGCCTAATATTTTATAATGGCAAATTATTTTGAAGCAGTGGCAACAGTTACTTTGGGAAAGTAAGTACACTGTATGTTGGTAATGATGTGGTATAACATACATATGGATAGGCATCGGTAACATGAATTTTCTGCATGTCTAAGTGTGCAAAATATGTAAACAAATTTCTTCCGCAAGACTCTGAGCTTCGATGGCATTTAAGCTCAGGCGGAAGTGAGTTCCACAGGAGAGGACCAGAATAACTAAAGACAAAAACAAACAAACTAACAACAACAACAAAACAAGCCTTGTTTTAAATAGCTCAGTTCGACGTATGGAAACCTGGAGTTTTGTAGAATTTCTAGAATTCATGTTCAGTTTGGAGAGAGAGAGAGAGAGAGAGAGAGAGAGAGAGAGAGAGAGAGAGAGAGAGAGAGAGAGAGAGAGAGAGAGAGAATTATTTGTTTACGACCTCTGTCATTTTAACAGAAAAAGAGATATAGATCAGCAGCACAGCCTGAGAATGATGCAAAAATCAGATGACGTGGATGGGTGGGGGGTGGAGGGTGATGGTAGAGGATGGGGATGGTTAACGGAGGTTGGCTTTTTGCTTTAGGTCTCTGTGTGTCTACACCAATGCCAGAACTACAGAACAATAAGTCTCATTAGCCACACCAGTAAAATCATGCTCAGAGTCATCTTGAATCGACTGAAGAAAGAGGCGGAAGAACACCTGGCGGAAGAACAAGCTGGATTCAGGGCAGGCAGAAGCACAGTAGAACAGATCTTCACCTGCCGGATACTGATGGAGAAACATCTGCAACATCAGAGAGACCTGTTCCACAACTTCATTGACTTTAGGAAAGCGTTTGACAGGGTGTGGCACAAGGGTCTGTGGCAGGTGCTCAGAAAGTTTGGCATAGAGGAGGGTCTCGTCCAAACCATCCAGGCGCTGTATAACACCGCCAGCAGCGCAGTCCTCCTCAACAACCAGATAGGGGACTACTTCAAGACCACAGTTGGAGTCCGTCAAGGCTGCCTGCTATCTCCCGTACTGTTCAATCTTTTCCTGGAAAACATCATGCGTGAAACCCTCCATGACTTCCACTCCACTGTCTCCATCAGAGGAAGAACCATCAATAATCTGAGGTTCGCAGATGACATCGACCTGATGGGAGGCAGCAAGGAAGAACTACAAGACCTGACAAAGAGACTGGAAGAAAGGGCAGGTGCATATGGAATGGAAGTGAGCACAGAAAAAAGCAAAGTCCTGGTCAACAGCACAACCAACACCCATGCTGAAATCTACATGAACGGACAACAGCTTGAAGAAGTGGGCGCTTTCAAATACCTTGGCGCCACTCTCACCAAAGACGGTCGCTCTACAACAGAAATCAAGACCGACTAGCGATCGCAACAGCAGCAATGGCAAAGCTAAACAAGATCTGGAAGAGCAGGGAGATCAGCTTCCTACGAAGATGAAGCTGTACAAGTCCCTGGTGCTGTCCATCCTGCTGTATGGCTGCGAAAGCTGGACCATGACAGCACAGACCACCAAGAGAATCCAGACGTTTGAAACTAAATGCTTCAGCGCTTGCTCGGGATCTCTTGGCAAGACCGGAAGACAAACGACCTTGTGAGGAGCCAAATAGCATCACTGCGGGCCCCCCAAAGAACCCCTCTTGGCAACAGTCAAGAAGAGGAAGCTGTCGTGGTTCGGGAATGTCATACGCCACAATTCACTGCCCAAAACAGTCATCCAGGGCACGCTGGAAGGTGGCAGACGAAGGGGACGACAAGCCAAATGCTGGATGGACATCAAAGAATGGACCCAGGATGGATGGCCCTACGCTGATGCGACAGGCAGAGGACAGGGCCGGATGGCGGTGCTGGCTTCGAGAGTGTCTCTCATCTCTCCTCTACGCCCATCATGGGCAAGAGAATGATGATAATGATGATGATGTGTGTAGGGGAAACGGCTACCAGTGAACTCGTCACACGGTGAAGTCGTCACAAGCGTCCAGTGATCTCGTCACAGTGATCTCGTCACATACTCAAACCCGGCATACAGTGAAAAAGTGTGGTGAGTTCACCGTGGATTAGCAGACAAACCCTGCTCTTGATATCTGATATATTTGTCCTAGATCAATAATTTCTCGAAGTAGGGAAAGTAGTCCAAATTGGAACGGGGTATAGATCAGAACACGCGATTTCTCAGAGGTTTCTGCAAAAAGATTCCAACTTTCTGTTTGCCGAGTTTCCTTCCACCAGGGGCACTACTACACAAACAATCATGGTGACTGGCGGGAAGGTGCGGAGAAGGTGAGGTGATGAAAGATTTGTGTGTCTCTGATGTAATATTTTGTTGTAAAGATATCGGTTGTATACAGCTGTTTAGAACGTTAGGAAAATTAAGTTGCTCCATGTTGAAACTAATGCACAACTGCTCATAACCAGACGGGAATAAACTGTTTCTATTGTTCTTCTGTGTTCAGCAATACAAGATATACTCTTCCTATGTTTCGCCTATATTGGAACAGTTTTTGTCTTTTAAATCGGAACGTATCAAATAAATCGTATATATTGGAACAGTTTTTTTTGTCTGCTAAAATGAACATGTTCCAATCAGCACGATGATTTTTTCAGCATTCTTTAATGGTATATGTTTATTCTCCTCTCTCTCTCCTCTCTCTCTCTCTCCCCTCTCTCTCTCTCTCTCTCTCTCTCTCTCTCTCTCTGTGCGTGCATATAATTCATGTGTGGGTGTGTGTGTGTGTGTCTGTGTGAGTGAGTGTGTGTGTGTGCGTGTTTGTGCCAGTGTGGGCGTTTGTGCCTCTGTGTGTGTGTGTGTGTGTGTGTGTGTGTGTTGTGTATGTGTGTGTGTGTGTGTGTGTGTGTGTGTGTGGTGTGTGTGTGTGTGGTGGTGTGTGTGTGTGCGCGCGTGCGCTTGCACACATGTGCGTGTAGGTACAGGCATGTTTGCTTTCAGAGTTGTTGCTAGTTTATATGTGAATTTAAGTCTGTTTCTATTTTCACACACCTTTCTATTTCCACCATTTCATTATATCTTAAACCAAACATTACTGCATAAACCAGTTTTCCCCTCTTTTCGTCCCAAAGGTATGGACGATGGTCTGAAGAAGACATGGAGAGGGCCATCACAAGTATTCGGAATGGAGACATGTCACTATGTCAAGCATCCGCTGTCTAGGGGCATTCCCAAGGGCACTCTGAGCAGACACAACGGAAACAAAAACATGTTTGCCAATGGAGCAGAACCAACATCTGTTGCTTGCGCAGAAGGTTTTTCAAGAGAAAGAGTGAGTGTATTCTTCGACAAACTGGAACACGTCATTGACAAATATCACTTGGACGCAACACAAATCTACAATGTTGATGAAACGGGAATTTCAACAGTTCCAAAGGCTCAGGAGCGGCAGAGATGGGCTTCCTCTTGTGAAATCTAAAATGGTACAAGATGGCTGGCGGCTCTCAGAACCTGGCGGGTTGTCCTCTCACTGGTCACCAGGCGATCCCAGATCCTGAAGAGCTTGGCATTGGTGGACCTGGAAATCGGCTCTTTGGCGTCTGATGATGGTCGACTCCTTGAGAAGCTGGCATGCTCTGGTCACAAGTTCTGGATTCGTCTGACAGTAGCTGCAGCATCAGATACAGGTTAAGTTTCCTGCACTGGAAGCCTTGGTGTTTAGTCCGGCGATGCCATCCCTCCACGTCGTTGTTGGTCCTTATGCTTCTGTAGAAACAAGACCAGCTGGAAGGTGGCCAAACTGCTGAATCGATCCATGTCTGGCGTATGTGGGTTTGCAGAGGCAGCGCTGCCCTTCTGTTGTAGCTTCCCCTTCCAACTCTGCCAGAATGCCGTCGATCTTCTCCCAAGGAAGGTAGGGCAGGTCAGGAGCTGTCGACAGTAACCGTGGAATGCTGGGTCGTTTTGGTAGGCCTGTTGCACCCCCAGCTCCTGCATATGACGCCAAACTGCTTGTCCCCAATGGAAGGAGCATCCACGAACATCAACTTCTGTAAACACTTTACGGAAGGCAGCCCATGCAGCAGCTCCAAAATCCATGGTGACACATTCCAAGTTCCAGGAAAGATCTCTGCGTCGAAGTTCCTGTTTCAAGCCCGCAGCACAGCCAGATAATCCCGCCGACGTCTCCCAGACATAACAGCAAAGGCCAGTGGTAGCTGCTTTGCCTGGTCCTCTACACGGACAAAAGCGTGAATACTCCACAACTGTATGAAGGGTGCCCTGACCACCTTATATGTTCCGTCTGCATACCACCGTTTGGCCAGACTGAGTAGATTCAGCTGTTGCTCAGAAGAACAACACATGACGCTTGTTGTCCACGGTGATATCCACTGGATCTTCGAACTGGTCAGGCCAATGGTTCATATCCAGTTCAAAGCCGAGATCCTGGGGAATGGCGTGGGCGACTTCGCTGGCGGTGATAATTGACAATACGGCCGAGATAGTCGGTGCTGCGCTGGTTGGGAATGGGGCCCTGACTCCTGTAGCAAATGCTCAGCAATGGTGTATGCTGACTGGTATGGTGCAGCTGCAGCTGTCTTCTTGACGTTTCGGACCAGCTTCGCTTTCACCGCTGCTCCAGATTCTGCTGCATGTAGATGCTCCTGTGTGCCTCTGGTGAAGATGTCTTCTTCTTGATGGACCATCACCTGGCACTACAGGCAGCCCGACGCCTGGTGCATCTCCAGTATGTTGCACCATCCTTGGATTGCCTGTGGATACCATAGGTGAAGCCCTCAGAATCAACCAGCAAGGGGTGGCCTCGTTGTGTGCCTCTGGGGATGATTTCAAACGTCAATGGCTCGTCCTCCATGATCGGCTCTGTTGTTACAGGAATCATCAGCAAGTGAAATCTCCTGCACGTCAGCGGGGACCTGGAAACTGGCACTGCTCATGCTGGCATTAACTAGTTCTTCCTCTACACTGACGTCCATAGAGGCGGTTTCTTCTGCAATCGTAGGGTTCCTCTCCAAAAACGCTTCTGCCAGGGCAGTGGCCTCACAGTCTTGGCATTTCCACTCCAACTCTGTCTTCCTCTGACAGCTTGTCTGTAAATTCTTCTGTCAATGCCAGTGCCACAAATGCGATGCTGCCATTTCTACATGTCCCATCACAACAACACGGCCTCTTGTCGTGGTCTGACTTCATGCTGGCAAACGATGCAGATAGCAACTTCCATGACTCTGACTTGCTGAATCTGTCAGGAGGAAGCTTTTAAAATAGGTATTATTATATTATTTATATTATTTATTCTTCACTTTACAAAACATAAATTTTCATGGATGATCACATGACTATTGACATGTTTTCTTACGTCTAGACAACAATCAGTATTGTACAAATATTGGAATATGTACTTATGTTCGTGTGTGTGTGTGTGTGTGTGTGTGTGTGTGTGTGTGTTGTGTGTGTGTGTGTGTGTGTGTGTGTGTACACCTTATTCGACCAGTATTCACCTTACTCTGTAAAACATTTAAGTCTCAGTGTATCCGTGTGTCTAAAGGCATGCTACCGTGGTACTAGTACTGTACAGAAGAGATAATATTAAACCCGTTTACCGATGAATCCAACTCTGTGATCTACCGTGGTACTAGTACTGTACAGAGAGAGAGAGAGAGAGAGAGAAAAGAGAGAGAGAGAGAGATTTCACCTCCTGTTTCTATCTGAATAAATCTCCCTTTTTTTTGTAAAATATGCTATATGTTCTATATGTTTGTTTATTTTGCTTATATTAATACATACCAGAAATTCCACTAAGATTTAAACCACACAGACCATCAGGTATATACCACAGTCATACACCTATTTTTTTGGTATGTCCGATAGTCTCCTGAAATTGAACAGTGTCTGATTTTTAATTAATCTTAGATTCACGCACGCACACACACACAGACACACACACACACACACACACACACACACACACACACACACACCACACACACACACACACACACGCGCGCGCGATGTTATTTTCCACACACACGCTCACACATACACACGCACACAATAAATGAAGAACTAGAAAGAATGACTTACATTTAAGAGCTGCGGCCGGGGCAGGCGAAATCAGACTGTCGAATTCTCAGGGTAAGGTACTCAGTTTAAAACTGAATACATCTCTGATCAGCTCTAATTCATCACGGAATTTTTTGCCGTGTCCCCTGCCGTGTATTGGTGAGTTTTGGTCAGAGACCAAATAGAGAGAGAGATAGTAAGAGAGTGAGATACGTAGAGAGAGAGAGGGTGATCCCCTTTTCTGCCTCTGACCAAAAATGATTTTTTGGGCGTTTTTTCTGGACACACGCATACACACAATCTCTCTCTCTCTCTCTCTCTCTCTCTCTCTCTCTCTCTCTCTCTCTCTCTCTCTCTCTCATCTCTCTTCTCTCTCACACACACACACACACACATACACACGCACGCATAGACACAAAGACACACACACTTTCACTCACATACAGATACACATTTCATACATTTAACACAATCACACACACACACACACACACACACACACACACACACACACACACACACACACACTAACACACACATACGCACGCACGCGCTCAAAGAAGCACACAGACATGCACACGTGTACACACATTCACACACACATACACACAATGAGAGAGAGAGAGTGTCGGGGGAGGGTGTTGATTCTTCTGACAGTTTTGCAAAACAGGCATGCAAAAAATTTGATATCCCCTCACTGTGACGACTTCACCGTGTGACGAGTTCACTGTTAATTGCAAAGAAAAAACAACGGTGAACTCGCCACACATTTTTTTCAGCTGTGACGACTTCACCGTGTGACGAGTTCACTGGTAGCCGGGGAAACGGGGGAGGGGGTATGGGGGTGTCAATGAGACAGGAGTCGGGCTGAGAAGGGTTAGAGAGGGGAGGAGGGTGTGGTGGAGTAAAACATGTAGCAGTCACACTCAGGAGGAGCGGTGGGAAGGAAGGACAGGGAGGCTGCCCTACCGACCAGATTAGTGGCAAAGGCTTTCTCTATTTCTCTCCCTTTCCTGTTTCCAGTCTGGTCTTATTCCTAAAAAAAAACCTGGTTTCACTCAAAAACGAGTAGGTCACCAGCGCGAAAAAGTCCCGCACATCGCAGTAATATTCTGGAATCTCAATGTCAACCTCTCACATTATATTTTGTACGTAAAATTCAGACGCAAAAAAATCTCTGTTTCACCCTGTTGCTTATTGTGCGGAAATAACGGAAAGCTTTTCTTTGACTTATACGAAAATAAAGCATAATAGATATTTGACTCTGCATTCATGGCGCCTTCAGAGCATGTAGAGCGAAAATTCGCATCGTCGAAGCATTAAACGGACCTAATCAGCTGTTTGGAGGTGCTTAAATATTCTTTAACCAGGATGATTCTGTCTCAGTATTATCAGTTGCCTTGTAGGGCTCGCATTGATTCTGTCAAGTTCTATGGTTGTCGATTGTAAGACTGATTTTCATCTGTTGGAAGGTTTGAATTTCATGGCAAATCTAGCTCTGGAGACTAGTTCAGAGACCCATACTTTTACTTGATAGTTGATACTTACTTGATACTTGATTTTTGCGGTGTAGAAGGCCTGTATGGCCTGTTCACCGTTCGAGGAAAAGAAGTCACTAGACTATGCGTGGCACAGCCTAGTGGTAACATTCTGGATCATATAGGGACGGTGCATTCCCCCAGTGCGCATCCAGTCTGTTTTTAAACGCACTGACGGATGGGGCGGTTACGACGTTGTCCGGAAGACTATTCCAGGCTGTGGCAACACGCTGGGAGAAGTAACCGGCTCGCATATTCAGCCTGCAGTGTCCCTTGGCTAACTTAAGACTGTTCCCCCGGGTGTCCTTGCCTTGGAAGAGGTGGAGCACTGGTCGATCTGTGTCATAAATCCCATGGACGTATTTGTACACGTCGATCACGTCACCTCTGGTACGGCGATGCTCCATTGGACCAAGCTAGGTAGCTTCAGGCTAGCAAGACGTTCTGGGTAGGGGAGATCCTTCAGGGGACCTGTCAGGCGGGTTGCTCTCATCTGGACATCGTCTAGGTCTCTGCAGAGTGTCTTGGTTGCCAGACTGAGTGGCCATATTCCAAAGCTGGTCTCACTAGGGACTTGTAGAGTGAAACAAAGGTTTCCGGCATAAGATGGTCAAAAGTTCTCCTTATAACACCTAGGGTTCTGTTGGCTTTTGCTGTTATGTGTGCCACATGATTCTTGAAGCTCAAGTCTTTGTCCACTAACACACCCAGGTCTTTTTCGACGTCACTCTCCTCTAACCAATGAATGCACTCCACTCCCTGGGGGTTGCGTCCCTTCATGCAGTAGGTGGCTGCTTCCTTTGGATGGCCCAGTCTCAGGACGCTGCACTTCTCTGGATGAAAGCATAGTTGCCAGTCCGTGGACCACTGCTGTAGCCGGTCTAGATCCTCTTGGAGTAGCCGTAGAGTTTTAGACGCCCACAAGGCTGTAAACGTGCTTTATTCCCTCAACTATCAGAGTTTATGTAGAAAAAACGATTTTATTGAAATGTTTAAGAAAGACCAAATAAAGACGAAGCTGGTGTGTTTCAACAAAGGCAAGGGCAAAAATGAAAACGGTGTCTTTCAGCATACCCTCATTCCTTTGCACTAGGCAGCAAAACGGAGACCAGTACACCTCATCTTATGCTTCTCTCCATCAAAGATCGAGGGCAGTTTGGTTGCAGAAAATATTGAGAACTCTTAGATGCCATTAGATTTTCAATAAATCGGTTCCAGTATTTTGACTAAAACACTGGTCAGCTGACCAGAGCCCCCTTACATTCATCTCAGATTAGAAGGACGTAGTCAGAAAGACTTTTTTTTTTTTTTTTTTTTTCAAATGGGGGTGTATGTTTCATTTCATTCTGTCAAAATATGGAAGCCGATTTACTGGTCTAATGGCAGTGCATTTCAAATGTTCCTTAAAAAAAAGGTGTTCTCAGGGCTTCTGCTGGGGTGAAAATCTTTCTGGTCCCAGGACCCCTTCATCAGATTTTTAAGGGGTCCCAGGCTAACATTAAGGCGTCCCTACACCACAATAAAAACAACAAAATATACGTTAAAAAATTGCATCCCTGCACGCGCACTCCAATTGTCACAGACACATCGTCACAATAAAAACAACAAAATAAACATCAAAAATTGTATCCGTTCTCGATCTTGCTCCTCTGCTACGCTTTTTCGCTTTTGAGATGATGATTTTGTTAACCACGCTTCGAGAGACATGTTGGAAACAAAGGCTTCGCGGAAATGCCTCTCTCCTGCCGGGAAAATGAAAAGCGTCATAGTGACATCACATGGCTCAAAGTAGGAAAATTCGGTCAACTGAAAACGATGCTGTGGCCTAGCGTTAAGCTTAGTCAGTCAGCCTCAGCAGACGACAAAAGTGACCGACGTATGTTGTTAGGAGGCTGCCCTACTCGCTT
Source organism: Conus ventricosus (assembly GCA_018398815.1). Classification (NCBI taxonomy): domain Eukaryota; kingdom Metazoa; phylum Mollusca; class Gastropoda; order Neogastropoda; family Conidae; genus Conus; species Conus ventricosus. The sequence goes on along the minus strand of CM031597.1, from coordinate 133,096,351 downwards.
TGTTACTGTTCAAACTCGAAAAGGGATGAGTTCGGTCCGAAGTGTAGCAGACCTACGATGTTACGGCACCCAACTTACGATGTTGAAGGCAGTCTCTTCTCACTTTATTGTCTGACTTTACCAAAATTTGAAGGGTCCCTGGGGACCCCTTACACGGACACCCAGTGCGTCCCGTAGAGTTTTAATGCGTACTGTACGCAATTTTTTGCGTTTTCAGAAGCCCTGGTTCTTAATAGTTTGTGCATCCAAAGTGACTTTAGTGTTTGACATGTTATGAGGAAAGTTGAGATGGATATGGGTTTAATCTGTTTAGCTGCAAGTCAAAAACACCAGCACATATTTTCCAGTACACCATGTCTTCATGACAATGTGAAAGTTGAATGCAGGCTTAAGCTTCCTGATGATGTCTATCAACTAATCGGAGATGGGTGAATGGATCTCTGTTTAGCAGCATGTCATCACTCCCCCCCCCCCCCCTTTCTCTCTCTCTCTCTCTCTCTCACACACACACACACACACACACACACACACACATACAAATCAAAGAAAGAAAAAAAAAGCAGAATTAAAAAGGAAATTCAAAGAAGATGGGCTTCAGTTTGAATGTAGTTACGGAGAGACTACATACATGACTTTGGGTTTAAAAGAGTTTGGAATTAATTCCCATCCATAATTCTCCATTTTGTGCTGATAATGGCAGTGGTGAATATGGTCTCTAGAATTTAGCACTGGTGACTTCGATGTGAGTTAAAGTCATTTCCATGAAGAAAGAAACAAATAACAAAAACCAGAGGTATTAATTATTTCTTGTCCTTTCATTATTTCAAAAAATACCTATATGAAAATGTAGCAGACAATATGAAGATTTCACAATGTTGCCGTCCCATTCACTGAACTTAACTACTGTCAATGTTGGTAGTGTTGAGAGCTTTGCATTAACGATGAGTGAGATCATTGAAGATGATGATCCCTCCGCTCCACCGTCTTTATTTTTTCCCTCCCCACTCTCTTCTGCTTATTTCCAGGCTGTGAACAAGTAACTTAGATCATACAAATGAAGTGTCAGTTCAGGTAAAGCTTGATGTTCCTTATGTGGGCCTGAAATTTGGTGACGTTTGCCTCTGTTGACAAAGACATTGTATAAACTTTGTAATTTGGTGCATACTGTACTTTTGTTTTTTACAGATTTGTTTAGATTGCCACCTGCAGTCCCCTCACTTTGCAGCTGACTATGTTGATTATGTTTAATTCCTGAATTAACTGTTAAAGGGGATAGTAGTATCCTCACATTCCATTTGGAGTATTCCATTAATATAGTAAAACAGTCAACACTGAATTCGTGAAATAAAACAGTAAAGAAGCAGTAAAGAAACATCACCCCTTGTTCAGTTGTTGACATAGTTTTGAAGTGTGTCTCATTTGAACATGGTCACATTTGGGGGTATAAAATAAGATTGTCTCTCATTTGAACATAGTCATAGTTGGGGGTATAAAATGATATTGAGATTGAAATCAACAGGGGTATACGTTGGTGCAGGTGCGGCCTTGTTGAAGTCATGAACTTCCAGGTGTAGGGGCGCCACCCACTACCATGGAAGCGGGGGCATGCACCAAGGCCAGGACATGATGATGGAGCAGGGCATGATGGGGCAGGTGGGGGCCCCAGAGGGATACCACGAGGGTCAGGGCATGGGTCATGTCTACCCCCCGTCCAACCTGCCCCAGGAAATGGACTACCGCCCGCTGCATTATCGCCAGGCCAGCGTCAACCACACCCCCATCACCTCCGTCTGTTTCGACACCCAGGAACTGTTGTGGGCAGGGACACACCAGGTAAATAATGGGTTTCAGTGACAGAGTTGTTTGACATGTAGTAGTGCCATACATAATGAACAGGTAGAAAGGAATGTTGTTACTGTACATGTGTGTATTAGCATAGTAATCATCATCTTCTTGTAAAATTTGATAAATATTTCATTTTAAAGGAAAATTTAAGAAGGAATGTCCAGAGTATGTAGCTGTAAGTGTAACTGTTTATATGTAAATTTCACTTGTGACATTTACTTTTGAACAACAGTGAAATAAATTTTAAATGTTAGTGAAAACATTCAACACCTTTCTTGTGCCGAATTGGATGAAGATAAGTGATCGCTCGTTCATTTTCGTTGTCCTGAGTGTTTTCTATCTTGCATGAAGAAGACCTAAGAGGTTGAAACGCGTCGTGTTCTGTCACTAACATTTACAATTTGTTTTGATTTCTGCCAGCAGTCGCCATACCTTGCAACTAGATTTAACAGTAAAATAGACTGAACAACAGTAAAATAGACTGAAAATTTAAAAAAAAAAACTTTGGGCAATCAAGTTACGTATTGTTATTGTTTCTGACTTTTTTTTTCATTTTGACATCAGAGTATTGTGATAATGTTTAAAACTTGATGTTCTTGTGAACACTTGTTATGAACATTTTTCATCCCTATACAGTATACTGTGCAGACTCGGTAAATGAAGCCACTGACCTAAGTCTGCATGTGCCTCAAGAGACTATAGTGCCTGCTTGTTTTGAATGTAGGTGACATGTATACAAGCAGAAGTGAAAAGATAAAACTAGACATTTTTTGTTAATTAGTTGAGAACAAAATGATTGCTTTTCAGCTCACATTTATTGTTGAAGGAGAGTGACAATAATGTAATTTCAAGAGTTTTGTGTTTTAGTGTAATGAATAATACTTGGATGATTTGCAGACATTGCCAGAGCATTGGGTTTTGGAATTCCTGTGAAATTTCAGTTCCTGTGAGGGTTCCACTTGACATTATTTTGTGAAAGTCACATACTCTGAGACACCAAATTGAAAATATGTTTAAATGTTTTCTTCTTTTCAACAACTTTCAATCAATAGAATTTAACAAGCTCATTTTGGCAAACAATAATGATGATTTGAAACTTTCTGAATTGGCTCATAATTTCACATTAACTTTTATATGATAACAAATTTATCAAGATAGCAAATGAATTCAGTAACAGAAGTACCTCATTTTTTTTATAGCCTTTATAAAGCAGCCAGCCAAGCAATGTAATCAACCAAATTTCAACTGTTTACAATGAAATCTGGAAAACTGTATAGAGTACATATCGTCACATTTTGTGGAGGCTGTACGCTTTGATGTTTTGAACTTGTTTGAAACATCTATTGTTTTGACTCTTCACAATGAAAAATAAGACCACTACACACAGCTTCCTGTCCTGCAAAATGAAGATGGTTTCAACACATCTAAGTAAAATCTTATGGGCAGCAGAAATATCTCAGACAGCATAAACTCATATTCTTGTGAGGGTAAGAACAAAATAAACATATGAACATGCTGTGATTTTCATTAATTCTTGGAGCTACCTTCAATTTCACACTTATGTTTCAGCCTGAAATCACTGTACCCTACACCACAACTCTGAGGGTACAGGCTTGAAAATAAGTTTTCGTGTAAAAAGAAATGGACCTGTTTTTAGATTTTGTGAAACACTCTGAGGGTAACAATAAGCATACTTTACTCCTTGACCTTTATCTCTGGACCTTGAAGGCATGGATACATTATTGGGAGTAAAAGGGTATCACAAATTTTGTGGATTGTTCATATATATATATGTTACCATGAAATAGTAAAGAATTGTGAACCATACAGGTTTGATGTAGACTCAGAAATTGACATTGCTGCTTAAGATGTAGTCATTTTGATGTTCAGGACCAGTCCAAAAAGTGAATGTGGATTATATAAGCAACAAAAAAAATTGCTGAATCCTTCGGTGCAGCACATACAGAAAATTATAATTTATACTGTGTTTCTTTCTGTTTCCCTTTTATTCGTGTGTGTAAGTTTTATTCGTTACCGTAATAGTTTTCATTGGAATGTTAAATATTTTGTAAGTCTGTTGGTGGCTTGCCACAGTAGAAAAGGAAGGGTGTCACACAAAATGGTTTAAAAATGAGTTTGGATCTTTGTCAGGAGGGAATTGTAAGAGGGGTAGTTAGCAGAGTGTCTACTGCTGTAGACATTTTTTTTTATTGAACAGATCATTGCCCCATGATGTCATTGTCCTTTTTCTGGATTTGTTTTTGACATGGGGCAGTCATTATGGGTCATTGCCCATATCCTTCCCGTGAGATTAAAACAGGGTCATGAAATTTTTTGTGCTGTACGGCATTCCCCTTGGGAATTATTTCAGGTCATTGCACTGTTCTTTCTTTTTTTTTTTTAATCCCGGGTGTAACAGGGACATGTTTATTTTTTTTTTTCTCATTGGGATTTTAGTTGTCATTGCATTATACAGTTTTTTTTTGAGAGTATAACAAGGCCCTTCTGTGTCATTGTACACTTATGTTTTTTCCCTTTGGGAGTTTGCAGCTTATTGTACAGTTGGGAATTTGATAAGCTGTTTGTGTGCATATACATTTTAATTAGGATCATGAAAGTCCAGTCATGAATGTTTTTCACTCGGATTATATTGGAACCATGTTTCATTGTAACATAGGTTTTTCCTGGTGAGAGATTTAAAAAGGCAACTTACCACTGTACAAAAATACAGTTCCCATTTGGGGTATAAGAAGGCTATGTGTCTTTGCACTACTTTGTTCCCATTTGGGGCTGTTACAGGGCCATGTGTCATCATACTATGGGTCCCAGTTCCTCAAGCACACAGCCTATCATGCCTCCCACGGGGGACCCCCAGCCAGAGATCCGCCAGTTGTTGACCGTCGACGAAGGAGTGCTGGCCCTTACCAGCACACGACTTCGGGTCAACCGCGCACAGGACAGACTACGTTCGCGTGGAGTAAGTGTGCATTACAGTCACAGCACAGAACACATGCCGCATGGACTTAATGTCTACAGGTACAATCACAGGACAAACCGTGGATTGTGTGGAGTGAGCACGCTATTACAGCGGAGACCATGTTTTTTTGTGAAATAGAGTATTTATGCAATTACTGTTCATGCCATGTTTTGTGTGGTTAAGTGTCTACACAATTATATCTGTGACATGTTGCATGGGGATAAGTGTCCACACAGTAGTAATAGCACAGACAATGCTTCGTGTGGAGTAAAATGTTCACACAATAACAGCACAGACCAGGGTTTTTTTGTGGACGGGGTTTGTATTCGTCATCAAAGGTTTGGAAAAATCTATGATATCCTTATTCAGGTTGTAGAAGTCGTCAAAAACTGACTGGGGTTTGTGAAGTTGAAAATTTGAGTGTTCCTAAATAGAAAAAAAAAGTTTGTTTTAAGTAAATTTTGATCCATGGATTCAGGGAGACAGGTACTGCAACTTTTAGTTCTTTGGAAATGCTTAGGAAATTTCGTCCTTTTTAATAATAGCGTCACATTGAGTGAATTCTGCTTTTCTTAATTGAAAGTGGATAGCCATGCGCTGAAGTACAGGAAAGGTTATACACCAGCGTTTGTTTTAAGAGTGACGTATATTAGAAGTCTTCAGTTTACGTTGAGTAAGGAAATTCAGTCCAACAGGATTTTTAGCAGATTGAAAATTTTGTGCCCTTTCTTGGGTACAAACCATGTGTGGAGCATGTGTTCACAGAATTCATGGATCTGTTTTGTCAGAGTAAAGTGTTTGCACAAAGACAGTCCAGACCATGTTTTGTGCGCAGTAAATGTGCACTTATCTATAAAGCACTAACAATGTTTCACAAGAAACAAGTGACCAGAGAGGGCATGGGTGGCTGTGGGGAGACTCTTTCAGATTTATGAAAAGTTTGCCTTTTAAGAACAAGATGTGTATTCTTAGATAAAGTGTATTTGCTCCCCCCCCCCCCCCCCCCCCCTTTCCACAGTTTAGGTTACGGTAACATGGTGCCCAAAGCAGGCTTGTTCGGATGTGCCCTTTTTAAATTTTTTCCTCGGATGACCGATACTCCATAAAAGTCGGGGCTCCCACTTTCTGCAGATCGATGAATTTCAGAGAAATGTATGAAAATGCTAAAAAAAATTTAAAAAAAAAAAAAAAAAATTTTAAGGAGAAGGAAAGAGGGCAGGAGGAGGAAGAGAACAGGGGCAGTGGAATCTGCCACATACTGGCCAGGTTTTCAGTGTGTCAGCTGATGACCCTGACATCATGAGATCTCATATAAACTTCTGAGCATGAGGAAGACACCGTTATTTTGTTGGCGAGTTGCTGCAAAAAGCGAAAGAGAAGGTGCAGATTTTTCTTTTTTCTTTTTTCTTTTTTTTTTTTAAAGATGAATTCCTGATAATGCACAGTTCTCAGTTTTATGTCTAGGTCTTTGACCGAAGTCAAATGCATCCAGTTTGTAAATTTACACATTGTGTGAGCAACTGTCTACCCTAGGTCTGTATTTGCACATTATGTGAGCAGAAATCTGCAGTACTCGTATGGGAAAAGATGCTAGTTTTAGCTGGATCAACGGGCTGCCGAAGATTGGACTTTGGTGGCTTCTACTGGAGATCGTACAACAAGCAGTGTGCTCTCTATATCTTCAGATAGATTGTGTGTGGTGTGTGTGTGTGTGTGTGTGTGTGTGTGTGTGTGTGTGTGTGTGTGTGTGTGTGTGTGTGCTTGTGTGTGTGTGTGTGCGATTGTGTGTATGTGTGCCTGTATGTGTGTGTGTGTATGTACGTGTGCGTGTGTGTGCGTGTTGCGCGCACGCATGTGTGTGTGTGTATGTGTGCATTTTTTTTTTCTCATCCCAAAAAGGGTAGGGTCAACAGAAAAAAATATTCTGGATCAAGTTACCAAAACAATACTTTTATTTACCACTTTATCAGACTTTGGAATGAAAATTTAGAGAACTTACCTTGGTTAGAGCCCCCCTTAAATAAGCAGACTCAACGATGATAACTGTATTGCCAGGGACAGCGACCTGCACGACATGCTGTGCATGACACAGACGGGGCAGGACACCATCCTGCTGGGGGGTCAGCACAGTAAACTGCTGGAGCTGAACACTGTGCGGGGCAGATCGTCAAAAAGGTCAGTGAACTCCTGCAGTTGAACACTGTGCAGGGGCAGATCGTCAAAAAGGTCAGTGAACTCCTGCAGTTGAACACTGTGCGGGGACAGATCGTCAAAAAGGTCAGTGAACTCCTGCAGTTGAACACTGTGCGGTGACAGATCGTCAAAAAGGTCAGTGAACTCCTGCAGTTGAACACTGTGCGGGGGCAGATCGTCAAAAAGGTCAGTGAACTCCTGGAGTTGAACACTGTGCGGGGACAGATCGTCAAAAAGGTCAGTGAACTCCTGAGTTGAACACTGTGCGGGGACAGATCGTCAAAAAGGTCAGTGAACTCCTGCAGTTGAACACTGTGCGGGGGCAGATCGTCAAAAAGGTCAGTGAACTCCTGCAGTTGAACACTGTGCGGGGACAGATCGTCAAAAAGGTCAGTGAACTCCTGCAGTTGAACACTGTGTGGGGACAGATCGTCAAAAAGGTCAGTGAACTCCTGCAGTTGAACACTGTGCTGGGACAGATCGTCAAAAAGGTCAGTGAACTCCTGGAGTTCAACACTGTGCGGGGACAGATCGTCAAAAAGGTCAGTGAACTCCTGCAGTTGAACACTGTGCGGGGACAGATCGTCAAAAAGGTCAGTGAACTCCTGGAGTTGAACACTGTGCGGGGACAGATCATCAAAAAGGTCAGTGAACTCCTGCAGTTGAACACTGTGCGGGGGCAGATCGTCAAAAAGGTCAGTGAACTCCTGCAGTTGAACACTGTGCGGGGACAAATCGTCAAAAAGGTCAGTGAACTCCTGCAGTTGAACACTGTGCGGGGACAAATCGTCAAAAAGGTCAGTGAACTCCTGCAGTTGAACACTGTGCGGGGACAAATCGTCAAAAAGGTCAGTGAGACTCCCGGCTGGGAGGTCGTGGGTTCGAATCCCATCAGAGGCATGTGGGTTTTTTCTGCCCCGACCGGCTCCTACCCAGAGTTGAGTTTGCTGCGGACTCAGTTGGGAAGACTGGGACCACACAGTCGAGTTTCATCCACTTAATGGATGCGTTTCTGAGAGTGTTGCTCAAATTTCTGACCAACACTGCTGGTGCCTGTATCTCTCAGGCCTGGTTGACGCCAGGATATATTATGAAAGGAAGCGTAGAGTACAGCCCTGTCATGTAGTCTCAGACCGAAATGGAAATCCGTAGCATCATCTTAATCATCCTCATTCTCATTGATCAGCATTAAAAAAAAAAAAAAAAAAAGGCAAATTCTGTGGCCCTTCATGCCCTGCTCTCATGGTGACCTCAATTTCGATGTCCTCTCCACGTCTGTGGCCTTGGTTTGCTTCCGTCGGGGTCACCGGTATCGGCGAGTCCATGGGGGCTGTCGTTGGATGGACGTGGTGGCGCCCTCCGGAGGGAGAGCTCACTCACGCCGGCTCCGCGACTAAGCAATTATTGTCGTCAGTAGGGGGCTTAGTAGGTGGTGTCCTGCGTATGTTAGATCAGAACAGGCGCCACTGAACACCACCGAAGTGACTCGGCAGCAGTGCAGTGTCTCCTCTGGTGGGTTGCCTCTTGACGACTTGACATTGACTGCTCCCTGTGGATTGCCGGTGCCGGGGCTGCGGCGGGGCCAGCCGGGCTATGGCTGTGGACGGGGTGTGCGGAATGAGCGGCGTGGGTGCACTGCCTCTGAGGTGACGCAGAGGTTGGGACAGCAAAAAAAAAAAAAAAAAAAGGTCAGTGAACTCCTGCAGTTGAACACTGTGCGGGGACAGATCGTCAAAAAGGTCAGTGAACTCCTGCAGTTGAACACTGTGTGGGGACAGATCGTCAAAAAGGTCAGTGAACTCCTGCAGTTGAACATTGTGCGGGGACAGATCGTCAAAAAGGTCAGTGAACTCCTGCAGTTGAACACTGTGCGGGGACAGATCGTCAAAAAGGTCAGTGAACTCCTGGAGTTGAACACTGTGCGGGACAAATCGTCAAAAAGGTCAGTGAACTCCTGCAGTTGAACACTGTGCGGGGACAGATCGTCAAAAAGGTCAGTGAACTCCTGGAGTTGAACACTGTGCGGGGACAAATCGTCAAAAAGGTCAGTGAACTCCTGCAGTTGAACACTGTGTGGGGGCAGATCGTCAAAAAGGTCAGTAAACTCCTGGAGTTCAACATGGTATTCAGACAGGTCATTGAGAAGGTCACATGTTTCCCCGAGATTTACACAGAGTGGAGACAGACTGCTCCATGAGGTAAGGTAAGATGATGTTACTTATAGCCCAGCCGACTGCAAAGGGCTATATCAGGGCTGTCACTGCGTTGAAGTCAACTCAAAAATCATTGACAAAAAAAGTGAAAAAAAGCTCATTCACACAACTCTTTAAAACACACCTTCCAAAAACACACAGCCCTGATGTGGCCCTTTGCGGTCGGCTGGGCTATAAGCAACATTATCTTATCTTCCAAAAACACACCAGAAATTTTGTTAAAAATCTTTCCTCAATAAAATCTTAGATCAGATGAAAAATGTTAATTTCACCAGCCGCCGTGGCGAAGTGGTTAGCGTCGCGGACTCCCGGCTGGGAGGTCGTGGGTTCGAATCCCATCAGAGTCATGTGGGTTTTTTCTGCCCCGACCGCTCCTACCCAGAGTTGAGTTTGCTGCGGACTCAGTTGGGAAGACTGGGACCACACAGTCGAGTTTCATCCACTTAATGGATGCGTTTCTGAGAGTGTTGCTCAAATTTCATGACCAACACTGCAGGTGCCTGTATCTCTCGGGCCTGGTTGACGCCAGGATATATTATGAAAGGAAGCGTAGAGTACAGCCCTGTCATGTAGTCTCAGACCGAAATGGAAATCCGTAGCATCATCTTAATCATCCTCATTCCCATTGATCAGCATTAAAAAAAATGTCTCAAATTCTGTGGCAATTCATGCCCTGCTCTCATGGTGACCTCAGTTTCGATGTCCTCTCCACGTCTGTTGCCTTGGTTTGCTTCCGTCGGGGTCACCGGTATCGGCGAGTCCATGGGGGCTGTCGTTGATGGACGTGGTGGCGCCCTCCGGAGGAGAGCTCACTCACGCCGGCTCCGCGACTAAGCAATTATTGTCGTCGGTAGGGGGCTTAGTAGGTGGTGTCCTGCGTATGTTAGATCAGAACAGGCGCCACTGAACACTACCGAAGTGACTCGGCAGCAGTGCAGTGTCTCCTCTCGGTGGGTTGCCTCATGACGACTTGACATTGACTGCTCCCTGTGGATTGCTGGTGACGGGGCTTCGGCGGGGCTGGCCGGGCTATGGCTGTGGACGGGGTGTCAGAATGAGCAGCGTGGGTGCATTGCCTCTGAGGTAGCGCAGAGGTTGGGACAGCAAAAAAAAAAAAAAAAAAAAAAAAAAAATGTTAATTTCCCTCAGAAATTCAAAGGTCACATCAGGTGGGACATCTCTGAACAAGGTTTTTTCATGGAGCCTGCTGTAAAGTGTTTATGTCTCACATCATGCAAGTCCCACCACTCTAAAAGAAGATGTTTTATTGTGAATGATACATGACTTGGAAGTGCACCTCAGAGCTTCTTCACCTTTTAAAAGATGAGAACGGGTGTAATGGGAGTGGCCTGTGTGCAAATAGCACAGACTGTTTCTTCTTTACTGTGAACCTCTGGGGTTTAACATATGCTGGGACAGATCATGGGACAAGTCAGTTATTTCCCTGAGTTCAACGCAGTGTGGGAAAGCTCGTTGAAGGAGGTTGATTATCTCTTGAGTTCAACATGGTGTGAGGGCAGATCACTGAAAAGTCATTACATTCCTTGAAATTCAGGTCAATGAGGGAACAGATCATTTGAATGGGCAGTCATCTTTGGAGTGCCACACACTGTTGAGACTGATTGTAGAAGTTGTCAGTGAAGATCTGGGCCTGGTTTTGTGACAAGTTTGTAAGCGATCTTTGTATTTAACTTCGTTCTTAATATATCATTGTAACGCCAAAAGTGAGAAGACGTGAACTCAGAAACTAACGTGACTTTGAACAGGCTTCTTGCTGGGATCAATATTACAACCAAAGAGGAAAAAAAATGGAGCTGCCAGGAGCAACAGCAAGCCTTGGAAGCGAAGGAAAAGAAGAAAACTGATTTGACGTTTCACAACAGGAAGTGACATTTTAGTCAAGGGTGATTACCCTTACTGTCTGGTGTGATCTGAAGGGATGGTCAAGCTCCCCCAAGAGTTTCTTCACACCCTCATCGGCATGTTGTCTGTGGCTGTGCGTGACAAGGCTGGAGTAGAAGGACTCTGGTGTGAACTGTGAGTGTGTGTGCTTGATCATGATCACACAATGAATGTTTGGCTGTTTTCACTGTGAGATTCACTTCTGAAAGGAGGTCATGCCGATAATGATCATTTGATGAGTCTTTAGGAGTTATCACTGTTACTAGGCAGTGGTAAGAGTGGGGTCGTTATGTAGAATGAGAATGTCTTTACCTGATAACAGATCATACAATAAATGTTTTTGCTGTTGTCACATCAACAAAGTGATAAAAGGGGACAACCAGGCAGGTTGTGGATGTGTTTATCTCAGGGGTGGGAGACCTTCCATATTGATACGGAATTCCGTAAGCAAATTTGTCCTTTTTTTTTCTTCCGTGTTCCGATTCAGGTTTTCGCACCACTCATATTTTAAATCCGCCATCTTGTTTTCACTGCTTGAAGACCATATCATTGTGCTTTGTATTTGTCAAACATGGAGCTGATTAACGACAAGGCACGGAAGATCGACAATGACCTAAAGAAAAACAAGTGGAGAAATGAATGGATGGATGAGATGGACAAATTGAATCGTCCGTTCCGAAAATGGCTGCGGAAAACAAATGAACTGGGCGCCACCCAGTGCCACCAGTCACTGATTTCTATTGTAAGACTTGGCCCACTGCAGCATTTGATTTTGCTCAGAGTTTGTTCCAATCCAGTGCTAATGCAGACATTGACTCTGCTAAATTTAAGCCATGTAAAACTAGAAAAAAAACCCACCAGGAATCCTCTTTCTTGAACATACAAATTAAGTGATTGAAATTTGGCCACTATCTTCTATTAACATCACTGGTGAGTAAAATTTATACATTGCATCCTATTTTGTTTTGATGGTTTATTGAATTTAAGATGTATTCTTAGTACTTGGCATAACATTTTCAGTTTGATATTTAAGCCATAAGTCATATTTTGTCATATTTGGAGTCTTTTTGTATAGCAGTTAATTATTAACTTTGTTTTCAAGGAGAGGCCACAAAAGTGTCATGGCAAGACAAATTTTCTTTTTTTCTGATGCTGTGGGTCTGTCTGAATTGCATTGGCTGGGTCTGTCTGAGACGTGGAACTGATGACTGCGTCTCATGTCAGTCTGATGAAATCTGGGTCTGTAGGTGTTGGCTTGGTGTTGGTAGGTTTGGGAGGCAGAGGGTGTCACTTGTGACACTTTGCATGTTAACTCTTTCATTCCTACTTTTCTATGAACCATTACTTCCTCTTGTTCCTAGATCCTTATAATACGAGTATTCCCTTCATTCCTGGATTTATAGACAGAAAAAAACACTGTAAAGTGAGAACTGCCACATATGCAGTAGCAAACCGGCTAGAATAGGGTGGCAACCACTTTCCCACTCTGTATGGGCTGTCTGGCATCCATTCCATTCATAAACAATGCAGCGCAAGTGACCCGGTTGTGACGTGTACCGATGACGCGACTAACGCGAAGTTCAAAGCGCTTACCATGAGAACCGATTTTCCGGGCTGCAGGAAGGATAGGAGGGATTTTGTGCTGCCCGGTTTTCCGGGCTGCAGGAAGGAAGTGTAGGATTTCTGAAAACCGGGTTGCAGGGATGAAAGAGTTAAAGGGATTACAGTGACAAGAGGGGGTGTGTATGGGCTCACCATATCTTTTGAAGTACTTGTGTTATGGCTTTTATTTTATTTCTTGTAGGCATGAAAAAAAAATTGTGAAAGAATGTGTGTGTATGTATGTATGGGCAAAACATTCTCTCTGTCTGTCGCTTTCTCTTTCTCTCTCTCTCTCTCTCGCTCTCGCTCTTGCTCTCGCTCTCTCTCTCTCTCTCTCTCACTCACACACACACCACACACACACACACACACACACACACACACACACACCACACACACACACACATACACACATACGTCAGGTTCAAGATTAAAAATCTGTTGAAACAAAAGCATAAAATAAGTAGATTCAGAGTAACACCTGCATCATTCACATGAAACAATTTCTTGACCTTACAAAAACATTTCAAAGCAACAAAACAACATTGCAACATTTGATAAGTTTACGTAATTTTCCACAGCAACTGTGTGTGTGTGTGTGTGTGTGTGTGTGTGTGTGTGTGTGTGTGTGTGTGTGTGTGTGATTATGCGCATGTTATTCGTGTTGATATACTGTATGATTTACTGTGTACTGTGTAAAACTTAAATGAGTGTCAACAGACAGTGATTGTTTGTGTACGTGGCACATGAGAAGACGTTGTGTACGTTGCTGTGCGCAGTACACAGCTAGATGTGTGTGCATGTGAAGTGTAATCATAAAAAACTGCATGTGGCTGTGTGTGTTACTATGGGCAGTACAGAGCTAGATGTGTGTGCATGTGAAGTGTAATCATAAGAGACTGCATGTGGCTGTGTGTGTTACTATGGGCAGTGCAGAGCTAGGTGTGTGTGTGTGCATGTGAAGCGTAATCATAAGAAACTATGTGGCTGTGTGTGTGCAGTATGAAGTGGAGGAGGCAGGGTGTGCCATTTTCAGACATGCCGGCAAGTACCTGTGCGCAGTACACAGCTAGATGTGTGTGTGTGTGCAGTATGAAGTGGAGGAGGCAGGGTGTGCCATTTTCAGACATGCCGGCAAGTACCTGTGCGCAGTACACAGCTAGATGTGTGTGTGTGTGCAGTATGAAGTGGAGGAGGCAGGGTGTGCCATTTTCAGACATGCCGGCAAGTACCTGTGCGGAGGAGACACAGCAGGAAAGGTGAAGATTCTTTTTTTTTTTCCTGGTTCATTTTCATGTCTAGTCATTGGCATCACTTGTATGCTGCTCATTCCACCTTTCTGATGCACAGCTGCATCCAGGCTCTTTCTGTCACAGTTCCATCACCAGCAGAGTATTGGGAGCGAACAGTATCGGATGGTGATGAGATCAGCACCAAAGAAGACACTGGACTGCTGGCTTTAGAAGTGTTCACTGATGTTTATTGTGATTTCTGCACGCATGGTGCTTGGGCACATCCTGTGTGTGTGTTGGGGTGTGTGTGTGTGTGTGTGTGTGTGTGTGTGTGTGTGTGTGTGTGTGTGCATTGTTCTTGTTGTTTTAGTTGTTGTGATTGAGAAAATGCCTATTTTTGCAAGCTTTTGGGGGCTGGGTGCAGATTTACTAGGAAGTCCAGAGAGGAGAGGATCCCATCGCTGCCAACTTTTTGGAAAGAACTTCTGGATTCTGGTTCTTCTGAACGAGATTGTTCAAATAGTTTGAAGTCATTGACTCAATTCTCTGTCACGCTGCAGATAGGACAGAGCCAATCCCACCTGATGAATACCCAAAAAAAGGCTGAGAGATAGACCGAAAGAAAGGGCTTTGGAAGAAAAAAGTCCTTTCTGGAATGGAAAGCAAAGGTACTTTTAAGGCGACGCCCAAAAGTGCATGTGAAAATAAGCATCTGAGAGGTCTAGGTTTACAAGCCAAACTCTAGGAAGAATGGAAACACGTAATCTTCACACTGATTCCATGGCAGATTATGGTGCATCAAGAAACCGATTCAGTCTGCTGAGGTTGATACAGGCCCCCATTTCCCCATTTATTTCGGGGAAAAAAAAACCTGAAAAGAAAGCAAAATTTAGAAAAGCGGGGGAGGGGGAGGGTTAGTTACCGCAAAGGACATAGACAAACAAAGTACAGGACAAGACACAATGCATTTCGACCTCTTGGGTCTTCTTCAGGCAAAAACAAATAACATTTAGGACAGTGAAAATGAAGAACGAGAAACGTGAGAAACCACTTGTGTTCTCATGTTTGTGCACAGAAATTCAAATGAAGGACAATGAGAATGAGAAGCGGCTTACAGCGTTCACAAGTACACATAGAGAATCAAAGATGTGACGTAAAATACAACACAACAAAGGGTTAAAAGAACAGAAAAACGCTGAAAAATTCCAGGTGCTCTTCCGACACTGTGCCCCTTCAAAGGAAGGAATCCACTGCTCATGTAAAAATGGAAGCCTTGTGTGTTGACAGTGAGGGAAGAAGACTAAGGGACAGTCACTGCTCATTAAGAGTGGAGGCCTTGTGTGTTGACAGTGAGGGAAGAAGACTAAGGGACAGTCACTGCTCATTAAGAGTGGAGGCCTTGTGTGTTGACAGTGAGGGAAGAAGACTAAGGGACAATCACTGCTCATTAAGAGTGGAGGCCTTGTGTGTTGACAGTGAGGGAAGAAGACTAAGGGACAGTCACTGCTCATTAAGAGTGGAAGCCTTGTGTGTTGACAGTGAGGGAAGAAGACTAAGGGACAATCACTGCTCATTAAGAGTGGAAGCCTTGTGTGTTGTTGACAGTGAGGGAAGAAGACTAAGGGACAATCACTGCTCATTAAGAGTGGAAGCCTTGTGTGTTGACAGTGAGGGAAGAAGACTAAGGGACAATCACTGCTCATTAAAAGTGGAAGCCTTGTGTATTGACAGTGAGGGAGGAAGACTAAGGGACAGTCACTGCTCATTAAGAGTGGAGGCCTTGTGTGTTGACAGTGAGGGAAGAAGACTAAGGTACAGTCACTGCTCATTAAGAGTGGAAGCCTTGTGTGTTGTTGACAGTGAGGGAAGAAGACTAAGGGACAATCACTGCTCATTAAAAGTGGAGGCCTTGTGTGTTGACAGTGAGGGAAGAAGACTAAGGGACAATCACTGCTCATTAAGAGTGGAAGCCTTGTGTGTTGACAGTGAGGGAAGAAGACTAAGGGACAATCACTGCTCATTAAGAGTGGAAGCCTTGTGTGTTGACAGTGAGGGAAGAAGACTAAGGGACAGTCACTGCTCATTAAGAGTGGAGGCCTTGTGTGTTGACAGTGAGGGAAGAAGACTAAGGGACAGTCACTGCTCATTAAGAGTGGAAGCCTTGTGTGTTGTTGACAGTGAGGGAAGAAGACTAAGGGACAGTCACTGCTCATTAAGAGTAGAGGCCTTGTGTGTTGACAGTGAGGGAGGAAGACTAAGGGACAATCACTGCTCATTAAAAGTGGAGGCCTTGTGTGTTGTTGACAGTGAGGGAAGAAGACTAAGGGACAATCACTGCTCATTAAGAGTGGAGGCCTTGTGTGTTGACAGTAAGGGAAGAAGACTAAGGGACAATCTCTGCTCATTAAGAGTGGAAGCCTTGTGTGTTGACAGTGAGGAAAGAAGACTAAGGGACAATCACTGCTCATTAAGAGTGGAAGCCTTGTGTGTTGACAGTGAGGGAAGAAGACTAAGGGACAGTCACTGCTCATTAAGAGTGGAAGCCTTGTTGTTGACAGTGAGGGAAGAAGACTAAGGGACAATCTCCAGCGGCATTGCTTCCAGAGAACAAAGATAGTCACGTTCTTGGCCCTTGCCCGGGACTGAACCCTCCTGACGGAGCGAGCACTAGGCACCCCTTTTCTTTTTCTTTTCCTTTTTTTTGTTTGTGCATAATCTTAGAATTACTTTATGTCCAAGTTTTTGCCTCTTTTATTCTTTGTTCTCTTTCCTGTCTCTCTCTTTTTTTCTTTTTTTAAAAAATTTCCTTCTTCCGTTCTGTTCTCTCTTATTCTTCATTTGAATGTCTTTTAATGACTTTTTTTTTATACTAATGAATATCCATGTTATGTTTTTATCTCTCTCATCTCTTCTCTTTTTAAATTCCAGGAAGTGAAAGAAAGATTGAGTTAGATTGACTACCGACTACCGACCTCAGAACTGATCCGTTATTACGTTGGGCCACCCCCATCTTCCCTTCCCCTTGCATGTGCACTTGCACGCATACACGACACACACACACACAGACACATACACATACACACACACACATGTGCAGTAGAACTATTTCTCTAATCAAGGCTTTTACACTTAGACAAACTGATGTCTGTGCTTGTTGTGCAGATCACGTTGTATGACCCCAACACAATGCGGAAAGAACATATGCTTGGGCCCGGCGGAGTACTAACAGACTTTGACGTGCAGAGAAACCTCATTGTCACTTGCGGCATGTCCAAAAGGTACTCCGTTCCCTCCCCTCTCTCTCTCTCCCAAACTTTTTCTGCAAGTGTGTGTGAGTGAGTAGGCTCGTGTGCATGCGTGTGTTCACCACAGGGCAAGTGCATGCTGGCTAGTAAAACCATGGCGTGTTCATGTCGACAGAACCAACAGCCTGTATTCACGCAGTTCTATGGCGGCCGACCGCCTGATGATGGTGTACGACATGCGCGTGATGCGCTGCATGGCTCCCATCCAGGTGAACATCGACCCCTTCTTCCTGCGCTTCGTGCCCTCCCTGCCCCACCACCTGGTGGTCGTGTCCCAGGTCAGTGCCCTCCCCTTGTTCTCAGGCCTGGTAGTGATGCTTCGTCTGTTTTACCTGTCTGTCTGGCTTTGGCTGTGTCTGTTTTCACAGGCCTGGTAGTGATGCTTCGTCTGTTTACCTGTCTGTCTGGCTTTGGCTGTGTCTGTTTTCACAGGCTTGGGTGTGATGGTTCGTCTGTTTAGCTGTCTGTGTCTGTTTCGCTGTCTGTTTGGCCAAGGTTTACTTTACCCTCTGCATGGTCTCATCCGTTTGGCTGTTGTCTGTTTCACAATCTAACCATGTCTGTCTGTCTGTCTGTCTGGCCCTGATTAGTGTATACAGAGTCTTCAGAGATGAAGCAGGAATAATGTTTGGCCATGAAGGTAGATACTTTTTGTTGTCTGGAGTGGTATAGTGCCCATTCCTTGAAGCTCAGTGTCATTTCATTTGGTGCTATGGTGCCCATGTCATTTAGTGGTGTGGTGCCCATATGAAGTGGAGTGGTGCCCATGTCATTTAGTGGTGTGGTGCCCATGTCATTTAGTGGTGTGGTGCCCATATGAAGTGGTGTGGTGCCCGTGTCATTTAGTGGTGTGGTGCCCATGTCATTTAGTGGTGTGGTGCCCATGTCATTTAGTGGTGTGGTGCCCATATGAAGTGGTATGGTGCCCGTGTCATTTAGTGGTGTGGTGCCCATATGAAGTGGTGTGGTGCCCGTGTCATTTAGTGGTGTGGTGCCCGTGTCATTTAGTGGTGTGGTGCCCATATGAAGTGGTGTGGTGCCCGTGTCATTTAGTGGTGTGGTGCCCGTGTCATTTAGTGGTGTGGTGCCCATGTCATTTAGTGGTGTGGTGCCCATATGAAGTGGCATGGTGCCCATGTCATTTAGTGGTGTGGTGCCCATGTCATTTAGTGGTGTGGTGCCCATATGAAGTGGTGTGGTGCCCATGTCATTTAGTGGTGTGGTGCCCATATGAAGTGGCATGGTGCCCATGTCATTTAGTGGTGGGGTGCCCATGTCATTTAGTGGTGTGGTGCCCATGTCATTTAGTGGTGTGGTGCCCATGTCATTTAGTGGTGTGGTGCCCATGTCATTTAGTGGTGTGGTGCCCATATGAAGTGGCATGGTGCCCATGTCATTTAGTGGTGTGGTGCCCATGTCATTTAGTGGTGTGGTGCCCATGTCATTTCATTTAGTGCTATGGTGCTCATGTCATTTAGTTTTATGGTGCCCATGTCATGAAGTGGTGTGGTGCCCATATCATTTAGTGGCATGGTGCCCATGTCATTTCATTTAGTGCTATGGTGCTCATGTCATTTAGTTTTATGGTGCCCATGTCATGAAGTGGTGTGATGCCCATGTCATTTAGTGGTATGGTGCCCATGTCATTTAGTGGCATGGTGCCCATGTCATTCAGTGGTACGGTCCTGTCATTTAGTGGTATGGTGCCCATGTCATTTAGTGGCATGGTGTCCATGTCATTTAGTGGTATGGTGCCCATGTCATTTAGTGGTATAGTGCCCATGTCATTTAGTGTTATGGTGCCCATGTCATGAAGTGGTGTAGTGCCCATGTCATGAAGTGGTGTAGTGCCCATGTCATGAAGTGGTGTAGTGCCCATGTCATGAAGCGGTATAGTGCCAGTATCATGACTCAGTGTTTCTGTCATCAGATGGGGCGATTCCAGTTGATGGAGACAGCAACGATGACCACGCCCTCCATGATGATTTTACCCATCGACACCCAAGGGGTCATCAGCAGCTTTGACCTGTCCAAGACTTGCCAAGCCATGGCCTTTGGGGACTCCACAGGTCAGACATGGGCTGTTTCTGTACATCCTGACATGTTACAGTTTATTGTAGGTATCCTTGTCCTTGACTCTTGCGAAATATAGGCCTTTTTGCTCTTTTGCTTTGTGTTTTATCTTTCTTTTTTTTTTGTCTTGGCACTTTGTTCAAGTTGCCTTGATTGTAGTTTGTGTGCGAAAGGGTTTTCCTTTTGTGTTTTTGGGTGCGCAGAGTTTTTATCAGATGGCATCATCAGTTTTCACTTTAAGGATCTTCCTCTTTTCCTGATTCTTTTTGTGATTTATCTTTTCTTAGTTATTGCATACTTCTTTCGTATTTGAACCTTTGAAGGAGAGCAGGGACTTTGCCTTTCATCTCCTGACTGTAGAAGGAGATCATTTTTAAGGGCCTGTTGAGCCTCTGACGCGGAGTTCTTGGTACAGAGATATTGTCGTGAGGATAAAGAAGAAAGAAACAATACCTCTGTCCTCAGATGGGCACTGGCCCACCATCGTGTTCGATATTCAGGCATTTGTTTGGCAGGTCAGTATGAGAAGAGGAGAACTCTACTGCTAAAAGTAGATGTACAGCATACTTGCCTCTCCAAACAGGAGACCATCTCCTCCTTCCCAGCTCAATCAGGAAAAGGTGCAGAAACAGAGCTGGTTTTGTATATGGTGCAATGTTGTGAACTCACTTAAGATGATGACGCTTGCTGGCTGATTTAGAGATTGAGATGAAGATAGCTCCCTGCTCTCCCAGTTATTTTTTAAGGGTGGAGAATCTGATAATAAGGCAACATTCCATGCCAAGTGTGGTTCTGGCATTTGTATAGACAGGTAAGTATGTTGTTAAACTACTTTTAGTTGTAAAATTCTTTTTTTTTTTAACTTCATGCTGTTTACAACTCACCAGTCCATGCAGCTCAGTGTCAAAGAAAGACACAAAAATGGCTCAGAGTAAAGGTGGGCAGCTAGAGGGTGGTGCGCAGCTAAGGAGAGAACCCTCATGAATGGAAGTGGACAAGAAATGCATCTGTGCCCCATACCTACCCCTGACCTAGAGAGAGAGAAAGGAGAGGAGGAATGTAATTAGGGTTAGGGTTATGGACCAGGTGAAAACAGGTTATAGTGCTAGTGAAATCATATTGATGTTTGGTTGTACCTCAGTATGACTGTTAATACTTTTTGATACCATGTTTTCGGGGGCTGGAATAGCTCAGTTGGTAGAGCGCCAGACTCGTGATCCTGGGGTTGCGGGTTCGAATTTTGGTACAGGGGGATTTTTCCCTCGGAGTTAACATTGGTTCGACTCCATTCCCCACACAGTCCTTCGAATGTGACTATAAACCGAGGTTCCGTGTGTGAATGCACGCACATCTTGCACACACGTAAAATGCCATCACCAGCTTTCGGAAGAGAAGGCCAGTTTGGCCATTCCTGAAGATGGAGTATGGCTGCCTTAATGGCGGGATAAAAAAAACGGTCATACACACAAAACTCCTCTGCCTGTCTATACAGGCAGTGTCCGCAGGAGTATCAGCCTGCGTAATGCAGAAAGAAAGGATACCATGTTTTCTACCTTTGTCAGTGCAAAGGTTGTGGACTGGCTGACTACTGTGTGTTTGTGTAGGGTTGATCCACCTGTTCTCTAACAACCAGAATGTGGTGTTCAGTGGACTGGATCTGCCTACAACCTTCGCCGATCATGTGAGTCCGCATTTTACATCTCTCCTGATGAGTTTTGTCTGTGTTTCTGTCTCCCTTTTCTTCCATCCCCTCTGCCTCTCTGTGTGTCTTTCCTTATTACTTGTGAGCAGTTGATGCCCATTTAATGCATTGTATCCTCTGTTGGTCCATCCCCTCTGCCTCTCTGTGTGTCTTTCCCTATTACTTATTACTTGTGAGCAGTTGATGCCATTTAATGCATTGTATCCTCTGTTGGTCCATCCCTCTGCCTCTCTGTGTGTCTTTCCTTATTACTTATTACTTGTGAGCAGTTGATGCCCATTTAATGCATTGTATCCTCTGTTGGTCCATCCCCTCTGCCTCTCTGTGTGTCTTTCCTTATTCCTTGTGAGCAGTTGATGCCCATTTAATGCATTGTATCCTCTGTTGGTCCATCCCTCTGCCTCTCTGTGTGTCTTTCCTTATTCCTTGTGAGCAGTTGATGCCCATTTAATGCATTGTATCCTCTGTTGGTCCATGTCCAGAAATAGGGATATCAGATCAAGCATTGTATCCTCTGTTGGTCCATGTCCAGAAATAGGGATATCAGATCAAGCATTGTATCCTCTGTTGGTCCATGTCCAGAAATAGGGATATCAGATCAAGCATTGTATCCTCTGTTGGTCCATGTCCAGAAATAGGGATATCAGATCAAGCATTGTATCCTCTGTTGGTCCATGTCCAGAAATAGGGATATCAGATCAAGCATTGTATCCTCTGTTGGTCCATGTCCAGAAATAGGGATATCAGATCAAGCATTGTATCCTCTGTTGGTCCATGTCCAGAAATAGGGATATCAGATCAAGCATTGTATCCTCTGTTGGTCCATGTCCAGAAATAGGGATATCAGATCAAGCATTGTATCCTCTGTTGGTCCATGTCCAGAAATAGGGATATCAGATCAAGCATTGTATCCTCTGTTGGTCCATGTCCAGAAATAGGGATATCAGATCAAGGAATATTGTTCTTCTGTCTTTATTCTGTTGTACCTTTTATTATCCTGTTTCAAGTCCTGCATCTTTGTGTGAGAGTGTGAGGTGTGTGTGTGTGTATGTGTGTGTAGTAGTAGTTTGTACTTTAATTTAACGTCTCTTCACCTCAAGTGACATTAGACTCAAGTGACATTAGTGTGTGTGAGTGTGTGTTATGTGTGTGTATTGTGTGTGTGTGTGTGTGTGTGTGTGTTGTGTGTGTGTGTGTGTTGTGGTGTGTGTGTTGTGTGTGTGTGCGCATGTGTGTTTCATGCTGTGTTTTTCTTTGCTGTTCTATTATAGTCTTGAAGAGTTTTAGACAGATTATGCATTTTATTTAAGCTTTGAAGAGTTTGATAGAGTAATGTTCTGTTTGATCTCCAGAAATTGTCATCAAGTAGTGTTCTTTCATTCTTCTGCCTACTGTCTGCCTCTAATGTCATGTATTATATGTTTATGCATGATGTGTACGTTATTTGTGTGTGTGTGTGTGTGTTCGTGGCGGCGCTTCCTGTTAATTACAGCGACAAAACATTTTATAGGCGTGTCAGGCATGCTGCACTTTGGCCTGCGTTCAGCTGTCACATGTCTCTGTGGCTCTTTCCTAATGTTTGCTTCCATTGGTTTGTTGTCACGCAGGTCTCCTTGACAGTCATGCAACACTGATGCTGGTGTGCCCAACAGTTTTCCCCTTATTTCTTGTATTCAGTTTTGAACTCTGTGATTCAAATTATGTCTGTAGTCTACCGTTGAATATCTTTTTTATTCAATGGAGTTTACCATAGTGTGAATGGTTAGTGAATCAGAGTGGTAACTCCCAATGACAAGATAGTGTTTTACACTGTGAACTGTTGTGAGTGTACACTGTCATGTACAGTAACAGCTTTTGATGCAGGTGGACCCCCACCCCATGAAATGCACTTGGCGGACGACCTGTGCTCCTTGGCAACGCTGCCTATGGAGTACCCAGTCAATGACACCCTGCTGTCTGACTGGCCGTTAGCTTGATGCGCAAAGTGTACCGGTAGGTGTGCTGATTCCTCTCTTCCCACTGTTCTTTTTCCCTCGTCAGCCTCTGTGATTTTTGTGTTCTTGGTTTTGCTTCTGTTTCTGGTTTTCTTTATGTTTCTTCTGTGTATTCTTTGTTCAAGGTTCATACAGTCCGTAGAAGGTCCTTGAAAGTCCTTGGGATTGGAAATTCCATTTTACAGGTTGAAAATTTTTGTGAGCGCGAGTGTTACTGGACTAATGTAGGTAAAGCTACTTACGGGTGAAGTGGTAAAGAAGATGAGACAGCACAATGGAAAAAAAAAGCTGAAAAAAGTAAATAAATAAGTACGTAAGTTAAAGCCACTGAATTTGGGAGGGATTTACAAGTCCTGGACAAAGACCTAAAAATCACTGATTCGTTAGAAATGCAGACTAAAAGCTCTAAACCAACAGATCAAGGAGATGTTGTGGTCCGGTTTGGAGACCTACATGGCCAAAGGGAATGGTGAATTGTGGGCCACATACCAGATCTGCAGACTTCTGGGGGTTTCTGTCAAGGATCAGTTCTTTTTCCTGCTTTTAAGTTTGCACTGAGGTTCCACACACACACACACACACACACACACACACACACACACACACACACACACACACAGAGTTGATGTTGTTATCTTTGTCATTGATGAGAAAACATTCATCGTCTGGGAGTGGTGTCAGTGCCTCATAATACGTTTTGCCTGATTGTTGGCCAGAAAACCAAAGCCGCTGGACCCGGAGATCGTGCGTTCAGCCAAGGTGGTGCACAACGTGGGATTTGCCAGCAACCCACGGAAGGTGCGGCGGAATCAGATCCCGTACAAACTGGACAAGGACGATAGGGTCACAAGACAGCTGAGCGTTCCTGAGTCTCCCATCGGCAGAGGTGGGTGTGAGAGGGAGCCCAGGTTGGTGAGAGAAGGATGATTGGAGGATGGGTTGGGACAGGGAGATGAAGGGAGAGAGGCATTAAGTTGGTCTGTGTGTGTTAAGTTGCCGCATGACAACTTGACATTGACTGTTCCCTGTGGAGTGCTGGTGCCAGGGCTGTGGCGGGTTGGGCCTGGCTGTGACTGTGGACAAGGAGTTAGAAGGAGGGGCGTGGGTTCAGTGCCACTGAGGTAGCACAAAGGTTGGGACAGCAAGAACAAAAAACGCCAAAACAAAGTTGCTCTGTGTGTGTACGCGTATGTGAATGTGTGTATAGTTGTATGTGTATGCAGTGTCCATAAAAGTATCTGCTAACAGCCTGGTAATTGCAATATTGGGAATGTTGTTGATGTTGACGGCAGGGTGACTTCTTCATGACAATGCCTCAGGTGTACTGTGCCAGAGCACGCTGACGTTGATGTGTGACGGCAGGTGATGACCCCTTCAAGACTGTGCCCAAGGAATACCAGAGAATGCTGATGCGATACACCAAGCTGGATGACTTTGACTTCCGCCACTACAACAAGACCAACTTTGCCGGCCTGACCGCCGAGTACAACAACTCCTACTGCAATGGCATGCTACAGGTAAACAATGTCTCCTGCAACAACACCATGTTACAGGTAAACAGTTCCTACTGCAATGGCATGCTACAGGTAAACAATGTCTCCTGCAACAACACCATGTTACAGGTAAACAATTCCTACTGCAATGGCATGCTACAGGAAAACAAAGCCTCCTGCAACAACACCATGTTACAGGTAAACAATTCATACTGCAGTGGTATGCTAAGGTAAACAATTTCACTGCAATAGCCTGCCACAGGTGAATAATTCCTACTGCAATGGCATGCTACAGGCAAACAATATTAACTGCATTAGCATGCTGATGGTAAACAATTTCTACTGCAGTGACATGCTACAGGTGAACAATTCGTAGTACAGTGATATGCTACAGATAAGCAATTCATACTTCAATGGCATCAGACAGGCAAACAGTTCATACTGCAAGTGCATGCTACAGGTAAATCATATCAACGGCGTATTACTGGCAAGCAATTCCTACTGGAGTGGCAATGCTACTGAGAAACATTATCGATTGAAATGGCATGCAACCTGTAAACCATATGAACTGAAATGGCCTATACCTGTAAACCATGAAAAGACATGCTGCCTGTAAACCATATGAACTGAAATGACATGCTGCCTGTAAATTATATCAACTGAAATGACATGCTGCCTGTAAATTATATCAACTGAAATGGCATGCTACCTGTAAACCACATGAACTGAAATGGCATGCTGCCTGTAAACCACATGAACTGAAATGGCATGCCACCTGTAAACCATATGAATTGAAATGGCATGCCACCTGTAAACCACATTAACTGAAATGGCATGCCACCTGTAAACCAAATGAACTGAAACAGCATGCTACCTGTAAACCATATGAACTGGTATGGCATGCTGCCATGTAAACCGTATGAACTGGTATGGCATGCTGCCATGTAAACCATGTGAACTGGTATGGCATGCTGCCATGTAAACCATGTGAACTGGTATGGCATGCTGCCATGTAAACCATGTGAACTGGTATGGCATGCTGCCATGTAAACCATGTGAACTGGTATGGTATGGTGCTATGTAAACGATGTGAACTGGTATGGCATGCTGCCATGTAAACCACATGAACTGAAATGGCATGCTACCTGTAAACCATATGAACTGAAATGGCATGCCACTGTAAACCATATGAACTGAAACAGCATGCTACCTGTAAACCATATGAACTGGTATGGCATGCTGCCATGTAAACCATATGAACTGGTATGGCATGCTGCCATGTAAATCATGTGAACTGGTATGGCATGCTGCCATGTAAACCATGTGAACTGGTATGGCATGCTGCCATGTAAACCATGTGAACTGGTATGGCATGCTGCCATGTAAACCATGTGAACTGGTATGGCATGCTGCCATGTGAACTGAAATGGCATGCTGCCATGTAAACCATGTGAACTGAAATGGCATGCTACCTGTAAACCACATGAACTGAAATGGCATGCTGCCATGTAAACCATGTGAACTGAAATGGCATGCTACCTGTAAACCACATGAACTGAAATGGCATGCTGCCATGTAAACCATGTGAACTGAAATGGCATGCTACCTGTAAACCACATGAACTGAAATGGCATGCTGCCTGTAAACCATATGAACTGGCATGGCATGCTGCCATGTAAACCATATCAACTGAAATGGCGTGCTACCTGTAAACCATGCCAACTGAAATCCATGCAACCTGTACACCATATGAATGGAAATGATACACCTGTAAGCCACATGATCTTAAATGGCATGCTACCTGTAAAACATACGACAAAAAATGGCACGCTATGCGTAATGCATAAACAATGTCACCTGAAATGGCATGCTACAGGTAAACCATATCAAGCATGCTACAGGGAAATCATTTGTAATGCCATGGCATGTAGGCTACAGTTTCTTTGGCAGTGGCGTGCCATACATGCTAGTAAATGATGCCTGCTGCAGTGACGTGCTATAGGTATATTGTTCTTAGCCCAGTAGTGTTGAAGAGATGAATAATTCCAAGTGCAGTGATAGGCTGCAGGTCAGTGATTTCTGCTGAGAGAAAGCAATCGTGATAGAAATGATGAACCAACTCTGCCATCGTGGATGGAGCTTTTGCAACTGCATTTCATTTGCAGTGTCATTGAAGCAAAGCAGTTAAGGTTTCTGTGCTGCTATTTATACAGTATAAACTGTATCGCATCCATTTGTTGTCAGTTGATTTGTGGAGCTAATGCAAACTGCATATCAGAATCTTTCTGTGGAGATTTTGTAAACTGCATTACAGCATCATTCAATGTAAGCATTGTAAACTGAGCTTCTGGGTAAATTCCTTTGTCATGGAGCCATTTAAAACAGTATAACAGAGTTCTATGGATCCACAGTGACCTTACCTCAGTATCATTTTCTGAACCATTGTAAACACAGTTGCATGACAGAATCATCTAAGTCATGGTTTATTAGCACATTCTTTTCTCATCGGAGCCTTTGTGAGCTTCTTTACAGAACCATTTTGCTGAGCTGTTGTAATCTACATTAAAAGGGAATTTTGCTATAACAAGTCATTTCATGAAACACTTACCTGTCCAACCCTGTGCCTTATCCCTACTTGGCGTAAACAGATGCTGTCAGCTATGATCCTCACACATACAAAATTTGAGAGAGCAAGGGAGCTAACCATACCTGGTGGTCATTGAAAGTATGCAATTTACTCAGGTGAATACCCCTTCAGTTTCGCTCCCTTCCTTGGCTTGGATCAGGTGTCATCTGCTGTTGCTCGTTTGAGCTGGTTGATGGCACGATAGGATTTCAATGGACCCATTGTACACTGCATCACAGAACCATGTAGGTGACCTGATTGATAACACGTGTATTTGGTGGAGATGTTTGTTAACTGCATTAGAGAACCAGGCATGCCTACCATCCCTGACCATCCGGGATTTGTCCCAGAAAGTTGATTTTAGAAGCCACTGTCCGGAAATCCCGGATTTGCAACACGCGTCCCGGGAAAAAAAAATCGGGAGTTAAAAAGCCGTTCTTATCGTGCTGCACAGAACTGAGCCAAGAATATCGTCTACTAGAGTGAGTAGACGTAATACGCATAGTAGACGTAATACAAAAAAAAAAAACCCTCGCTTTCACTTTCAAGTCAGAACATGGCATTGAAGAGGAGACATGATGTCGACACAGTCGGATTCTGACTCTTCGGATGGGTCAGAAAGGAGTGAAAAGAAGAAAACGACCGTGAAGCGAGGTTGTGTCTTCAAAACAGAATTCTCAGAAAAGTGGCCTTGTCTACAACAAGGGAGGAAAGGAGTTTCGTTTGCCTTCTGCGAGACGTGTGTGTGTAATTTCTCAGTGAAATCTGGCGGCAGAGATGACTGTCGGCGCCACATCAACTCAGACAAACATGCTTGGTATGCATCGCCGTCAGACTCGACAGACAGCACAAAAATGCTGTTTTTGCCCCTGATTTTATGGATTTGTCCCTGATTTCTGTCTGTATTGTCCCTGAAAGCAAATTTTTGGGTAGGCATGCCTGCAGAACTATTTAATGAATTGGTTGATAACAGGTGCTGTAATTGGTGGAGTCATTGCAGACTGCTGTGTAGAGCTGTATACCGCATTGTAAAGTCCTGTTGATGACCTAGCTGACAATACCTTTACGTTTAGAGGTGCCTTTGTCAGATGTATTACAGAATGCATTCATGTGGACTGGCCTGTGACCGCAGGTGCTGTATTTTGTGGAGCCGCTGCGTGCGACCTTGCTGAGTCACATTTGTCAGCGCGAGTTCTGCTTGGCCTGTGAGCTTGGTTCCTCTTCCACATGCTGGACACCAAGAAAGGCGAGGCCTGTAGGTGAGACAGTTAATTACCTGCTGGGAAATGTAAAGTGGAATTTTTACCTCTGTCAGGTGAGACAGTTACTGCTGGGAAATGTAAAGCAGAAGTTTCCCTCTGCCAGGTGAGACAGTTACCTGCTGGGAAATGTAAAGCGGAAGTTTACCTCTGTCAGGTTGAGACAGCTACCTGTGGGAAATGTAAAGCGGAAGTTTACCTCTGTCAGGTGAGACAGTTACCTGCTGGGAAATGTAAAGTGGAAGTTTACCTCTGCAGGTGAGACAGTTACTAGGGAGTAAAGAGTGAAGTTTATCTCTGTCAGGTGAGAACATTTACCTGCTAGGGAATATAGAGTGAAGTTGACCTCTGTCAGGTGAGACATTTCCCTGCTAGGGAATATAGAGTGAAGTTGACCTCTGTCAGGTGAGACATTTACCTGCTAGGGAGTATAGAAAGAAGTTGACCTCTGTCAGGTGAGACATTTACCTTCTAGGGAGTATAGAGTGAAGTTTATCTCTGTCAGGTGAGACGTTTACCTGCTAGGGAGTATAGAGTGAAGTTTATCTCTGTCAGGTGAGACGTTTACCTGCTAGGGGTATAGAGTGAAGTTGACCTCTGTCAGGTGAGACATTTACCTGCTAGGGAGTATAGAGTGAAGTTTATCTCTGTCAGGTGAGACGTTTACCTGCTAGGGAGTATAGAGTGAAGTTGACCTCTGTCAGGTGAGACGTTTACCTGCTAGGGAGTATAGAGTGAAGCTGACCTCTCTCAGGTGAGACATTCACCTGCAAAGGAGTATAGAGTGAAGCTGACCTCTGTCAGGTGAGGACAGTTACCTGCTAGGGATTATAGAGTGAAGTTTTCCCATGTCAGATGAAACAGTTACCCTTTTGGGTAGTATAGTACCCTGGAGGAACTATACAGTTAAGTAGTTTTGGGGGGATGCAGGGGAGGAAGGGTGGAGGGGAACCATATTCTATGAGGATGTTACGTAATGTTCATGAGGCAATTGCATGGGTATTGCTACAGTGTTGTGTGTCTGTGACAACGCCAGTGCACAGGGATTTTAACGCTGATTTGGTGAGAGAAGCATGCTTCTGGGACCTACTCTGTGAACACATATTGCATTGTTCTGTTCTTGATGTATTCAGGACATCCTGTGTCACCAAGGATTTCAAAACTTATGGAAGATTCTACAATAATCCTGGTTGTTCAAAACCTGTTTAAAGATTTTTTTAATCAATCAGGTAAACCAGCTCAGTAGAGGATTTTTTGTTTAATCATTCTGCATACTATGGCATCCATTTAAAAAAGATTTGAAGCGGGGAGGGTATTGTTATTCTGTTTCTTGAGAATTTAATAGACTGTTGTGAAATGTATAATCATAATGTTGTTTTAACCCACTGTTATTGAGCAATTACACAATTGTAGAGTATGCTATAATCATTCTGTTTATCCCGACCATTTGTACGGAATCAAATGGCAAGCAAGAATTTTACAGTTAAGTCAGGGGTACTTCTTATATAAGATTTTACAGAGAGTTACTGGAGTATTTTAATAACCCCAGGTGAAAACCTAAAGCATTTCAGGTAAGAGAGAGATCACAGATAATTTTGCAGTCTCTGTGTGTATCTTAACCCCCAAAAGGTTGTAGGATTTGGTATGATGAATCTGTCTATCTGAGCTTCCAAATTGAGGAATTATAAGTTTTAAAGAGAATTTTACAAATGAAATGTTCAACAGTTATTCTGTTGGTTTTAACTTAATTCCTTGTTCTCTCCAGTATAAGTCAGTGTTGGTGGGAAATAATTTTGTGGATGATCCTCTGCTGTTTTTTTAATTTTTTAAAAATTAATACTGTCGTGAATTTGCTAGACAAAAACCACAAAATTCTTCTACATGTAACCCCTAGTATCCAACTTTTGCAACTGTGGCAGGCAAAGAATTTCCTGCGGGCCTTTCGCACGCTGAGTGAAGCGGCGGCCTTGGGCCTGCTGCTGACTGAGTCGGAGGAGTTGAAAGGTCAGGCCAACCTGCTGACCCTCATTCCCAGTTGGCATCGCTTCCTCATCCAGCAGATCAACTCAGTGAGTACTGGTTGTGGGGTAGAGAGAGGGATGGGCAAGTTAACTCAGGTTGGTACAGACTGTGGGGTGGAAGGGTGGGTGGGCAGATTGAAATTGACATGGGTAGGTACTTGGTATGCGGGTATAGAAGCAGGGATGAAAACCCCCTCCGCCGTCTCCGCCGTTATTTTTTTTCGCATCTCCGCCGAAAAAAAAAAGTCTCCGCCGAAAAATTATTCAAAGAATGATGCTCAGAAACGATCTCAACTTGTCTGCACAGCGAATTTTTTCTCTGTCGGTAATGTTCTCAAACGGCGTAGTTCTCATTCTGTTTCCTTCCAGTATCATTTATCATCATGGCGTCGATTCACAGTGAGAGTTTGCCGCTAGTGAGTGCAGGGGGGGAAAGTTACCGCTCGGAAATCGGAAAATCCTTATTTTGGAAATTTACAAATCGGAATTTCCTTAATTTCGAAAAAAAAAAATTTATTCCATTCCGTTTTCCGACCAGCAACTCCACTACCGAATCAAAGTTTCGACTTCGCGCCGTTCCGTATTATCCGATCGACGACTGGAAGTTGGTTTCCGTTTTGTTTTCGCCAGTGCCTGTGACCACACACGTGTTCCTTCGCCTGTTTCTTCTATGTGTTGGATGCTTTCGCGAAAAAATCGCGATGCCTTACATAAATGAAGGCGAAAAGCGAGCCAGTGAAGTGGATAGCGGCGTAAAAAACAAATGGACGTGGATTTGGCTGGACGAGAGAGGCCCAACAAAGACGGCGAAATCGCGCAAAGGGGAGGAACATCGTGTGTGGTGTCGGAAAACGGAAAGGCCCGGAGAGTGTTTTTGCGTCGCGTGCGGGAAGGTTATCAAATACAGCAGGACTGGAAAAAGGCTGCTTTTGGACCTATGCCCAATATTCTGAACATTACCATTTAGAAGTCCTTACACCAGTATTCGTTCGTGAAGTGTTCGAAAGAGAAACCTTGGTGGCAAGCAAACCTGGGTCATACATGGGAAGTGGCAGGTCCATGCTGTGTCCAGCATATTGAAGACGCCTCTGTTTTCAATCTATCCCAAATATGCTGGTCACACTGTGCGCCGCCATCTCAATTCCCATGTATATCCTCGGGATGTTGCACTTGAAAAGACAAAGTCTCTGAAACCCCTGGCATAATGTGGTCCAATATTCATGGAGTGTCTCCCTCGTGTCCCTGAGACAGGATGGGGACCAAACCACTTTGTGGTTTGTCTGCCGAAGCAGGTACCTAAGGTCAACCTTGAGAGAAAAGGAATCTGTAAAAGAAAATCAGTCACAAAAGTCTGATATAAGAAGTTTCTTTTCCAAAAAACGTAGCAAAACTGAATAATTTGTGCAGATGCTTTATTATCATGATGTTTGTCAGCTAAGCCCACAAAGCATCTAATTGATGCATTTCTTGATTAATTATTCTGTATTTGACTTTCATTTAAGTTAAAGTTCTAGCTCTGAGACTTTTTTTTTTATTATGACTTATCATTCAAGTTAAAGTTCAAGCTCTGAGTCTGAGATTGGGAATGAATGGACAGTAGCCAAACCTTCACAGGTCACAAATGCTGTACTTGCTCAGGTACAAGTTGTAATTATAATTTGTTACTGTATGTGAACCTGTATTAAAAATCAAGCTACTTTTGTTACTGATCATTGATGTATGCTTTTAGTTAAGAAACTGTACTCTAAAGAGTTGGATCTTGGTGTTCTATAATCATATACTGTAGATGTCTAGTTTTATGTGGAGATATATCTTGATCATTTGTGCATGAACTCATAGCATGTAAATCATAATTTTTTATTTTTTTTAAATTTATTTTTATATTAATTTTATCATATTTTTATGAATAAATGATTTGGTAATACTGATAGAAAGGTTATTTGTATATTGCTGAAAGTTTTGTATGAGCATGAAAAGGGAGGAGAAAGTGATTCACATGTCTCAATCCTTATACATCTTGTAAATTTTATTCTACAGAGAAATCAAATTAATCAGTCAACTCTGTGGAATCACATTTATAGGCTGTGTGAGGATTAAAATTTAAGTGAATATGGTTATGTCATCCATGTTAGATCAGTGTGTGTATGTGTGACTGTGGACTCGAGTGTAAGGGTTTATTTGTGTTAATAATGCAGTGTTGAAATTATGGAAATATGAAAATCTTAAGACTTACTGTATGGTCAAGTGAAGTTAACCTTTTACCTAAAATAATTGGTACTCATATTATTGGTATTTTTAGCTGGAAATAGCATGAAATTGCTCCAAATGATAGTACAATTTTAAAATTTGCTTCAGCTTTGCGCCCCCTGAACCCCCACAAGGGGGCGCTGCCCTTGACCCCGCCAGGGGGCCTCTGCGCCCCCTGGACCCCCGGCATACATTTTCCTATTTTCAGGATTCCCAACTTTCCCCCCTGTGAGTGCAAACAAAACGAAAAAAAGAAAAGAAAGAAGTATGTGAACCACTAGAAGACCGAGTGGCAGCAGAAGGACTGTGTGCCGCAGAGTCGCGGATGCAATA
The DNA here is from genome assembly GCA_018398815.1 of Conus ventricosus. NCBI lineage: Eukaryota > Metazoa > Mollusca > Gastropoda > Neogastropoda > Conidae > Conus > Conus ventricosus. The sequence goes on along the minus strand of CM031597.1, from coordinate 133,063,334 downwards.
AGAAAACATGACAAAGACGGTGAATTTGAAGTGTTTTGCGAGCCTTGCCAAAAACGTGTCTACTTTGGTAGTCGTGGCTTTGTGGCAATCAGAGATCACATCGAGCGTCCCAGTCACCAACAGAAAATGTGTGTGTTTCCCACACCATTACAGCAGTTTTTCAGATCATTGGGTATGCAACAATCTACGTTTAATTTCCAAAGATCGTTTGACTCCTACTCTAAGTACTTCCACTCGTAGAGTCTTCAAAGCAAGGGAAAAACGTCAAAGTGACGAAAAGAATATAAAAGAACAAATGACATCAAAATAAACTGATGTCACAACAGTATTTGTAACACTTTTCCCCTGGTATAATGCAAACGTTTGCTACATTTGTTAGGTGTCTGCTAACAGCCCCCCTATGAAATCCTTTTCCACCAGCCCACTCCCCCCACTACCATACTTCCTCTACTCCTCCTCCTTCTCCCCCAACCCCCACCCTCACCCCACAACACACATACCCCACACACTTCGCCCCCTCCCCCCACCCCCCGTCCCACCTCGCACACACACACACAAACCCCCCCCCCCCCCCCACACACACACACACTTGTCAAGAGGGGGGGGGGGGATATGATCAGTTGTAAGAGGGAAGTTGGGGGGGGGGGTGTACTGTTGTGACATCAGTTTTGTTTTTATGTCATTTGTTCTTTTATGTTCTTTTTTTTGTGTTTAGTGTTTCCTGACGAAGGGTCTAAGGCCCAAAAGCTTCACTTTTTTTTTAAAGGACTTCAAAGTAATCATTTTCATATTGTGTTTATTGAAGTCCAGCAGTCGTTTTCATACATCTGATTTACTTAGTTTGATTTCCCACTCTGATTTACTTATCTACAGGCCTTATTCTTTATGTCCTGAAAGCACTGTTTGTCAAATTTTCTTTAGCTAGAGTTCTGAGGATTCATCATACTAAATGTTTGTCTCAATTGACATAGTTTCTTTCCACATCAGTCTCAGTCTTCATGGGGTTGAAAGCTGATCTATAGAATGAGTTGTTTAGAAGCAAGAAAGTGATTTCTAAAGATTTTTATGCCATATTTAATACAAAATATGCTTCAGCTTCAGGGGGCGCCGCCCCCTGACCCCCACTGGGCTGTTGCCCATGTACCCCACTGGGGGCCCATGGTGAACCCCAGATCCCCGCCAATCTCCTCTTTTTTTAAAAAAACTGTTTCATCCCTGAGAAGGTTGGGCAGAGTGACTGGATAGGTACTGGGTATGGGATGGAGGGTGGGCAGATTGACTCAGTTGCGCTGAGTGGAGTGGAGTGGAGTGGAGGGGTAGGTAGATTAATTCTTGGGCATGGGTTTGGAATGGAAGGGTGGGCAGATTAACTTTAGTAGACACTGAGTGAAAGATGCAGAAGGAGCTGATTCTGGGATGGAAGAAGGATGGATGGATTCACATGGTAGGTACTGAATGTGGGGTGGAGGGGTGGGCAGGTAAATTTGATTGGCATTGAGTGAGCGGTGAAGGGATGGGTAGATTTAAGTGTTAACATGGTTGGTATTGGTGTGATGGAGATGGGTGGGTGAGCAGCTTAACTCTTTCATTCCTACTTTTCTATGAACCATTACTTCCTTTTGTTCGTAAATTCTTATAATACGAGTATTCCCTTCATTCCTGGATTTAGAGAAAAAAAAAAAGAAATGTAAAGTGAGAACTGCCACGTATGCAGTAGCAAACTGGCCAGAATAGAGCAGCGACCACTTTCCCACGCCGTAGGGCCGTCTGGCATCCATTCCATTCTTAAATACTGCCACACGAGCGACCCGGTCATGACGTGTACTGATGACGCAACTCACGCGAAGTTCAAAGCGCTTACAACGAAAACCAATTTTCCGGGCTGCAGGAAGGAAAGGAGGGATTTTGTGCTGCCCGGAAAACCGGGTTGTAGGGATGAAAGAGTTAACTCTGAAGGTGCTGGATGATATGGGTGTTTGATAGGAGGTTATGGTGTTTGGTAGATCAAGTGGTAGGTAGTGGGTGGGGGTGGAGAGATGGTTGTGTAAGGGTCTGTGGGCAGATCAGCTTGACAGATACTGGGTGGTGGGGCTGAAGGAGAAACGGGAACCTGCAGGCAGATCAACACGTCAGTAGGTCAGGGACTCTGTCTCACTTTGTTATCAAGGACAAGAATTCAGCAAGCACGGGGTCAGGAATGAAGGGGTGATGGAGAGAGGGGAAGGAATAGGGATAGAGGGGTGGGGGGGAGAGGAAGATGAGCATAGGTCTCTCATTCAGCAGGTAACTCCAGTAGATATTTAGAGGGTCTGTCTGTGGTCTGGATTGTTGTTCCTCATTTCCCTGTCTCTGTCTCTATGGTTTAGATGTTTATCTATCACCGTCTTCCATTTTCTTTGCTTTTTTCCCTTCATTCTGCTGCCCCCCTCTCTCTCTCTCCCCTCCCCTCCTCCCTCCCTCTCCTCTCTTCTCTCTCTCTCTCCTCCTCTCCTCCCCTCCCTCCTCCCTCTCTCTCTCTCTCTCTCTCCCTCCTCCCTCCCTCTCTCTTCTCTCTCTCTCTCTCTCCCTCTCTCTCTCTCTCTCTCTCTGTCTCTCTCTGTGTCCCCACTTTTATGTTCGGAAATGGGAAAAAACAAAACCACACACACACACACACACACACACACACACACACACACACACACACACACACACACAAACCATTTGAAGAAAGTGTCATTTATGTCAACTGAATATGAACAAATTGCATCCTGTTGAGAAAACCTGAGTCTTTTTTTTTTTTCCTTTTTGGTTGCAGTTATCCATTCAGTTAACTGAATGCAGACGTAACTTTCTGCCACAACCGTGACACGCTGAGACGCACTATTTTCGGTATTTTTACAAAAAATATACAGACAGAACCAAACCGAATACAACAATAATATTATGTTTTTGAAAACTTCAAATCATGTTCTTTTGAAAAAAATACTACAGTCCTGTGCTCAGTACACACTTCACTCTCCACTGGTTTGAAAAGTGTAGGCAAACAGCTATCAGCAAAAACTTTTCTCCACGTAAGTATGGATGAAAAATCAATATGATCATAACTGTAGTCAACACAATGTGTAGCAAGCACATAAAAACAATGTATCTTTCACACACACAGCTGTGTGCATGGTCTAAAACTCAAACAGAGAGCTGCTGTCACATATTTGAAGAAAAAATGCAAAAATTTCATCATCATTTGGTATGTGCAACTGACCATCGTCACTCATATCCTCTCTGTCCGATTTGGCAAGTTCGGAAAACAGTTCGGAAAAGTTCGACAAGTTCGGAAAACAGTTCCAGTTCTTCATTTGATCGTTCTTCCATTATTCTTTCAATTACTTCTTGAAATAAGATGTTTCTGTTCGCTACGACTCGCTAACGCTTCGGTGCCGACAACATGATGAACACGGGCAGCCAGAGTTATCTCCAGCTATCCCATAATATGAGCGAAAAAGTAGAATCAAACGCGAGATATACACCAAGGGAGAGTACCACCTAATAGAGGAGATCCTCAGCTTTCTGTAGATACCACGATTGTTTCCCTTAGACCGCACAGCTGCATGTGAAAATTCGAGTAAATCGTCGATCACCTGGCGGGCGACGTGTCTGTGCGAAGCACTCAACCCGTCATCGGCCAGGTGATCGATGAGGCGGCAATGTGTTAATGATTTTAGTTCAGATTTCAGTATACTACCAGTGGAGTCTTTCACCTTAAACTTTAGTCAGTAAGGATCCATACAGTATAGCAAACTTTACATAAAGCTTTGTTAATGAAGGTAATAGAAATTTAGACACATTTTTAAGTGAAAATTTGAAGAGAGTGCGCAACTTTTATCGTAAAAAGTTAAATTGTATGAGCAACTTCTACACTAAAGACTAAAGGAATATAATCAGTGTTTACTGTGAAGGTTTGAAGTGCGTAGACAGGTTTCACAGTCAGGGTTTGAAGAGTGTTAGCGTTCTCTATGAATGCTTAAAGAATGTAGACAGCTTTATAGTGAAGGCTCAAAGAGTGTTAGGTTCTCTATGAATGCTTGAAGAATGTTGACAGCTTGATAATGAAGGCTCAAAGAGTGTTAGCGTTCTCTATGAATGCTTGAAGAATGTTGACAGCTTTATAGTGAAGGCTCAAAGTGTGCAAGCTACTCTGAGATAAAGCTTTATCAGAAAAGGTTTGAGGAATGTTGAGGGTATCTTTCACCTGGAACTTGTCAGTGTAATCCTTTTAATGATTGTCAGCAAAGATTCGAAGTTTTCTGAAGACTTTCCGTGTAAGACTGTTGGTGAAGCTCTGAAGAGTGCAGATGGGGTTCTTCTTCTTTGGGATTTGATTTGATTGGTTGAGTCTGATCTTCAGTTCTGTCAGCATGATGAATCCCACAGTCTTCGGGTCGTGACAGCTGTCTCAAGGCTGTATTTGCAGCTCTGCACCCTCTGGACAGGTTTGACGCCGTAGAACATCATGGGCTGGGTAGTGTTGGAGGATGTGTTCTGGGTCTGAGATCCAGTGCCATACGGACATTTACCAGTGTGGGCAATCTTAATTCAACTGAGGTGGCTCAGCAGTTGGCAATGGCCAGCTCTCAATCTGAAGAGGATTGTTTACTGGTATCTTTGGAGCCGATGGATTGGATCAAAACCAGTCTGCAACCAGCCTTCTGTTCGACTGGTTTGGTACTGGTTATATATTCATAGTTCTGGCCTCTTTGTAGGTCAGCGGGTGGCTGAACTGCTCCATATTGCTGCCTGCCTTGGACAGAGCATCAGCCTTCCCATTCTCAGTGGTCCCACAATAGGATGGAACCCACTGGAGTACAATGGTGGATCGTATTGAAAGATCGTGGAGGGCTTTTTTGATGTTTTTTAGCTGCTGTTCGCTTCTGTTGCTCAAAGTCCCTGCAGCAGAGGTCTGCAGTCAGTGAGGAAAGCAAGTTTGGGTGATGGGTTGTTTGACTTTGTGAAATCTCGTACAGCATGGAGCAGAGCTGCTGACTCCCCTCTGTAGTTGGAGGAAATTTTTCCGTTGGAAAGACTCTGAGGGTCAGTCTTGCGTCATTGTATTTGATGAAGATGCCTGCTGCCCCGTTCTTCATTGCTGCCTCTGAGGATCCATCCGTGAAGACGTGCGTCCACTCACTGAGGTGATACTGGTCATCAATCATCTCCAGTGCCAAAACTTCCAGCAGGTGAGGAGCTTAGCAATCCTTCCTGTCTATGCCAGGAACATCTGTGATCACTGAGACTTCTTCAAAGGGGTCATCTGGCTCCTCAAAGTCAGAAGCATTTCCATTTTGATTGAGGATGAAAGCAGCAGGTCTTCATTTTGGCTGTGAAGCTTTCGGAGGTGTGGTTAAATCTTTTCCACTTCTTGTTCATGTGGGATTCTTTAGTTTGACTCGCATTGGGGTGGTTGAATCTTTTCCACTTCTTGTTCATGTGGGATTCTTTAGTTGACTCGCATTGGGGTGGTTGAATCTTTTCCACTTCTTGTTCATGTGGGATTCTTTAGTTTGACTCGCATTGGGGTGGTTGAATCTTTTCCACTTCTTGTTCATGTGGGATTCTTTAGTTTGACTCGCATTGGGTGGTTGAATCTTTACCACTTCTTGTTCATGTGGGATTCTTTAGTTTGACTCGCATTGGGGTGGTTTGAATCTTTTCCACTTCTTGTTCATGTGGATTCTTTAGTTTGACTCGCATTGGGGTGGTTGAATCTTTTCCACTTCTTGTTCATGTGGATTCTTTAGTTTGACTCGCATTGGGTGGTTGAATCTTTTCCACTTCTTGTTCATTGAACAGTAAAAACCACCAACACCCAATAAGCATATTGCAAATTTTCGTTTATTGGTAAAACCTTTGTCAAGCATAAAAAACCAAGGGCCCACTAAATGACAGCCCAAAGCACAGCATTTATATTCTAAGACTGATCATCTCTCACAATTCACCTGAATTCCCACTCACTGCTTTAAAATCCTAACAGAAGCCTACCAGAATTAAAGAAAGAAAAGGCAGCAGTGAGCTTATGTGAAATAAAAACATGAGGCGTCAGTCAAGACCTTAAAAAAAATAAAAAAATAAAAAAAAATACAGAAATGAGTTCAAGCTCACACTGGTGCCTCCAAAGATACCCGACAACACCCTCTCCCCTAACTCCATCATTTTTAAAATGCATCTTGTGCTTACAATAAGGTAGTGGAAAACACATTTATGAATTTTCACATGCAAATGGTACTGTTGTATAGACTCACATTACATTCAACTGAAACCTGAAAAGTCTTCACTTCTTGTTCATGTGGGATTCTTTAGTTGATGTGCATTGGGTGGGAGGGCATGCGAAGGAGCTTCTGTCTATGGATGTAGACTTTCTCCTCATGTCTGTCTTCAAGGGGAGGCGATTTGTGTATTTCCCCATTTCTGGATGTACCCCCCTGGTGATCAGTCGTAGTGCTGCATTTTAACTCTGCTCAGGCGACTTATGTTGGTTTTTGAAGTTGTGGCTCAGGCAGTGGTTGCTGTCGGTCTGACAGTTCCTGTGTAAACCTTCTACAGGAAGATGCTGTTAGCTCTGCAGATGGGATGAAATGATGTTCCCAAAGGGTTCCATGTTGGGAAGCTTGAATGGTGTGGACAAGTAAAGAGTGTCCCCAGAGTGGCTTCCAGCTAAAGGTGTCTTGTTGAAGGCATAAACAGCCAAGACAGAATGGAAAGTGTGCCCAGAGTGGCTTCCAGCTAAAGGTGTCTTATTGAAGGCATAAACAGCCAAGACAGAATGGAAAGTGTGCCCAGAGTGGCTTCCAGCATAATCAGCCAAGACAGAATAAAAAAGTGTCCCCAAGGTCGTTTCTAGGGAAACCTTTGTCATTGAAGGTGTGAATGAGGGAGAGAGAATGAAAAGTATCCCCAAAGCGGTTCCAACGTCTCTGAAGGTTTGAAAGGTGTAGATGGGAAGGAAAAGTGTCTTCATAGTGGATTTCCCCTAAATCTTTACCTGTGAAGATTTGAAGGGTGAAGACAGAGTGGAAAATGTCCAGAAAGTGGTTTTCAGACAAAACTTTCTCAAACAAGGCTTGAATGGCGTAAACAGAATACAAAAGAGCCCCCAAAGTGATTTTTATAATAATAATGATAATGAATTATTACTTATGTAGCACCTATTCTCGGCTAGAGACCAAGCTCTAAGCGTTTTACAATCCACACTTGTTTGCTCAACGGGCTGCCTACCTGGGTAGTGCCAACTGAAGAGCAGCCAGCTGACGCTTCATTCAGTCGTTTTCCGTGTCATCCAGTCAATGTCGTCCAATATCGTTCGCTCAATATCCTTACTTCCTTCATTCTTTCCATTTCTCAAGCAGGATGCATGCTATGTGTAACATGTCATCCATACCAACGACCAAACTGGCCTTCTCTTCCGAAAGTTGGTGATGGGATTTTACTTGTGTGCAATATGTTATGTGTGTGTTCACACACGGTTTATAGTCTCATTCAAAGGACTGTATGGGAAATGGAGTCAGAACCAATGTTAACTCCAAAGAAAAATCTCCCTGTACCAAAACACCCCAGCGCAGATTCAAACCCGCGACCCCAGGATCACGAGTCTGGCGCTTTACCAACTGAGCTATTCCGGCCCCCACGTGATGCTTTGTCAGTGAAGGTTTGAAGGATGTAGACAGGATAGGGATTTGTCCACCCAAAGTGGTTACCGTAAAAGCTGGTCAGGGAAGGTGGATGTTTGGGCAGGAAACGTGTCAGCTGGTGGACACCACTTCGTCCAGCGCCTCCCCTGCCAAGGAGGTGGAGACGCCCACCTCAGAACCCCCGCCACCCACAGAAACAGCTGCAGAAAAGAAACAGGAGCCCACCACCGCCACTACCACTACCACCACCACCACCACCACCAGCAGCCGGAAAAAGCGGAAAAACAAGCGTGGAAAGAAGAAGGAGGAGAGTAAGGCAGAGCCAGAACCCGAGCCAGAGCCGGCAGAAAAGGAGGGAGAGAGGGTAGCGGAGAGGACAAGTATTGCACACTTTTAGCGGTTTTGCTTTGTTTTGGTCATGTGGATATGTTAGTGGCTGTGTGTGTGTGTGTGTGTGTGTGTGTGTGTGTGTGTGTGTTTGTGTGTGTGTGTGTGTGTGTGTGTGTGTGTGTGTGTGTGTGTGTGTGTGTATGTGTGTGTGTGTTTTGATGTGTATGTGTTTGAGTGTGTGTGTGTGTGTGTTGTGGTTGTTATTTTGAAGGTGGTGGGGGATTGATGATTAATGTGATCTCTGTGTTGAGGAATATGTCACTTTTTTGGAGCGCTTGTCTGTTATTCTTTTTACGTCATTCCCACATTTTTCTTGTGATTGTGTGTGTGTGTGAGTGATTCATTGAAGGTGGTGTGATTGTGTGTGTATGTGAGTGATTCATTGAAGGTGGTGTGATTGTGTGTGTATGTGAGTGATTCATTGAAGGTGGTGTGATTGTGTGTGTATGTGAGTGATTCATTGAAGGGGGAAGACGTGGTAATTGGAACATGCACTTGTCATCCAGATCTATGTATTTACTTGAAGCGTTTGTTTACCCAGTGCATGAAAGTCACTGCTCCTAACCATCAGTTTGTTGTTTTATCATTAGCCTACGAACACAAGAGGAACAGCCAGATGACACATCGAAGTAAGTACTGGGGGTGTTTGGGCACATCAGTTTATTGAGCAACAAGAAACAGATACGTTGAAATGTATTTATGAAGGAGTGGTGGCGGCTAGAATCATCTTCAGAGAAGGGTTGGTGTGTGTTTCAGGATGGGGGAGTCCATAGTAAAGGGGTGGTGTGTGTTTCAGGATGGGGGAGTCCATAGTGAAGGGGTGGTGTGTTTCAGGATGGGGGAGTCCATAGTGAAGGGTTGGTATATGTTTCAGGATGGGGGAGTCCATAGTGAAGGGGTGGTGTGTTTCCGGATGGGGGAGTCCATAGTGAAGGGGTGGTGTGTTTCAGGATGGGGGAGTCCATAGTGAAGGGGTGGTGTGTTTCAGGATGGGGGAGTCCATAGTGAAGGGGTGGTGTGTTTCCGGATGGGGGAGTCCATAGTGAAGGGGTGGTGTGTTTCAGGATGGGGGAGTCCATAGTGAAGGGGTGGTGTTTCAGGATGGGGGAGTCCATAGTGAAGGGGTGGTGTGTTTCCGGATGGGGGAGTCCATAGTGAAGGGGTGGTGTGTTTCCGGATGGGGGAGTCCATAGTGAAGGGGTGGTGTGTTTCAGGATGGGGGAGTCCATAGTGAAGGGTGGTGTGTTTCAGGATGGGGGAGTCCATAGTGAAGGGTTGATGTATGTTTCAGGATGGGGGAGTCCATAGTGAAGGGGTGGTGTGTGTTTCAGAATGGGGAGTCCATAGTGAAGGGTGGTGTTGTTTTCAGAGTAGAGTTGCTTACAGCAAAAGATGGTGTATGTTTTAGAGTGGAGCAGCCTATGATTAAGGGGTGGTGTGTGTTTTAGAGTGGAGCAGCCTATGATTAAGGGGTGGTGTGTGTTTTAGAGTGGAGCAGTCTATGATTAAGGGGTGGTGTGTGTTTTAGAGTGGAGCAGCCTATGATTAAGGGGTGGTGTGTGTTTTAGAGTGGAGCAGCCTATGATTAAGGGGTGGTGTGTGTTTTAGGGTGGAACAGCTATGATTAAGGGGTGGTGTGTGTTTTAGGGTGGAGCAACCTATGATTAAGGGGTGGTGTGTGTTTAGAGTGGAGCAGCCTATGATTAAGGGGTGGTGTGTGTTTTAGGGTGAAGGAACCTGTGATTAAGGGGTAGTATGTGTTTTAGGGTGGAGCAACCTATGATTAAGGGGTGGTGTGTGTTTTAGAGTGGAGCAGCCTATGATTAAGGGGTGGTGTGTGTTTTAGGGTGGAGGAACCTGTGATTAAGGGGTAGTATGTGTTTTAGGTGGAGCAACCTGGGATTAAGGGGTGGTGTGTGTTTTAGGGTGGAGCAACCTGGATTAAGGGTGGTGTGTGTTTTAGGGTGGATCAACCTGTGGTTAAGGGGTGGTGTTCCAGGCAGGTGGCTACACTGAGGGTGTGTGATTTTCAAGGTAGAGGTGCCTTTTGTGAGGGTGTGCGTGTCTCTAGTAGAGGTATTCTTTATCTGAAGGGTAATGGGTGTTTCAGGGTAGAGGCATCTGAAGGGTAGTGGGTGCTTCAGGGTAGAGGATCTGAAGGGGTGGTGGTGTTTCAGGTAGAGGCATCTGAAGGGGTATGGGTGTTTCAGGGTAGAGGCATCTGAAGGGGTGGTGGGTTTCAAGGTAGAGGCATCTGAAGGGGTAGTGGGTGTTTCAGGGTAGAGGCATCTGAAGGGGTGGTGGGTGTTTCAGGGTGAGGCATCTGAAGGGGTGGTGGTGTTTCAGGAGGCATCTGAAGGGTGTGGGTGTTTCAGGTAGAGGCATCTGAAGGGTGGTGGTGTGTTTCAGGGTGGAGGCATCTGAAGGGGTTGTGGGTGTTTCAGGGTAGAGGCATCTGAAGGGGTGGTGGGTGTTTCAGGGTGGGCATCTGAAGGGGTTGTGGGTGTTTTCAGGGTTGTGAGGCATCTGAAGGGGCTGTGGGGTGTTTCAGGGTGGAAGCATCTGAAGGGGCTGTGGGTGTTTCAGGGTGGAGGTGTCCATTGTGAAGGACCTGTTCTTCGTAAGCACTAGCTTCGTGCTGGTCTGTCGCTGCGGTCGGGAGAGCGTGAAGGAAGAGAAAACGAAAATGACCATCCTCAGCTACCCCCCTCCTCCCTTGCCTGGTCAGTTTGGACAGCTCTGTCCCACTCCTGTGTGTGGTGTGTGTGTGTGTGTTTCCTGGCTATGAAAAGACTTGTATCACCTGGTTTGAGAAGAGTTCATTATCTGGCAAGCTATGATGTGTCTAGAGTTTCACTTGAGTTTCCAAAGAATTAGAACAGTTTCTTCTTTTTTTCCTTCTTATCTTCTGCTCCCTCCCCCCCCCCCACCCCCTCTCTCTCCAACCTGCCACCCATCTCCATCTTTTCCCCAGTGGCACTGCTCAGACCTATTTAGCCATTTAGTTTTGCTGTATTTTGTACACGAGTTTAGTGAAAATGCTATGAACATGACGAACTGAAAAAAAAATTGCAAAAGAAAAATCTCGAGACAAAGTTCTTGAGCAGTATTTGCACTTCTGATGTGTAACCGTAGTGTTTGTGCGCTATGACCAAAGAGCAACAACACTTTAAACTGTGCGTTTGAACTCGTGTCCGGATGATGTTAGAACAATAATGGGGCTACAGGCTCTGAAAAATAAAATATAAATATAAAAAAACTGATGAGAGAGCCTGACTTTGTGTCAGAGTATGCTAATGGAATCAGTTTTGAATATAATTTGTATAGGGAGAGTGAGTGAAACCTTTTTTTTTTATGGTAGGTATCGTAAGATCAGGTATCCATCTACTACCCTCTGCCATGTGATACTCATAGATGAAAATAAATCCATGCTCCCCCCCTCCCCTTTACCTCCCCATCTCTGCTGTTACAAAAATTTGGAAGATATGTAGACACAGTTTGTAGAAATATGCTCATTTCATTTGAAAAGTACATCAGTAGGAGTTTGTAGAAAATACGCTCATTTCATTTGAAAAGTGCACCAGTAGAAGTTTTAGGGTAAACAGGTCTGATTACTCCAGTCTCAGTCATTCCGGTGACAGTAGGACTGCATTGAAACGACACGTGATGATGGATTGACATATTATTGTTTGAGTGTTTCAATTTCAGAAGTGTGTAGACAACAGCAAACAGCCTTTGTTGATCAACAGAATCACTGATGACTGAGTTTTTCCGTGATCACAGGGTCAGGGCAGGACAAAGTGACCTTTGCCACTTGAAACATCAACGACTGCCGTTCTGATCACTTGGTCAGGGGAGCGCTACAGTAAAGTGACCTTTGGTGATGAATGAATTGATGTACAGACAGTGGTTTTACGTTTTGATAACAGGGTAAGGCAGGGCTACGGTAGAGTGATCATTCTTGATGGATGGAAACATTGATGATCGTTTGTTGTTGTTGTGATCACAGGGTCAGGGGAGGGCTACAGTAAAGAGACCTTTGTTGATGGATTCAAACATTGATGATCGTTTGATTGTTGTTGTTATGATCACAGGATCAGGGGAGGGCTACGGTAAAGTGACCTTTGTTGATGGATTCAAACATTGATGACCGTTTGATTGTTGTTGTTATGATCACAGGATCAGGGGAGCGCTACGGTAAAGTGACCTTTGTTGATGGATTCAAACATTGATGACCGTTTGATTGTTGTTGTTATGATCACAGGCTCAGGGGAGGGCTACAGTAAACAGACCTTTGTTGATGGATTCAAACATTGATGACCGTTTGATTGTTGTTGTCATGATCACAGGCTCAGGGGAACGCTACAGTAAAGTGACCTTCGGTGATGGATTCAAACATTGATGACCGTTTGATTGTTGTTGTTGTGATCACAGGCTCAGGGGAGGGCTACAGTAAAGTGACCTTTGGGGACGTGTTACATCACAGTCTGACCTCAGAGAGTCCAATGCAGACGTGGTGCAATGATTGTGGTCGCTACACTCAACATGTGAGTCGGTGCTTTTGTCGCAAATTTTAATTCGACTCTAACAGCGTTGTTTCAGCCGCTTCCCCCAGATATGGGGTGGAGGACCGAAGGCAATACTCGTTGCAAGAAATGTGTGGACTTGTCGTAGACGAAGGGTCTGGCATTGTATGTGTTTGTGTGATTAAGGGAATATTACTTTGAAGGAAAAGTCATCAGATTCCTCCTAGTGCATGTGCTGATGGACATCGCACACATTCAAAGGTAGGCACTCATACCTTTTCCCTTTTCAGAATTAAGTGACATCATTTTGAAGAAAAAAATGCAGAAACTTACAAGTAGCACTCAGGGAAAGTTTGTTTTGAAACTCTAAAAGTAAACATGATAACGTTTAACATCAAAAACAGTTTAAACTTGTGTTGGATTTTGAAAGTGTAGCCAGAATAATCCTTTCTTCTGTTTTGAGTATTCTGCCAGTGTGTGAAAGGAAACAGCTTTCCAATCCAATTTTCTCTTTTCATTAGAAACATTAAAACAGGGATGACTTTCCATTCTATTTGTCTCATGTTGCTGATATATGTTGCCTGACAGAATCCAAAGTCTTTCCGTTCCATTCTCTGTAATTACGCAGCAGATCAGTTTACGACAGCTTTCCTTTCAGTTCTCTTGTAACCTGACACTTAAAACAAAGACAGATGTCTATTTAATTGTCTCTTCTGATCTGACAGCTCAAACACAGATCGTTTTTTCGTTCCAGTGCGCTCTTGTTTATTTAGCAGATCAGAGTTGGCCTTCTATTTCAGTTCTGTTTTGTTACTTGGCAGATCAAACGGAAACAGCTTTCCATTCCAGATCTGTTTTTTGTGGGTGATCAGAGAGAGAATGGTGTTTTCCAGGTCTCTTTTGTTACCAAGCAGATCAAACAGAATTAATTATGTGATCCTGAGTCCTTCCTGCTACTTGGCAGGTTACACACAGACAACTTTCCGTTCCATTTCTCTGTTGCTACCTGCCAAGTCAAATGGAAACAATGTTTCATTCCAGTGTGGGTTTTTTTTTCTTCTTTTCTTTTTCTTTTTAACATTGCAGATCAAACACAATATTTTCCATCACAGTTATCAAAACACAACTCTCCATTCCGTTCTGTCTTGTTTCCTGACAGATCAAACGGAGACAGGTGACATCTCTGCCAGACGTCCTGGCTGTGGACTGTAACCTTTCCAGTGAAAACAACCTCGGTTTCTGGAGAGCTCAGGTCAAGGTATGTAACTGGTTCTCATGTGTGTTGAATGTTTTGAGTGTAATGGTACTGACTGTTTATGTGTCTTTGTGGTAAATGTCTGATGTCACTGACATGTCTTTATGTGTGTCTTTGTGGTAAATGTCTGATGTCACTGACATGTCTCTGTGTGTCTTTGTGGTAAATGTCTGATGTCGCTGACATGTCTTTGTGGTAAATGTCTGATGTCACTGACATGTCTGTGTGTGTCTTTGTGGTAAATGTCTGATGTCACTGACATGTCTTTGTGGTAAATGTCTGATGTCACTGACATGTCTTATGTGTGCTGTGGTAAATGCTGATGTCACTGACATGTCTTTGTGGTAAATGTCTGATGTCATGAATGTCTTTATGGTGTCTTTGTGGTAAATGTCTGATGTCACTGACATGGTTTTTTTGTGGTAAATTTGAGCACTGACTTTTTTGGTTTTTGGGGTAAATGTCTGATGTCCGACATGTCTTGTGTGTTTTTGTGAAATGCTGATGTCACTGACATGTCTTTATTGTGTTTTTGTGTAAATGTCTGATGCACGACATGTCTTTGTAAAAAGTTGTGTCACGACATGTCTTTATTTTGTTTTTTGGGGAAATGTCGTGCACTGACATTTTTTGGGTTTTTGTTCATTTTTTTGGGTAAATGTCGATGTCACGACATGTCTTTTTGTTTTTTGGAAATTCTATGCACTGACATGCCCTTTGTGAAAATCGAGTCACTGACAGGTCAGTGTGTCTTTGGGAAATGTCGATGTCCTGACAGTCTCTTGTTTTTCTTTTTGGAAATGTCGATGTCACGAAAATTCTTTTTTTTGGGAAAAATGTCTGATGTCACTGACATTTTTATTGTTCTTTGTGGTAAATGTCGATTCACTGACATGTCTTTTTTCTGTGTGGTAAATTTTTTCCTGAATGCAAACTGACAAAGTTTTTGTGGTAAATGTCGAGTACGAATTCTTAGTGGGTAAATGCTAGTCCTGACATTCTTGTGTTTTTTGGTAAATGTCTATGTCACTGACTTTTTTTGGGGCTTTGGGGTAAATTGGTCCTGATGCAAACGACCAGCTTTTAAAGGTTGTTAAAAACCTTTATTTTTTTGGGGTAAATTCATGTCCGAATGTCCTTTTTTTTGGGTAAATTCTGATGTTCACGACATGTCTTTTGTGTTCTTTTGGGGTAAATTTTCTGATGTCACGACATGTTTTTTAAATGTTTTCCCTTTTTGTGGTAAAAAGTCGAGTCACTACATTCTTTTTTTGTGTTTTTGTGTAAATGCCCTGATGTCACGACAGCTTTAGGTTTTTTTGGGGTAAATGTCTGATGTCACGACAGCTTTAGGGTTTTCTTGGGTTTAAAGTCTGATTCACTGACTTTCTTGGTGTCTTTGGTAAAGTCTGAGTCCTGAATGTCTCATGGGTGTCTTTGGGTAAATGTCTGATTCACACATTCTCGTGGTTTTTGGGGGAAAATGCTGATGTCACGACATTCTTAGGGTCCTTTGTGGTAAATGTCGAGTCACGACAGTCTTTGGGTAAAGGGTCTATCACTGACATTCTTTATGTGTGCTTTGGGTAAAGTCTGATGTCACTGCATTCTTGTGGAAAATTTGATGTCACTGCATTTTTTGTGGTAATTCTGATTCACGACATGTCTTTATGTATGTTTTTTGGGGAAAATTTTTCTGTTTCAGCAGTCTTTGGGGAAAAGTCTGTTTCACTGACATGTCTTTATTGTTCTTTGTGGATATTCTGATGCCTGACGTCTCGTGTTTTTTTTGGGGAAAATGCGATGTCACGACAGCTGGGGTTGTCTTTGGGTGGAAAATTTCTGTTTCACGACGTCATTTTTTCTTTGTGGTAAATGCCCCTGATGTCACAGCAAGGGTTTTTTTTATGTTGTGCCCCATTTTTTGGTAAATGTCGATTCACTGACATGTTTTTTTTGGGTCATTGGGTAAAGCTGATGTCACTACATGCCTCTGTTTCATTGGGGAAAATTCATGTCACGACGTCTTTATAGTTCTTTGGGGTTGGGGTAAATGTCGGGGGGAAATGTCACCCGACATGTCTTTGGGAAAATGTCTGATGTCGCTGACATGTCTTTTTGTCTTTGGGAAATGTCTGATGTCACGACATGTCTTTAGTGTGTCTTTGGGTAAATTCGATGTCACTGACATTCTTTAAATGTTGTGTCATTTTGGGGTTTTTTAAAATGCTGATTCACGACAGTCTTATGGCTTTTGGAAATGTCTGTTTCCTGACATGTCTTTGTGGTAAATGCTGATGTCCTGACTTCTTTATTGTTTTTGTGGTAAATGTCTGATGTCACTGACATGTCTTTATGTGTGTCTTTGGGTAAATGTCTATGTCACGACATTTTAGTGGTAAAATGTCTATGTCCGACATTTTTTGTGTGTCTTTGGGGAAAATGTCTGAGTCACTGAAAATTCTTTTTTTGTAAATTCTTTTGGGGTAAATGCGATTCACGACATGTCTTTGTGGAAATTCTGATTCACTACATGTCTTTGGTCTTTGTGGAAAATGTCTGATGTCACTGACAGTCTCTTTTTAAATTTTGTGCCCCCTTTTTGTGTAAATTTTCTGATGCACGACTGTTCTGTGGTCCTTTGGGGAAATTCTGATTCACTGAAAAGCTTTTGTGTCTTTGGGTAAATGTCTGAGTCACGACATTCTTTTTGTGTTTTTAAATGTCTGATGCACTGACATTCATTTTTTTTGGTAAATGCTGATGTACTGAATTCTTTGTGTGCTTGGGGAAATTCTAGTCACTAAACCATGTTTTTTTTGGGTTTTTTTGTGTCTTTGGGGTAAATGCTGATGTCACTGACAGTTTGGTAAAGGTCTGATGTATGACATTCTTGTGTGTTTGGGGGTAAACTGATGCACGACATGTTTTTATTTTGGTCTTGGGGTAAATGCTGATGCACTGACTTTTTTGGGTAAAGTGGTGTGTCTTTGTGGTTTTTGAAATCATTCCCGACTTTCCCTTTTTTTTGGGTAATGTCTGATGTCACTGACATTTTTTATGGTGTTTTGTGGTAAATTTTCTGAGTCACTACATGTCTTTAGTTGTTTTTGGGGAAATGTCTGATGTCACTGACATTCTTTGTGGAAAGTCTGATGTCACGACATTCGTGTGTGTCTTGTGGTAAATGTCGGTTCAGCAGTCGGGGTTCTTTGTGGTAATGCTGATGTCACTGCTGCCCCTTTGTGGAAATGCTGATGTCGCCCCTTTGACCATTTTCTTTGGGGAAAAATTCTATTCACTGCATGTCTTTTTAAATGGTTTCTTTTTGGGGAAAATGTCCTGATTCACCCCCCCGTCTGTGAAAGTTTTGTGGTAAATACGATACACTGACATGTCTGCAATATTTAATCAGAGAAATGTACAGTTACATTTTTGAAGAAATCAAATGAAAGTAAAAGTGGGGGGGTGGTTTGGGGTGTGATGGCTGCTGGGGATATAAAGTATGGTTGGTTTTTTGTGTGCTACAGATATTGAAATATGTTATGTTTGTGTGCTCAGATATTTAAAAAGGGCAAATGAGGCTGTGTCTATACATAATGCCTTATATGGGGTGTGACATTTAGTTGGAGAGTGTGAACGTGCATGCTGCCTTTTTTTTGTGTTTAAAATGGGGTAGACTTTTTGTCGGTAAAGAAATGGATTGTCTGCCAGGCCCAAACAGGAAAATTGTGCATCGCTTTTTGTTAAAAAGCTGCAGTATCTGAAAAATATGAATGTGGGTTGTGGAAAAGCGTTATGGTTATGTACCACAGATACGAAACGTAAAGAATGTGGGGATTTTAAAATGCGTTATGGGTTTTTTACGACAGATACGAAACATAGAATGTGACGGTTGTGTGATGCGTTATGATTTTGTACCCAATACTGAAACAGGAGAAAGAAAAATCAATACATCCCCAGAGAAAATGCCAGCCCCACCAAATCCAAACGCATGCGCTAGCAAAAGCGCGTCGCTCGATTTTCCTACGGGGGTTGACGGGGAAGGGCGGTTTTTTTCTACGTTTTATGTGCATGTTGGGCCTTTTGTTTCCTTGCGAATGGTGTATGTGCAAAAGTGCATGCTTTTTCTTTTGGCCCTTTTTTTTTGAAAATTTAACTGGGGGTGAAACAAATACCATGAAATTCTTGTTTAATTTTCAGGGAAATAGTTTTTTTGTTAGATTTGTTTTTGTGGTGAAAGGACAACTCATTTTAAATTCCTCTTTGCAATAAGCAAGATTTGCCATCCATGTGCTTTGTCGGACTTAAATTTCCAAAAATCTGTCCTTACCTACAACTTATCCAACCATTTTCAGTGAGCTTAAAAACTCCACAACATGTACACTCTTCATCTGTGGCACGGGGAATCTTACATTCTTCTTTTGACAAAACTTCACTGACTCTCATGGACAGAGAGAATTAGATACAACGCTGCATGCACTTGTTTCAGCATAACCGGCCCTGCACCACTGATTTGCCTGATCTTGGTCTGCTTACCCTTCTCACACTGTGCCTCTTCCACATGAGTTCATCAGTGTCCCTTATAACGCAACTCTCATGCCTTTCTCCTTCCTTTATGTCCCCAAACACTTCATGTTGATGCGGCTTACATCACCTAACTTGGAAGCCCACCTGTTTCAAGAGTGGACCAAGCAGGGTACAAGGGAGCACCACTCAGTGCCTTACAGTGACCTCGAGCGACGCATAGCTTCATTCTTCTTCCACTGGGGATATTGGGCTACACATCACTCCAGTTTCATCCCTGCCCTTCAGCCTTGGCTTAACCTGTATTGGTTGAAGTCCAGGATTCCGCTTCTCCTCCTGTCATCGCACGCCATTTGTGCTGATGCAAGCATGTCAGGCTGGGGTGCACGTCTGTATTCTTTCCTCTTAGAGACCTGTGGTTCCGGGTCCCTTCAGGAGGTTTCAGATCACATAAATGTCCTTGAATTGAGAGCGTTTCTTTTTCTTTTTTTATCTGGCTCTGTGCAATTGGTCTCAAACACTGGAAGGCAACAGTGCTACTGTGTGTACAGACAAACCCTCTGCAGGACTTTGCCTAAGATACAAGGTGTGACTCTCACCAGGACACTGAATGACTCTGCAGCTTTTCTTCACATGCGTTGTCAGTCTGAAGATCTCTCTTCTGTGAGGTGCATCCCTGCAAGCTGAGCCCCCTGGCACTGCCACTTGATGCCATGTGTATTTTCCTCACCGTTGCTGTCCATACAGGTGCCTTATCCCTGCTTGGCGAGGAACGTCACCATATTATCTACAAATGTCATGATGCCATGTGTATTTTCCTCACCATTGCTGTCCATACAGGTGCCTTATCCCTGCTTGGCGGGAACATCACCATATTATCTACAAATGTCATGATTCCATGTGCATGTTCCTGTATGTTACGCTGTACATTTGTTGAAACTATGGACGTATGTAGTAGATTCAACACTTGTGTGTGAGCGCTTGTACGCTCATAGAACTTTTGAAATGAAAATAGATATATGTATACTGTGTCCCATGTATAATTCAGATCGTGTGTATACAATGTGCCCATGTGTTTTGCTGTGTGTTTGTTTGCCAGCAGGTGTGTGCTGGGGGAAGGAATGAATGGTTTCGAGTTGTGGTCATTTTGGCTTGGCTTTAACTGTAGTTAGTCCATGCTGCAAGTAGATACACCTGTGTTCCATTACACTGGTTTGTCAAAATGACAAGACATGGCCGTGACTGTGGGTGTGTTCCCAGAAGCGTGGCGGGGATGCAGGTGACAGGGGAGGCCCGCAGAATGACCCTAGCTGGATTCCCCTAGGTCTGCGTCTCCGTCTGCAGGCCCGTGGTGACCTCACGGTGGATGAGGTGTCAGATGAGTCAGAGCCTCCTTTCACTCACTGTGTGTGTGTGTGTGTGTGTGTGAGTGTTTGTGTGTGTGTGTGTGAGTGTTTGTGTGTGTTTGTGAGAGAGTGTATGTGAGAGTGTATGTGTGTGTGAGTGTTTGTGTGTGTGTGTGAGAGAGTGTGTGTGTGTGTGTGTGTGTGTGTGTGTGTGTGTGTGTGTGAGTGTGCGTATGTGTGTGTGTGTGTGTGTGTGTGTGATTGAGTGTGTGCATGTGCAAGTGTGTGTGTGTGTGTGTGTGCATGTGCGCGTATGTGTATTGTGTGTGTGAATGTGTCAGACCTGCCTACCCTTCCGTAATCGTCCGTAATCTTACGGAAATTAACCCCCCATTACGGAGGTACGATTTTCCGTGCGAAATTACGGAAAAGAAAATTGAAAAACTGCGCAAATTCCAGACTCGGAAAAATTGTCGACTGCTAGACCTTTCCGAGACCACAGAGTAACTTCCCTTGACTCAAGCCGAAACCACAGATGGTTCGGAACTTGCGATTGGTCAATGTGGTGCTGTGGCCAACACGACGCGCCATCACATCTGTGCGCGCCATTCGAAGCCTTTTGTTCAGCCATTGTAAGACAAAGTTTCAACCGATTTTTTGCCGCGATTGTGAAAATGGCGGAGAAATCTTCTAAACGTTCGCATGAAACCGACGACGAGGGTTCGAAAACCACTGTGCCACAACGGAAGAAGGCGAAGAAGCAAGTGTTCCGAAGTAAATACACGCGGACTTGGCCTTGTCTTTTGCAATCCAAAAAACATGGACCTGGATTTGTGTACTGCTCGGTGTGCAATTCAGACTTCTCCATCGGACATGGGGAGCAAATGACTGCAAGCGCCATATCTCGGGGGAAAATGCACAAAGAGACAGCTGCGAGTGCCTCCAGTCAGAAGATCACATCGTTGTTTACGAAATCCAGCGAGAGCAGCCGTCAGACCCACACACGGAAGATTACCAACGCAGAAAGACTGTTGTGTGAGCTGATCTGCGGAAACAACTTGTCCCTGAGCTGTGCTGACAAGATAGTGGCGAAAATGAAAAGGATGTTTCCAGACTCGGCAATCTCTCAGCACAATACAAGGCTTAGTGCAACACACACACACACACACACACACACACACACACACACACACCATTTTTGTATTTTTTGGGGGGGGGGGAGGGGGGGTTGTACATTAGGTTCTCATCAGTGGTGTCATCTGTGGTGACTGCTGTGTAAGTTACAAACTGTCAAGTATATCACCTTGAATTGACCTGAAACTCCTGTCCTGATCTGTCATCAGCCATCATCCCAAGGTATTTAATTCTGCTTTGTTGTTTTTGTTCCTTTTTTACTGTTTATATTTTTTGTTAAAAATGTAGTTGGAGTTTTGTACACATTATTTGTTCAAAAAACGCCGTGTATTACGCGTCCGTGGAATTACTGAAGGAAAATGCAAAATTACTGAAAATCTCTGTGGTTATTACTGATGAGCATAACATGAGGTAGGCAGGTCTGATGTGTGTGTGTGTGTGCGTGCGTGCGCATGTATGTTTCTGTGTGTGTGTGTTTGTGCATGTGTGAGCGTGTGTGTGTGCATGTGTGTGCTGTTATGCACGCGTGTGTTGTTACTCAGTAAGTTGTAATTAAGAGCAACAACTTTAACTGGTTAAAGCAGATAGGAATTTACAACTAAAGTACTTTTATGATATACTTATCTGTCCACATAAATGCCTTTTTTCTCATACGTACGTGTCCAAACAAATATCTTATCCCCACTTGGCATGGAACATCACCATCTGTTGGGATTGGAAAAAGATCTAGAGAGTTTCTATCCCCAAAAGGCCAGCCAGAGTGGTTGCCCTTAGTGAGCTCACAACAGTATGCCATGTGTGGACCAGCTCAGTTTTATCCTGTTTTTTAATACTTTCCAGACGGGCGCGGCAGAGCAACGTCGCTTCCCTGCATGCGCGTGTACCGCACGTGCTTACAACCGTTGCAGACCCGCGATTTTCGCACTTTTTAATTTAATTTTACGTCTCCTAATATAAATTAACAAGCAACTGTTATATATCAACGGAAAGGGTAAAGCACGAACTTTGTAATGAGCATAGAATTAAAGACATTTTGGATAAAATTGCAACGCTATTGTTACAGAAACAACATAAGTAAAACGTAGGAGAACACAATCTTGTTTACGTTTGTTTGGTTAGTATGACAACAGCAAATGAGGAAAAAAAGGGGTATAAAACTTCGCTCTTGCTTTGAACATGCTAGAACCCTGTTCTAAATATTTATGGCAGCTGCATCCCCTAGACGGTAGACGAGAGAACATGGGAATTTTTTTATAGTTGTGCCACCACGGAGGCGCGTTGCGTCCGTGCAGTACAGCAGTGCTGCCGTCACCAGGGGACTGAGTTGCCGTCACTATTGCTCGGCGCGGGGATGGCTCGTCATGGACGGGTCGACTGAGTTGCCATCACTGTCGCTCGGCGCTTAAGACAGATATAAACCTTGTGTGCCTTCCAGTGCTAAGAGCAGGGAAGATCTTTGCTTTCACCCAGTCCCTTTCCCAGTCCACAGTTTTAACGTCCTGCAGCATGAGGACTGTGATAGGTCAGGCCTCAGCAGCCTTGGATCAGATTCCTCTGGGCCGTCTTCATCTCCGCCCCTTGCGGTGGGCACTGATTGAGGTCTGGAACCAAACTGCGGCAGATTAGGACATTTCAGTTCCTCTTGCTTGTCATTCTCTAAGGCCCTACAGACATGGCCAAGTCTGGAGTGACTGACTTTGGTGTTCAGCTGCTGTTTTCTCTTCATACACATGGTCTGCAGACTCGAGTGAGGCCGGGTGGGAGGCCACCTTTTCTCAGACTTCCTCGTGTTCAGTGGACTTTGGGAAACTCAGAGTTCAGACCACATAAATCTTCTGGAGATGCGAGGGCACACACATGCATGCACGCACTCACTCACTCACTCTCACTCACTCACTCACTCACTCACTCACTCACTCACTCACTCACCACATACACATACACATACACACACACACACACACACACACACACACAAACTATAACACACACCACACAAAGCAGAAACAGTCAGGTCCTGTAACAAGAAAACGATGCATGTGCGCGGGCTCAACCGACCATTCTTGCTGTTAAATGAATCCTTTCAAAATAGAAGACTCGTAGGAGCATTCCAAGTCATCAGCACTAATACAAGTTCCTCATGTAATGTTGGCTTCAGTAGACCAATAAAACTGGTGTCAAACTAAGGAAGCTCACATACCCTTGGTTTAGAAATAACAGGTGTGGACATTGAAGTTGAGGTTTCGGAAGATCTGAAACTGTGTCCTGCAGGACATGTCAATAACGAGGATGTGTGAGAGTTGTTATCGTCTTAATATGCCGTGGTTATTTTAGGGAGCAGCGATGTGGCGCCATCTGGTGGCTGTATCAAGCATAGCTACCTACCACAGCACACACACCACACACACAACAACATATCACACACACCAAGCGAAAAGTCAGTCTGTCAAGAATAACATGCATTGACAGTCGGGTTACACACCACTTCTCTGCTGTTAAAATAGAATCCTGTCAAAACTAGTCAGATCTCTAGCAGACATTCCAAGCTCAGACTATACTTCAAGTCCATCATGTAATTGGCTCAGTAAGCTATTAAAACTGGGTGTCAAACTAAGGAAGCTCACAACCACTTGATTCAGAATAAGGGTGTGGACAGTGAAGTGGCGTCTTGAAACCTGAAATGTGTCCTGCCAGGAACAACTGCCAAAGGACGAGGCCGAGTGTGGAGAGTTGTACGAGCTATATGCCGTGGTCTACGTCATTGAGCAGCAGGATGCAGGGCGCCATCTGGTGAGCTGTATCAAGGTCAGCGAGCCCTACCATCAGCGGAAGGAGCGAGTCACCTGCACCCAGTGGTATCTCTTCAATGACTTCTGCATTCAGCCCATCGAAAAGGTAGGTCATGTCTGTGCTACTTTTGGGTGTGGTGTGTGTGTGTGTGTGTGTGTGTGTGTGTGTGTGTGTGTGTGTGTGTGCATGCATGTGTGTGTGTTGTGTGTGTGTGTGTGCATGCATGTGTGTGTGTTGTGTGTGTGTGTGTGTGTGTGTGTGTGTGTGTGTGTGTGTGTGCATGCATGCATATGTGTGTGTGTATGAAATAGCAGGAGGTGGTTAAGAATTGTGTGTTAAGGTTTTGCATTTTTTTAGTGTGTGAGTGTATTTATGTGTGTATGTTGTGTGTATGTGTGTGTGTGTGTGTGTGTGTGTGTGTGTGTGTGTGTGTGTGTGTGTGTGTGTGTGGTGTGTGTGTAGAAAAGGGAACAGGAGAGAAAGATGTGTTGTTGCTGTGTGTGTGTGTGTGTGTGTGTGTGTGTGTGTGTGTGTGAGTGAGGAAAAGGGAACAGGGGAGAAAATGTAGATATAGCAGGGCTTGCAAGCCAGTGTGCATTAATGCAGATGGGTGAAAGTGCATCAAATTAACATTGTGGACTGATTCAGGGTATTGTACAGGGCTCTAGCAATATTCCTTAATCAGACTTTTTTTTCCCTGTTTTACACCAGCCGGAGTACGTGTCAATGGACCTCTCCTGGAAGATCCCCAGCATTGTGTACTACAGCCGACGGACTTACCTGAAACACCATGACAACAACGGTACCCACCGCACACAACACCTGTCACTGGCAGCTCAGATACATGTCTTGTCCCCTGAACATTCAATTACACACCTGTCACTTGTAACTCAGATACCTGGTTTGTCCCCTGAATATTACACACCTGTCACTTGTAACTCAGATACCTGGTTTGTCCCCTGAATATTACACACCTGTCACTTGTAACTCAGATACCTGTTTTGTCCCCTGAAACCACCTGTCACTTGTAACTCAGATACCTGTTTGTCCCCTGATATACACACCTGTCACTTGTAACTCAGATACCTGGTTTGTCCCCTGAATATTACACACCTGTCACTTGTAACTCAGATACCTGTTTTGTCCCCTGAACACCTGTCACTTGTAACTCAGATACCTGGTTTGTCCCCTGAATATTACACACCTGTCACACCAGTCTCTGTCGTGTTTATGACACATTATGCATCTGTTGCATGTTTCCCAGTTATCTTTTTTGTGAACTACACATTACATGTTTTTTGTATTCCAGTTATATTTTGTGTTCATCGCATGTTATACATTTGACCCTTGGTATGCCAGTTGTTCGTTTGTTCATAGCAATGAGACACGTGTGGGATGCGTCCCAGTTATCTGTTGAGCTTATTGCACATCACTCGTGGTTCACTTCTGTTTCACACATCTGTTTGTTTATTGCACTTTACACACAGGTACCACTTTGTAACATTCAGCAGTCTGCTAAAACTTTCTCTCCACGCAAATAAGATAGCCCACACAGAACACTTGAAACCAAATCAATTTTTTGTAAGAGTACCAGGCAGAGTTAAGAAGCTGGTTGATTGCTTTAAAAGGAAAAAAACAAAAGCGCAGATTACACCTAATTTTGCACTAGCAGTGATTGCTATTTGCTTCAGCTGTGTCTGTGTGTGTGTTGATATTGACAGATAATGCTTTAAACTGACTGTAGTGATCTCCCACCCTGTGTCACAGAATCAGGAATCAGTCTGTTTGATGAAGCTGACACGCACCTCTCACACACTGCTGTTGACGATTGAAGCAGCTGCAGACACGCCCTACAGTCTGCCATGATTTTTTGTGGCTTTCTTGTCGAATTATGAGTACCTCGCCACTGAATTGTTCACAAATGTGTCAACATCACTTAAACTTTACATCGTCACTAGACATAAAATGAAAAAAATAAATTGAAACTTCAGGGGCTGCAAGCATAGCTTTCAGTAAATGGTGACTACTCTTGCATTAGCTACTGTCTTCAAATGCAGCATGTTGATGTTCAAACATAGTAAATAGCTTGAATGGAAACAACATGTCTTCAATTACAGCGTGTTGATATTCAAACATAGTAAATAGCTTGTATGCAAACAACATGTCTTCAATTACAGCATGTTGATATTCAAACATAGTAAATAGTTTGTATGGAAACAACATGTCTTCAAATGCAGGGTGTTGATGTTCACACATAGTAAATAGTTTGTATGGAAACAACATGTCTTCAAATGCAGGGTGTTGATGTTCACACATAGTAAATAGCTTGTATGGAAACAACATGTCTTCAATGCAGGGTGTTGATGTTCACACATAGTAAATAGTTTGTATGGAAACAACATGTCTTCAAATGCAGGGTGTTGATGTTCAAACATAGTAAATAGCTTGTATGGAAACAACATGTCTTCAAATGCAGGGTGTTGATGTTCACACATAGTAAATAGCTTGTATGGAAACAACATGTCTTCAAATGCAGGGTGTTGATGTTCAAACAGTAAATAGCTTGCCTGGAAACAACATGTCTTCAAATGCAGCATGTTGATGTTCAAACACAGTAAATAGTTTGTATGGAAACAACATGTCTTCAAATGAAGGGTGTTGATGTTCACATAGTAAATAGTTTGCGTGGAAACAACATGTCTTCAAATGCAGCATGTTGATGTTCAAACAGTAAATAGCTTCTTCTTCTTCTAGAGAACTAATAAATGCCGCTTCTAACTCACTTTCGCCCTCAACTAGTTTCGGGCGAAAGTGACCTAGAAGCAGCATTTATTAGTTCTCTGCCAAGTAAGACTTCAATAACCAAAAAATAACGACCCTACAAACAAACATACTGTGTAGGATTATCCGTTTTCAATACTAATTTACTAAACTTTTCAGATTTTAGTTTTTGCTTAATCCTGTGTTTTTCCTGATCATTTTCAATAACATCATTTTCGCGCAAACATTCTTCAAATGAGTCTCTGTCTTTCATGTGAAATAAAACTACAGTCTTTAACTGTTCTCTAAAGTCTTTTAAAACTGAGTTATATTTTTGACATAAAATCCACACACTTATCCTAGCATGTCTTCCACTAAAAGCTAGTTTTGATAAAGTGTTTCTCTTTTAACTATGTCTCTTTCTGCCGAACAGTCATCTATAATAAATAGTGTCTGCGTTCCTTCAAACAGTTTATAAAACTGTTCTAAACACTCACTCAGTTTATTGCTAGGATTAACTAAATATATTTCATCATCTGTCCATATAAACCTTCTATCATGATATGCTTTGTTCCATTTAAGTGTTGGACAGAAAATCACAATATGATCAAAATTATAGCGATAAACTGTTTGCAATAGGTCTAGGACAAATATTGTTTTTCCACAACCAGTCTGTCCACAAATCAATGAACAATGAGGGGTTTTTGTCATAAAGTTTAACTGCTCCATAGTTTTATACTAGAATTTAATCTAATCCAGTTATTGTTTTTATCATGCTCTCTGTCAAAACTTGTTCAGTATAATAAAATCCTATAAGGTCTAAATGTGTAAGATTAATCCAATTCAGTGCTGTAAGATTGTTTCTATTTAGACTAATATTGATTTTGTCACTGGTTGTAACGACCTTAATCCCCCCACCGTCGTAAAGAACGACGACAGTAACTTTAAGACTGTCAACGTCTAAGTTTTGCCAGCTAATTAGAATTCCTTTTAGAAGGACGTCACTAACGCCCACAACCCCATCCCTCTCCACATCTTTTAAGACAGAAATTTCAAATATCATTGTGAACGTCCAAACCTTAAGGACTTCCTCCCATCTACGTCGGGTGGTCGTAAAGAGGAAACGGTTCTGTGCCGGCTGCACACCGGCCATTCGTATTTTACCCATTCTTACCTTTTAAAGAGTGAAGAAGCTCCGTGGTGCATTCCATGTCATGCGCCACTCACAATGAAACATGTTCTTTTAGAGTGTTGGGACTTGCACGATGTGAGACACAAACATTTTACGGCGGAGTCCATGAAGATCCTGTTCAGGGATGTCCCACCTGACGTGATCCTTGAGTTTTTGAGAGAGATTAACATTTTTCATCTGATTTAAGATTTTACGGCAGAAAGATTTTTAACAAAGTTTCTGGTGCGTTTCCAGACGATGTCATTTAATGAGTTGTGTGAAAGTTTTTTTTTTTTTTTAAATGACTGGTGAGTTGATTTTAACGTGGTGACAGCCCTGATGTGGCCCTTTGCGGTCGGCTGGGCTATAAGCAATATTATCTTATCTATCTATCTCGGCCTGTGTTCATTAGCTGTAAGTGCTGCTGGCAAAAAATTAAAAACTAAACTCCAAAAGCACACAGCTATGGTTCAACTAATAACAGCTAAACTTAGTTCGTTCAAACTGACAATAAATAAAGCGCTAGTTGACTCAAACATCACGGATGAAGAATTTAGTCGTTTACAGGCCGATTTGATGACTATAAAAGACAAAAGTTTGATCTTCAAAAAAAGGCGAGGGCAAGTTTTTCTCAACAGCCAGGCGCCGAGCAGATAAAAAAGGAATGTTTAAAAAAAGTAAACGAAACATTAAACTCTGTTCTAAACAGCTTCACATTAACAACATCAAAGGGCGTTTATACTTTAGTTTATGAGTCCAAGCACAAAAAGACCGTTGATATTGATTCTGATTAATTATTTTTTTTAATTTAAATAAATATTTTGAGTTAGAAAAGAAAAACTCAACATGGCTGAGATATATGAAGGACCCGACGAATTGTTTGAAGGAATGCTTAGGGAGAGCGTTTGGCAAAAGCTTTAAACGATATTGATCTAGAAGTCATTGATTCAGCAAGAGTACGGGCAAGCGTTGCTCATGCAATTCTCAAGTTCCAAGTAAACTAACAATACAACCGCCAGTTAAATTAATGTTAGCTGTTTTAATCGACTATGTAACATAAATGAAGAAAATCTAAAAGTCTGGGTCTCAAACTAAACAACAGACTATTCTTTCTCATAATGACTTAACACCTGGTTGGGCAGACGAACTGCTTACACAGTTTGATGAAGTCGCTGAAGAAGCCAAATGAGAGGCTCTGGTTGGTCAGAGGGCGGAGTCTTAGAGATCAGATTAAAACAGGCTAAGTATGCGCCGATTTGTTGGTAAGGCTTACATTCTACTACCTCCAGCATTGGTAGCAAAAAGAGCAGTTCTAAACATAAAGAATTCAGACAGCAAATGTTTCATGTGGTGTGTTCTTGCAAGGCTGCATTACGCCCGCAAAAACGCAGAGAGAGTGTCTAACTATCACCCTTACATCAATGATCTTAACTTTAGTAGAATATCCTTTCCTGTCAGTATAGACCAAATTGATCAGTTTGAAGAACAAAACAAACCAATAACTGTTAATGTCTACACATGGGATGAGGAAACACATCTACAGCCTATTAAAGTGTCCAAGAACAGTCCAACAATAGGCGAACCAGACAAAAATCATGTTGACTTACTACTGATGCTTTCACCAGCGGGGCTACCGCATTACACATTGATACGAACAATGAGTAGATTATTGCGGCATACTTCAAAGCATTACCATAAACAAGAATTCTGCAGAAAATGTTTAACAAGAATTCCATCTGCTCAAGCCGCAAGCGAACATAAGAAACATTGTATCGGCCCAGTTGACTGTAATACAGAACTAACTACGCCCCCGCCCGGATCTAAAGTTAGTTTTAAGAACTGGAAACGGCTGCAAAATTCTCCATACATTGTTTACGCAGACTTCGAGTCGCTTATTGTTCCTTATGAAGGGCCAGCGCCACAAAAACTTCGAAAAACAGTCTTAATGAGTAATCATCAGATTTGTTCATTTGCCTTCATTATTGTCAGGTCGGATGGCGCTCATTCAACGCCAGAATTATACAGAGGACCAAATGCGGCTAGAAGATTTTTACAGCGCATGCAGCAAGTGCGTAATGATTGTTCTAATAATCTGAATTTATCTGAAATCATAATGACGCCTGAAGACCAAGAACAGTATGACTTAGCCACTCACTGTTGGATTTGTGGTTTAGGCCTCTCATCAGACGCAGCAAATCCAACAGTAAGAGACCATGATCACATTAGCGGAAAGTTCAGAGGAGCAGCACACAGTAAATGCAATCTTCAACTAAAGTTTGATCCTAAGACATGGAAGCTGCCCATCTTCTTTCATAACTTGCGAGGTTACGACTCTCATCTTATAATGAAAGCAGTAGACGGCGCCTTCAGGGTGTCATGCATTGCACAGTCATCAGAAAAGTACATGTGTTTCACTTTAAATAACATGTTTTTTATGATCTATGCAACACATGATGGGATCGTTAGAGTCACTGGCTATGTCCTTAAAGTCCTGCCCAATAACGGAAGAATATTTTGATCCAACTCTTGTTAGAAAGGGCGTTTACCCTTACGAGTACATGAACAGTTGGGAAAGGTTTGACGAAGATTCACTTCCCCCTAAAGACGCGTTCTTTTCTAGTCTCAGAGAAAAGGGCATTAGTGATTCTGATTACCAGCATGCTCAAGATGCGTGGCAGAAGTTAGATTGTAAAACGATGGGAGACTATCATGATTCATACTTGATGGCTGATGTATGTTTGTTGGCGGACGTCTTTGAAAATTATAGGAAGACCTGCATGAAACATTATAGCCTGGATCCCGCGCATTACATTTCTGCGCCCGGGATGAGCTGGGATGCTTTCTTAAAGTTTACTGGAGTACAGATTGATTTATTATCTAATCTGCCAATGATTCAGATGATTGAAAAACGGATTGCGCGGAGGAATTAGTATGGCGTCGCATCATTACTGTAAAGCAAACAACAAATACCTAGATGATTATGATCCAAGTAAAAGGTCTAACTATCTCATGTATTTAGATGCAAACAATCTGTATGGATGGGCTATGGCGCAATCACTTCCACTACGCAACTTTAAAATGTACACTAGCGGCGGTACAAATAATTGTGCAAAGAGCATTAAAGGGGTTTGAGCAGTTTGAGCCCGATCAACAGCGCGGTTTCATTCTAGAAGTTGACTTAGAATATCCTCAGGAACTCCATGACCTGCATAATGACTACCCATTAGCAGCAGAAAGTCTAAAGATGAATCCAAGAGAGCCGCCTAAACTTGTGCCTAATCTTCGCGGCAAAAAAAATTATGTCTGTCATTACAGACTTCTACAATTTTATTTAAGGCATGGTTTGAAGTTGACAGCCGTTCATCATATAATTGCTTTTGATCAAGAACAGTTCATGAAACCATACATCATGAAGAACACTGATCTCAGAACGAAATCCGCAGATGCTTCAGAAAAAGACTTTTTCAAGCTGATGAACAACAGCTGTTTCGGAAAGACTATGGAAAATCCGCACAAGCGTAAAGATGTCAGATTGGTTACCAGAGAGAACGAAGCAATTAAGCTGACTTCAAAACCTAATTATCAGGACTTTAGAAGATTCCATGATCAGCTTTTTGGCATAATGATGAAAAAAAAGAAAGTCAAATTGGACAAACCTGTTTTTATTGGTTTACCGTTTTAGAATTATCAAAGCTTTTGATGTTAGAATTTCTTTATGACTACTTTAAGCCCTTGTATCCGAGTCCAAAGTACTTTACACAGATACAGATAGTTTTGTTATAGATATCCCTACTGAAGACATCTATAAAGACATGGAATTAGAAGTAGCTAAAGGGCATGCGGGATGGTACGACACATCCGATTACCCTAAAGATTCGCCTTTACATTCAACCGTTAACAAGAAGGTTTTAGGAAAGATGAAGGATGAATTATCTGGAAAGGTGATCAAGGAGTTTGTTGGGTTAATGGCGAAAATGTACAGTCTTTCGAGCCAGGAGAAACCATCAAAAAAGCAAAGGGAATATCTCGCAGTGTTGTGCAGTCAAACATATCACATAACAACTACAAAGAAGCATTGTTTGACAATAAGACTTTTCAACATGACAACGTAAAACTACGATCTAATCTACATGAGATCAGCACAACTGTTGTAACAAAGAAGTCATTAGATAGAACAAACACAAAACGAGTATTTGTTAATCCAGAGTTTTTCATATGCAATTGGACACTGGAGAACAGCATAATTACATACCTTCTTCATATTTTTAAGCAAAATTGTAAGCTCAATCATATCCTCAACCAATCCAGTCAAATTATTTTTCATGTTTGCTTGATGTGCTCTAATTTTTTTTTTTATTTCAAGATATTCTTTTCCCCATATCTGATGATCAAAATTTGAGAATGTGGGTTGTAGGTGATCTGGATACATTGTCATGTGCCGATAAATCCACATAAATAATTGGTTAATAATAGAATTCGTTTCATATAATTCCCGCATCAATTCCGCGGTCTCTTTCTTTATCATACCTGTTTCGTTCTGCGCTTCCTTCTGAGCTTCCATTTTAGACTTAAATATATTTATGTAAATTAAAATTAATTAAGCAACTGGAACTGTGTTTGGGGGGATTATCTGCAGTTCTTCCTTCACAAAAGATCTTTGAGGAGCTGGCTGTTTTGTCGTGTCAGTTTCTCGTAAATAATACACGGCGGATTCATTTTTACAATTCTTTTTATTTCATATGGATCAACACTCCAAACTGGATCTGTTGCCCTGATGCGAGTGTCCCTTCTGCTTCCCCCGGTAAATAAAGGTACCTTACTTTCAAGCCAAATGGTAATAGTTTGCCGGATGAAGACTCTCCTTCAACAACATTTATTGTTTTTCTTTTGATTGCTTGTACTGGTTTTAGTCCCTTTTAAATTCTTCATTATTCATTGCGCGCAAACTGAGGGCAGTCTTCTGACCCATTCTGTGTTGCGAGAATTGTCAATCAGCTCTCTGTGATACTGGTAGGAGAAAGTCTTTCAGATAACTGTTTGTTAAAGTTTCAACTAAAGCCTGTGATCTGTGAACTCCTGGAATGCCTCTTTTAATGGTAACTTTATGTTTTAACAATAATTGATTCACTTGGCCTTTAAATTCTTTTCCATCATCGACTTGAATCATGCGAGGATAAGTTAGCGGGCCTCGTTGGTATATCAGTTGTATGGCAACAGCAACAGCAGAAGCACTCTTTTGTGTTAATGGTTCTGCATCTTTGTATCTTGAAGCTATGTCAATGACTGTGAGTGCGTACTTAAATCTTTTTCGTCTAATCGTATCATGGGGTAAATATAGAAGATCCATTTGATGGGTGTCGTTCGGTATTGTATTCACAAAGTGTGGTCTCTGTATTCGTCTAGGTACAGGTAAATAAATTTGCCAAATCGCTTGTTTAGATAGCCATTCCTTTGCTGTTTGTTCACTGACTCCCGCTGCTTGGCTTAGCTTTTTTATTGCCGTGATTCCCTTCCAATATCCTTTTGGCGAATAATAGATTTTGTTCATTTTTTATTCAGCCAATATTATGCGCAACAAAATACACAACGGTCATGCCAAAGACAATAAACCCGATTTCTTGCATCTTTTGTTTTTCTGATGGTTGATAAAAGTCACTGAATTTTGGCGGGGGCAATGTCTCGATTGGTTTGCCCGTTACAAGATAATATTCTTTTATTGCCTGGTCAACATTTTTAAATGTGTAAGCCGCATGTCCCTGTTTTTTCAGTTTGTCGTTAATAAAATCTAACTGCTCAATTCTCTGCTTTTCATAGGTGTCTTGTGCAGCTGCTAGTTGCTCCATAGCTTTGTTATGTCTTTTTCTCTCGCCGTCATCCCGCAGTTTACTAAATGCGTAATTACTTCCGCTAAAAGCAAGCGCATTCACTACTGCGCCACCTAACATCATTACGAATGAAGCCATTTTTATAACTATATTTTTTATTTTACATATTTATACTGTCTGGAGTTATTCCTTGCTTAACTAGAAAATCTTTCGTAGCAAATGAAGCTGCTATAACAGCAATCAGCTTTGCCAAATCTTCAAAGTCTAGCTTGCCAAGATCTGCTGGTTTTATTTTTAACAGGCTTTTACCAAGCATTGTGTATCCTACACTTAGGCCTCCAATAACAGCAGAATGGTATACAAGGTTAGTAACAGTTTTTTCGGCGCTCATTTTTAAAAAATAAAATAATTATAATTGATAAAAAAATGAACAGCGATGTCTAACAGCTACAGAGCGACCAAAACCCCGCCTTGGACTTCAAATGAAGAAGTTATGACCAGCTGTTATCCCAAAAAAGGAGAGGTTGTATCTTTAGCAGCATGTGGAAAAAAAAACAGTTCCCGGCAAAATTTCGCATAGAACATTCAACAGAGTGCCCAAGACATTTTAAAGTATCATAACAGGGATGAAACGCAACAGGATCAAGAATGGTAAAAAGTGTAGGACAAACGGTTTTTGTTTGTACACAAACAGTTAGTAGATTTTCCCCATCGATTCTGAACAAGACTTTTTAGATTTAACGCAGGATCCGTTTTAACAAAGTCATTTGAGTCTTTGGATGTTTCTTATTAAGATTTGGAACTTTTATGCCGTAATTGGGGTTAATTTTCTTTTATTCAATAGATTTTTTTTTTCCCTTCAAAAGACCGACCCCCAAAAAACGCGAATCAGAAACATTTACCAGGGGGAAAGTGAGTAAAAAATCCTGGCGCGTTGCAGCAGAAAAAATTGCAGAGTGGAAAAAAACGAGCAAATTCAGTTACAACCCCAGAATGAAAAAGCGCCAAGGGCCCACCAGTGTTTCAATGCCGGCTTAAAAAAGCCAGAAAAGTTGATTCGAGGCCTACCACCAAAACCTTCATGGAATATGAATTAAAACTGTTTCCCTTTTTTTGGGGCCCTTGTGCTGTTGGGGGGGTTATTTCGGTTATAAAAAATATAAACAAAGAAAAAAAAACCAAAAGCAGTCCAAACAATCTCAACCACTAAATATAGAAGATGAACAAAAAAGCATGCCAGAACCGCCAACAACAAAAGATCATTTTGATCCATTTCAGATGCAATAATATTTTAAGAACTTAATTTTAAAATTTTTAGTTTTTTTGATAAAAATAGATCATGGCGGATTATTATTTGTTTAAAATGATGGAGTCAATAAATAAAGACATGGAGTCTATAAAAGACATTTCCATAGACCAGAATTGTAATAAATGCGGTTGCTTACGATGTAAGAACTTCATTAAGATCTATGCCGACCGATCTCGCGCCAATGACGCTGAGCAAGACATCCTCGACGATGACGCGTTTTTTGAGGCGTGTGTGTACTATATTAGACATCTACTATTTAAGATAAAAACATAGGTTGTATTGTTTTTTGATAATTATAAGATAACTGATGTTCAAACAGTAAATAGTTTGCGTGGAAACAACATGTCTTCAAATGCAGGGTGTTGATGTCACATAGTAAATAGCTTGTATGGAAACAACATGTCTTCAAATGCAGGGTGTTGATGTTCACAGTAAATAGCTTGTATGGAAACAACATGTCTTCAAATGCAGGGTGTTGATGTTCACACAGTAAATAGCTTGTATGGAAACAACATGTCTTCAAATGCAGGGTGTTGATGTTCATACATAGTAAATAGCTTGTATGGAAACAACATGTCTTCAAATGCAGGGTGTTGATGTTCACATATAGTAAATAGCTTGTATGGAAACAACATGTCTTCAAATGCAGGGTGTTGATGTTCAAACAGTAAATAGCTTGCATGGAAACAACATGTCTTCAAATGCAGGGTGTTGATGTTCACACAGTAAATAGCTTGCCTGGAAACAACATGTCTTCAATGCAGGGTGTTGATGTCACACATAGTAAATAGCTTGTATGGAAACAACATGTCTTCAATGCAGGGGGTTGATGTTCACACTAGTAAATAGCTTGTATGGAAACAACATGTCTTCAAATGCAGGGTGTGATGTTCACACGGTAAAAGCTTGTATGGAAACAACATGTCGTTCAAATGCAGGGTGTTGATGTTCACACTAGTAAATAGCTTGTATGGAAACAACATGTCTTCAAATGCAGGGTGTTGATGTTCACACATAGTAATATAGCTTGTATGGAAACAACATGTCTTCAAATGCAGGGTTGTGATGTTCACACATAGTAAATAGTTTGTATGGAACACACATGTCTTCAAAGCAGGGTGTTGATGTTCACACAGTAAATAGTTTGCCTGGAAACAACATGTCTTCAAATGCAGGGTGTTGATGTTCACACAGTAAATAGCTTGCCTGGAAACAACATGTCTTCAAATGCAGGGTGTTGATGTTCAAACAGTAAATAGCTTGCCTGGAAACAAACATGTCTTCAAATGCTGTGGGGTTGATGTTCAAACAGTAAATAGCTTGCCTGGAAACAACATGTCTTCAAATGCGGGTGTTGATGTTCAAAACAGTAAATAGCTTGCCTGGAAACAACATGTCTTCAAATGCAGGGTGTTGATGTTCAAACAGTAAATAGCTTGTATGGAAACAACATGTCTTCAAATGCTGTGTGTTGATGTTCAAACAGTAAAATAGCTTGCTGGAAACAACATGTCTTCAAATGCAGGGTGTTGATGTTCAAACAGTAAATAGCTTGCTGGAAACAACATGTCTTCAAATGCAGGGGTGTTGATGTTCAAAACAGTAAATAGCTTGCCTGGAAACAACATGTCTTCAAATGCAGGGTGTTGATGTTCAAACAGTAAATAGCTTGCCTGGAAACAACATGTCTTCAAATGCTGTGTGTTGATGTTCAAACAGTAAATAGCTTGCCTGGAAACAACATGTCTTCAAATGCTGTGTGTTGATGTTCAAACAGTAAATAGCTTGCCTGGAAACAACATGTCTTCAAATGCTGTGTGTTGATGTTCAAACAGTAAATAGCTTGCCTGGAAACAACATGTGGTCAAGAGCAGATCAGTAGTTATGTGGATGATAGTGGACAGGACAGCCAGATATGGATGGATCAGTAGATGGATTGTGAAACTGAATGTACAGAAAGCAGGTTTTTATTATTGTTATTATTATTGTGATAGCAAGCCAACTGGACATATCCAAGCTGTAAGAAGTGCTGTTCAATTCAGCAACTCATGTTTATCAGTGCATTGCAGCTGAGTCAACTTTCTGGGTGTTTGAGCGATGGTGTAATAGAAGCAGATGTGTTGGAATTACATGTGTGCATACATGCGTGTATGCATGGGTGTTCATAAATGTGTGTGTGTGTGTGTGTGTGTGTGTGTGTGTGTGTGTGTGTGATATGACAGTGAACAACTGGTGCAAGCTGGACATCCTGTACGATGACCCTGGACTGGTCAACCGGTCCAACTTCCAGATGACCTATGTCCCCCTCCAGTGGGAGGAGACACTGTCCAAGGGAGATCTGGTGGGCCTGGATGCTGAGTTCATCTCCCTCAAAGAGGTCAGTGACTGCACTGTCGTCTACAGTTAGAATGAAGCAACTGCCAGCATATGAAAGTACTGCTTCATTATGTTCACACACATACTCACATGCCATGCATGTACAAAAGTAGACATTATGCGCCAGACTCTCCGTTCAAGCATACAATGTTTACATACCCATGTACGCACACGACACACACATGCGCGATCGTTGGCAGGCTTGCAAGAACACGCATGCACGTACACACGCAAGCGCACACACACACACAGATATATATATATATATATAGAAGAGAGAGATTTGTTTTAAAATCAGTATTAAAAGGAATATTAAAATCTACAATATTGTTTCGAGCTCTTGCTCTCGTCAGGATGATGTTTGGGTCACTCACCGCCGGTGGGTGATATTATAGATATAGGTATATATAGATATATATATATGTTTATACACCTGTTCCATCACAACATTGTCAGAGAGAAAACTACTCAGTTTTTGGTTTATGAAAAAGAACTGCTGTTATCAAATGATCAGCCAATTGGTCTGTATACTGCATGTATAAGGGAAAAAAATCCTAGGTCCATCAGTGCTTTAATCAAGCTTTGGCATGTCACAGGGTGTGAGAGACATGCTGACAGTTACAAGGTGGTTGTTTAATCTAGATGATTTGATCAAGGTGTGTTGAAGTCTGTATGTAACGTGGCGTGCGTGGGGGGGGGGGGGGGGGGGGGGGGGGGGGGCTCTTTTTATATATGACTGGGGGACTGCCCCCCTTTTTAAAAAATCCTAGATTAAGCTTTGGTGTGGAGAATTTGTTGTATCTGTGTAGGTCCCTTTCCAGTACAGTTTGGAGAATTTGTGCTGTCATTAGAGGGTATTTTACCGCACCTTGCCAAGAATGTGTTGTATTTTGCAGTAGGCCTTTTCCAGTATAATGAGGAGAATTTGCTGTATCTTTAGAGAGCATTTTTCCGACACAGTGTGGGAATTTGTTGCATGTTATTGAGGTCTGTGCTCTCCTACTTGCTGTCCGTGTTCTTGATAGTACCCTTGGAACCCCATAGCGAATGACACCGTCGTCACAAATAGGTCAAACTTGATAGTACCCTTGGAACCCCATAGCGAATGACACCGTCGTCACAAATAGGTCAAACTTGATAGTACCCTTGGAACCCCATAGCCAATGGACACCGTAGTCACAAATAGGTCAAACTTGATAGTACCCTTGGAACCCCATAGCCAATGACACCGTAGTCACAAATAGGTCAAACTTGATAGTACCCTTGGAACCCCATAGCCAATGACACCCGTAGTCACAAATAGGTCAAACTTGATAGTACCCTTGGAACCCCATAGCCAATGACACCGTAGTCACAAATAGGTCAAACTTGATAGTACCCTTGGAACCCCATAGCCAATGACACCGTGTCACAAATAGGTCAAACTTGATAGTACCCTTGGAACCCCATAGCCAATGACACCGTAGTCACAAATAGGTCAAACTTGATAGTACCCTTGGGAACCCCATAGCGAATGACACCGTTGTCACAAATAGGTCAAACTTGATAGTACCCTTGGAACCCCATAGCGAATGACACCGTAGTCACAATAGGTCAAACTTGATAGTACCCTTGGAACCCCATAGCCAATGACACCGTAGTCACAAATAGGTCAAACTTGATAGTACCCTTGGAACCCCATAGCGAATGACACGTAGTCACAAATAGGTCAAACTTGATAGTACCCTTGGAACCCCATAGCGAATGACACCGTAGTCACAAATAGGTCAAACTTGATAGTACCCTTTGGAACCCCATAGCGAATGACACCGTAGTCACAAATAGGTCAAACTTGATAGTACCCTTGGAACCCCATAGCCGAATGACACCGTGTCACAAA
Source organism: Conus ventricosus (assembly GCA_018398815.1). Lineage (NCBI taxonomy): Eukaryota > Metazoa > Mollusca > Gastropoda > Neogastropoda > Conidae > Conus > Conus ventricosus. Next base: position 133,024,385 of record CM031597.1, on the reverse strand, counting down.
TAGGTCAAACTTGATAGTACCCTTGAACCCCATAGCAATGACACCGTAGTCACAAATAGGTCAAACTTGATAGTACCCTTGGAAACCCATAGCGAATGACACCGTAGTCACAAATAGGTCAAACTTGATAGTACCCTTTGAACCCCATAGCGAATGACACCGTAGTCACAATAGGTCAAACTTGATAGTACCCTTTGAAACCCCATAGCGAATGACACCGTAGTCACAAATAGGTCAGACTTGATAGTACCCTTTGAACCCCATAGGGAATGACACCGTAGTCACAAATAGGTCAAACTTTATAGTACCCTTTGAACCTCATAGCCAATGACACCGTAGTCACAAATAGGTCAAACTTGATAGTACCCTTTGAACCCCATAGCAAATGACACCGTAGTCACAAATAGGTCAACTGATAGTTACCCTGGAACCCCATAGCAAATGACACCGTAGTCACACAAATAGGTCAAACCTGATAGTACCCTTGGAACCCCATAGCGAATGACACCGTAGTCACAAACACACAGGAATGGTATGCTGAACACCTAGCACACAAATAGGTCAAACTCGAAGCGGACAGATCAGTAGACAGACAGGTGGATATTCTAGAACTGTGAATACAATGCTTTGGTCTTTTTTTTTTTTATTGACCGATTGGGGTTTTTTTTTCAATCATAGGAAGAAGCAGAACTTCGAAGTGATGGCACCAAATCCACCATCAAGCCATCGCATGTGAGTCCAGCACGTATCACCTGCATCCGAGGGTAATGACACTGTGTATCTGTGTGTGTGTGTGTGTGTGTCTGTGTGTGTGTGTGTGTCTGTCTGTCTTTGTCTGTGTTAGTGTATGTGTGTGTATGTGTGAGTATGTGTGTGTGTGTGTGTTGTTGTTGTGTGTGTGTGTCTGTGTGTGTGTCTGTGTTAGTGTATGTGCGTGTATGTGTGAGTATGTGTGTGTGCGTCTGTGTGGTGTTGTTGTGTTGTTGTGTGTGTGTGGTGTGTGTGTGTGTGCGCGCATGTCTGCACACATACACATTTCTGTTGTTGTGTGTATATCTTGTATTTTGATATATGTGGTGTGTGTTCATGTAGTCATGTTCGTGAGTCTGTGTGGTTGTGTTTGAGAGGTCTGTAGCCAAGTGAGTAGAGCTGGGCTATAAGCAAATTCTCTCTCTCTCTCCTCTCTCTCTCTCTCTCTCTCTCCTCTCTCTTTCTTTGTGTTTGTAGAAGGTGTATTTTAATGGGTAGTGTGAAAGTTTTTTTGTTAATGACTTGTGAGTTGACTGCAACACAGTAACAGCCCTGATATGGTCCATTTGCAGTCGGCTTGGCCAAAAGCAAATTCTCTCTTTCTATCTCTCTCTGTCTATCTCTCTCTCTCTGTTGATTTGTTTCCTTGAATTATTCACCTTGTAATTGTTTGCTTGTGTGTTTCTGGAAGGAAATGACTTCCCTAGCTGATGACCCATACCCCCTTTTTATTTCATTCTCAGTGAACATGTACCCATTGTATACAGATCGGTGGCCTTACAATTTAACATTTCAGAGTTCTCTCTCTGTCTCTCTCTCTCTCCCTCTCTCTCTCTCTCTCCTTGTTAAGTGTATTTCTGAGGCGTTTAAAATCTGTGTGACCAGATCAAATTTATAGCCACTGGGGGGAAAACAACAGTGAGGCCTGCAGTCGTACTGGTGCTGATACACCCAACTGTAAGGTTTCTGTACGCTGTAGCCCGCTGATGTGCTAGAGCACCCTTGGGTTTCTTGGAATATTGTTTTTGTTTTGTGCAGTATGTTGCTTTGTTGTGTATGAAGGGTGTGGGGGTGGGCTGTTGGAAGTATGGGTGGGGGAGATGGGCATGTGGTTATGACAGGTGGGGGGGGGGGGAGGAGGGGGAAGAAGTGAGTACCTGTGAGATGGGTGAATGAGGGAAAGAGAAGGGGAGGGGACTTTGTGCGTGTGTGCCTGCGTGCGCATGTGTATGTAGGGGTGGGGGTGAATAAGATTTAATATTGAAATAAAGAATGGTAGCACAAATTAGTGTGCCATTTGTTAACAATTTGCATCTTGTTTTATTTGTTTTATCTTAATGGTCTTTACCCCGTGGATATGCTCACCCTTGTAAGGATCAGTGTATCTGTAAACAAGAAAACTTCAACTCCGACTTCTTCTTTTTTCGCCTGTTGTTGGTCCAATTTCCATTTATAGGGTAGATTTCGTTTTCCAGTGTTTTGACTGATGGCCTTTTTCTTTTTTTCTTTTCAGTTTCTGATTTTTTTTGTTCTGCGTCCTGTTAGGTATAATTCATTGCATGTGTTTTGTCTGCTTTCAAACTTGCTGCCTGACTCAGCCCTCTGTTTCTGTGGTGGATGATTTCAGACAAGGAGAGCACTTTGGACAGGCCTTCATTGATGACTACATCTTGACACCTGAGCAGGTGAGTTTCCTGATGACTACATCTTATCGCCAGAATAGATAGACCACATCTTCATGCCAGAACAGGTGAATTCTCTGATGACTACATCTTAACACCAGAACAGGTAAGTTCATTGACAAGTACATCTTAACTCCAGAACAGGTGAGTTCATTGATGACTTCATCTTCACACCAGAAAAGGTGATTTATTCATAGATGACTACATTTTTTTTATACTGAAACTGGTGATTCTTGAAACCGGTGATGACACCACCATCATTGATGCATACCACATCTTGACAACAGAATAGATGAATTCATTGATGACTATGTCTTGATGCCAGAACAAGTGAGTTCATTGATGATGACATCTTGACACCAGAACAGGTGAGTTCATTGATTACTGCAAACTAGGCCTGAACAAGCCAGGTCATTGATGATGACATCTTGACACCAGAACAGGTGAGTTCATTGATGATGACATCTTGACACCAGAACAGGTGAGTTCATTTGATGACATCTTGACACCAGAACAGGTGAGTTCATTGATGATGACATCTTGACACCAGAACAGGTGAGTTCATTGATGATGACATCTTGACACCAGAACAGGCAGTTCATGAGATGACATCTTGAACCAGAACAGGTGAGTTCTAGTTGACATTCTTGCTCCCCAGAACAGTGATCATTTGATATCTTGACACCAGACAGTGAGTCATTGATGCAGAATTTGACACCAGAACAGTGGTATTGATGATGAAATCATCATCTAGACAGTCAAGTTCAGTAAGGACTACATTCACCCTGAGCTATCTAAGTTTGTTCTCGCTCCAGTATACACCATTTCATTCCATGACTGTTAATGCAACTCACATTTGAATGCACATGGGTAATGCTATCACAATCTGCAAGTGAATTCATAAGCCTTGCCAATTTTTTCATGTCCTTAATTCATTAGATTTTTGGAGAATATCAATTAATGTGTATATGGGTTTTCAAGGCTAGGGATGTGACCTGCAATGGCAGTGCACAGCACGAGATATGCAATTGTCGTAGGATGAGCACGTTGATGGTGAGGTGTCGTGTGCAGGTGTATGAATTCATTGTGCCCTCCTCTCTGTGCCCCTGTAGAAGTCGAGACCAAATCATGGTGCATGTTCTCCAAGAACAAGGTTTGGGAGAGGAGACATGATTGATGCCTACCACACAGACAAGCCATACTGGTCTACAGGAGTTCTGAGGAAGATCAGTTATTGAGTGTGATGGCACTGGTAAAGGAGATGGCTGTTCAGCGGAGGAGACAGTTAACCTTTACATTGCTTCCTGGGTCTTCCATGACCCAGTGACTCAATAGAAGCATGATATCCTATGAACCGATAAAGCTATGCTCACAAAATCTTAGGAGTTTGTCAGCGATCTTAATAGCTGTTGGTCACAGCAATTTCATGTATGGGCACAATCAGTTATCAGCATAATCAGTCAAGGTTCCCCCAGGACCTGTAGATTTAAATAGGTCACACATGACCCATGCCATTGGGTGAGGAATAAGCTGCTGAACCGCCCTTTTATCAGGTGTGGGTCTTGCAAGACTCACATGATCTGAATAGGGATAAGCAATAGGAAAAGCCTTTACAAAATGTGTGGGTCTTGGGTGATCCACATGATCAGGTCTGTGTAGTCAAAAACGTCATCCAGTAAAGGTTAAATAGACTGATCTTGCATGTGACTGATCTTGCATGTGTGAGATATAGGTCAGGGGTTGCAGTGCTCCTTACCGTTCTGCGTTCAGGGACACAATGCTTACAGAAAAATGCATGACACATACTTAACACACACACACACACACACACACATGCCTCAGATATGTTCTACTGAAAACAAAAGTAGTCAAAAAGTGCAGACATGCCGCTAACAGATTGGACTCACATTATTCAGTACAATTGTGCTAAACCATTCACAGGTCTAGTACGTTTTTGCCTTTCGAATCCTGCAACCACCACTCAGCTCAGCGAATACACCAAGAGGGCGGGAAACCATGTGCCTGGTGACATGTAGCATGATTCACACACTGGCAAGGTGGCCATCTTTTAACATGTCCTTCAAGACACAAGCCATTTCTGAAAACGCCGTCAGTGTTGTGAAATTGCCATAGTTGTGCAGAACTGTGCAGTAATTGCACCCCCCTGGCATAGCATATACTGCTAAGCACAGCGATAAAGTTGAAGATGATGGACGTAACGGTAGACCACCTAGAATTAGTTGACTGTTAGTTATGGTGAAATTGATAGATGGTGATTAGCTCAGTTAGTAGAGCGCCGGACTCGTAATCTTGGGGTTGCGGGTTCACATCTCCGCCGGGCCGTTTTGGTACAGGGGGATTTTTCCCTCGGAGTTAACATTGGTTCTGACTCCATTCCCCGTATAGTTCCATGTGTGAACGCACGCACAACATCTTGCACACTCGTAAAATCCCCTCTCCAACTTTCGGAAGAGAAGGCCAGTTTGGCCGTTGGTATGGATGGCACGTTACACATAACATGCACCTTCCCTGAAGTTGGAGTATGGCTGCCTTAATGGTGGGATCAAAAATGGTCGTACACACAAAAGTGTCAGAATAATCAACATGATGATTGTGGACACTAAAAGAAAGAAGAAGAGGAATTGTGGCTGTGACGAAAGTTACGGAAGTCAACATAAAATTAGTTGAATATTAAGTATGGTAAAATTATTACATGGTGATTAACTGTGTCAGTGATGGTTCTTCATTTGAAAGCTGATGTATCATGTGTGTGATGTGTGCAGGTGACAGACTACCTGACAAGAGTTGTTCAGTTCAATGTCAGTGTATCATGTGTGTGATGTGTGCAGGTGACAGACTACCTGACAGAGTTCTCTGGCATCGAGCCCAGTGAGCTGGACCCCAGCACATCCACCAAACACCTGACCACGCTCAAGTCCACCTACCAGAAGCTTCGCTGCCTGCTGGACATCGGGGTCATCTTCGTGGGCCATGGCCTCAAGAAGGACTTCAAAGTCATCAACTTGCAGGTCCTGGCTGTTCCTCGAGTTATACCCATTGCCTTTTGAAAAACCTGCTTTAGAATGTTAACCCAGTACTGCCATCTCTCGGTGTATTTTGTGTGTGTTTTGCTTTTTTTGCCTATGCTTTTTATCATATCAGTTGCCGTCTTCTCTAGTCCATTTACCTGTGTTGTTTCATAGACTCAAATTTCCAATCCTTGAGACTCTTTCCAGACTGCTCCACAAGGCCAGCATTGTTATCTGAAAGAGCTTTTTTAAATTTCTTTTTTCTGTTTTTCATATATTTTTTCCACTCTTTTGTGTGTTGTAAGAGTTGAGTAGTTTTCCTAATGATTTTGGGTATGTTTGCTCCCTTTTTTTCCAAGCTTGCTACACATCTTTTTTTTTTATAACTTGAGGAATTGGGTCTGATAGTTGATGATGTTTGTGAGTGGTTTGAGCCCCAACATTGTCCTGTGCAAGCATTTGAGCAAGAGGAGAGAGGTAAACAGAGATGTGGACTTATCACTTTACAGGTTATGAAGTAGGCTTCTAAGTTTGCCTTACACAGGCATGTATGACAGCACAACTCGTTGCTCAACACCATCAGACAAGACACCATAGAAGGTTGATGTTCCAGACTGAACAAGTCCTGAATGGACAATATAAAGGACTGGACTGTTTATATCACCTCTGCCTTGTTGCACATGACTTAGGATAGAGGGCTGTGGAGATCCTGGACAGTCATTATGTCTGTCATGACTACCATACGACTGCTGTCATGGGACAATAAAGGATGGTACAGAGAAAGACTGGCAACATTGCCACGGTGTATATCACAATACTTGGTTGGAAGAAACTCAAGAGAGAGCTTGACAGCAGAGGGTCTTCAGAGGAGAAAACCCCCCTCTGACAAGTGTTTCAGCCCTGAACTCCTTACTCTCTAAGAGGGCAGGGCCACATCCAGGCCAAGACTCTAAGATGCCTTTCTACTGTCATTTTTTTTTTTTTTTACCCTGGCAAAGCCAGGATTTGAACCTGCAACTTTTGGATGGGTAGGCGTCTCAAAGCATGCCTTTTTAAGACGGATGTCTTACCCCACTGCTAACGGGACACTGTTCTAAGTTGGGAAATCTAAGCCATATGAAGTTCACTTTTGTTCCTCCTCGATCAGATCCAGCTGGAACTCTTTTCAGCTGCCTCTGCCATTACCTTCAGGGTTCTGAAATGTAGTGGATGCACTGTCTCGGGGTGATGGTACCACTGCACTGGGGTAAAGGCATTGTTACTACATGATGTGTGGCACTGTTGTCAAGGCTGTTGGGCAGCATTGCCACAGGATGAGTGTCAACATTGTGCTTGGGATTGCAGCAGTATTGTCCTTGAGTGTGTGGCAGTGTCCTCGGTGACTGTCAGCATGTCCACAGGGGTGAGTGGCAACTATTGTGAATTGAGCAGCAACATTGCTTTGGGGTGGGCAGCAAAATTATGCGGGATGAGTGGCAACATCACGGGGGCAAGCAACAACATTTTCCTTGAGTGCATGGAAACATTGGGCAAGTGACAACAGCGTCTTTGAGTGTATGGCAACATTGTTGTTCAGTGTATGACATTAACTTTGGGGCAACATTGTGCTGGAGTGTATGGAAGCTTTTGTCATTTGACAAGTGACAACATTAGCCTTGAGTGTGGTAACATTGCCCTTGAATGTATGGCAACATGGTCATGGAGTGAGTAACGACATTGTCCCAGAGTGGCAACCTGGTCATGGAGTGAGTAGCGACATTGTCCCCGAGTGGCAACATGGTCATGGAGTGAGTAGCAACATTGTCCCAGAGTGGCAACATGGTCATGGAGTGAGTAGTGACATTGTCCCCGAGTGGCAACATGATCATGGAGTGAGTAACGACATTGTCCCCGAGTGGCAACATGATCATGGAGTGAGTAGCGACATTGTCCCAGAGTGAGTAACGACATTGTCCCCGAGTGGCAACATGGTCATGGAGTGAGTAGCGACATTGTCCCCGAGTGGCAACATGGTCATGGAGTGAGAACGACATTGTCCCCGAGTGGTAACATGGTCATGGAGTGAGTAGCGACATTGTCCCCGAGTGGCAACATGGTCATGGAGTGAGTAGCGACATTGTCCCCGAGTGGCAACATGGTCATGGAGTTAGTAGCGACATTGTCCCCAAGTGGCAACATGGTCATGGAGTGAGTAACGACATTGTCCCTGAGTGGCAACATGATCATGGAGTGAGTAACGACATTGTCCCCGAGTGGCAACATGATCATGGAGTGAGTAACGACATTGTCCCGAGTGGCAACATGATCATGGAGTGAGTAACGACATTGTCCCGAGTGGCAACATGATCATGGAGTAACGACATTGTCCCAGAGTGGCAACATGGTCATGGAGTGAGTAGCAACATTGTCCCAGAGTGGCAACATGGTCATGGAGTGAGTAGCGACATTGTCCCCGAGTGGCAACATGATCATGGAGTGAGTAACGACATTGTCCCCGAGTGGCAACATGATCATGGAGTGAGTAGCGACATTGTCCCAGAGTGAGTAACGACATTGTCCCCGAGTGGCACATGGTCATGGAGTGAGTAGCGACATTGTCCCCGAGTGGCAACATGGTCATGGAGTGAGTAGCGACATTGTCCCCGAGTGGCAACATGGTCATGGAGTGAGTAACGACATTGTCCCCGAGTGGCAACATGGTCATGGAGTGAGTAGCGACATTGTCCCCGAGTGGTAACATGGTCATGGAGTGAGTAGCGACATTGTCCCCGAGTGGTAACATGGTCATGGAGTGAGTAACGACATTGTCCCTGAGTGGCAACATGGTCATGGAGTGAGAACGACATTGTCCCCGAGTGAGTAACGACATTGTCCCCAAGTGGCAACATGGTCAAGGAGTGAGTAGCAGCATTGTCCCAGAGTGGCAACATTTTCATGGGGATGAGCTGCAGTGCTACTTTGGGTGAATGGGAGTGTTGCAACAGTGGCAGCATGATAGTGTACTGACAGATTGACAAGGCAGCTCCAGTTGCATGTGTGCTCATGGGTAAGCTGGGTTCATTTCCTTTTTTTTTCTTCTGTAACAGTTTCAGTGCTAATCTGTCAGAAGAAAGTGTGATATTGAGGGATTTTTTTTTCTCATGGCTGTGACAACAAATTTTGACAAATGTCAGCAGAGTCACACAGCATTCTTACAATTTGCCAATCACCTGCTGATTATATATATTAACTCAGTTGCCATGATTGTGACAGAAGGATGAAAGTAACCCATTGTTGTTGTGCAAATTTGGGCAGCGCAGCTGGAATTGAATTGGCTTTCCAGAACCAAGCAAAGAAGCCATTTTGAATGGGATTTTTTCCCTGTGACGATGTTGATGTTCAGCATTTAAGATACTATTTTGCAGCTGGATTTCACAGTGCAGATAGATTTGCCTTTGATAGTTTATGGAGTCCGTACCTAATGTGTGTGTGTGTGTGTGTGTGTGTGTGTGTGTGTGTGGTGTGTGTGTGTACGCTTGCACATGAGTTGTGTGTTTTGGTGTCAACCAGGTTTTTAGTTTTAGGTATTTATCAAGTTGAATCGCTTTTATATTACAGATATATTTGCTTCGTTTTACATTTGCTTTGAAAAGGACTGTTGGAATTTTTTTTTGTCAGACACGTTTAATCCATTGTATACAGCTAATGTATAGTATTACCATCACTGCTTTGTTGTAGGTTCCAAAGGAGCAGGATAGTGGACACGGTCCAGTTGTTCCACCTGCCCAACAAGCGTTACATCTCTCTGCGGTTTCTGGCTTGGTTCTTTCTGGGTAAGGCTGACTTCTGTCTGTCTGGCTGTTGTTTGGTTCTTTCTTGGTGAAAAGATCCACAGTCGAGTGATTAGAGCGTTCTACTCTGGAGCGGACTGTCACAAGTTCAAACCTCTTATTTTTACAGCTTGTAAACCCTTGCTGTTCATCCAGCAGTAAATGGGTATTGGATTCAGTTCAGGATAGGTTAAGGCAGAAGAATGAGAGGGATGGGATTTGTCTTTCATAATGCCATGCCCTAGACATGGTAAGCCTCTGATAGTGCACAGTTCCATAACCTGATAGTTCACAGTTCCTTAACCTGATAGTTCACACAGTTCCTTAACCTAATAGTTCACAGTTCCTTAACCTGATAGTTCACAGTTCCTTACCTGATAGTTCACAGTTCCTTAACCTGATAGTTCACACAGTTCCTTAACCTGAGTTCACAGTTCCTTAACCTGATAGTTCACAGTTCCTTAACTTGAAAGTTCACAGTTCCTTAACCCGATAGTTCACAGTTCCTTAACCTGATAGTTCACACAGTTCCTTAACTAATAGTTCACAGTTCCTTAACCCGATAGTTCACAGTTCCCTAACCTGATAGTTCACTGTTCCGTAACCTATACAGTTCACACAGTTCCTTAACGTGATAGTCCACAATTCCTTAACGTGATAGTTCATAGTTCCTTAACCTGATAGTTCACAGTTCCTTAACTTGATCGTTCACACAGTTCCTTAACCTGATAGTTCACAGTTCCTTAACTAATAGTTCACAGTTCCATAACCTGATAATTCACAGTTCCTTAACCTGATAGTTCACACAGTTCCTTAACCTGATAGTTCACACAGTTCCTTAACCTGATAGTTCACAGTTCCTTAACCTGATAATTCACAGTTCCTTAACCTGATTGTTCACAGTTCCTTAACCTGATAATTCACAGTTCCTTAAATAATAGTTCACAGTTCCTTAACCTGATAATTCACAGTTCCTTAACGTGATAGTTCACAGTTCCTTGGCCTGACAGTTCACACAGTTCCTTAACCTGATAGTTCACAGTTCCTTAACTAATAGTTCACAGTTCCTTAACCTGATAATTCACAGTTCCTTAACCTGATAGTTCACACAGTTCCTTGGCCTGATAGTTCAACACAGTTCCTTAACCTGACAGTTCACACAGTTCCTTAACCTGATAGTTCACACAGTTCCTTAACCTGACAGTTCACACAGTTCCTTAACCTGATAGTTCACAATTCCTTAACCTGATAGTTCATAGTTCCTTAATCTGATAGTTCACAGTTCCTTAACTTTATAGTTCAGACAGTTCCTTAACCTGATAGTTCACAGTTCCTTAACCTGATAGTTCACACAGTTCCTTAACTAATAGTTCACACAGTTCCTTAACCTGATAGTTCAGAGTTCCTTAACTGATAGTTCACACAGTTCCTTAACCTGATAGTTCACACAGTTCCTTAGCCTAATAGTTCACAGTTCCTTAACCTGATAGTTCACAGTTCCTTAACCTGATAGTTCACAGTTCCTTGGCCTGATAGTTCATAGTTCCTTGGCCTGATAGTTCACGGTTGCTATGACCATCTGGCTTTAAAACTTTAAACCTTTCTGTCTCAGCTGACATCTGCAAGATTCATGACTGGGTGCTTACAAGGTTAGGCTGGCTGTCAGGCTCTTCGCTTGGTGTTCTGTCCAGGTAAGACTTGCTGCCTGGTTCTTGACTCGGGTCTTTCTAGGTAAGCCTTACGGTCAGGCTAATGGCTTGGGCCTACTTGGATGGGACTTGCATGATGTGAGTCATAAACATTTTGCAGCAGACTCCAAATTTCCAAGGTGTTTTCAGAAGGTGTGATTTAAGGGTTGTGTGAATGAGTTTTTTTTGAAAAATTTTTCATAACTTGTGAGATGACTTCAACTCGGTGACAGCCCAGATATGGCCCTTTGCGGTTGGCTTGGCTAATAAGCGACATTACCTTACCTTACCCTTTCCTTACCTTACCAAGAAAAGACCAACTACTTCCTTGGTAAGGTTCGCTGTCATGCTCTTCTTAGCTGGGTTCACTCTAGGTAACGTTTGCTGTCAGGCTCTTAGCATGGTTCTGCTCGACTTGGTTCAGTTTTGATAGAAAAGCTGCCATTTTGGGCTTGGCTTTTTATGGAAGGACTTGCTGCCAGATTCTTGGCTTAGTTTAATTACACAATACTATACCGTGGCTCACTAATGCAATAAGCGGCAGCAATTTGCTATCCCTGCCCCGTATACAATAAAGTCCGTACGGACAACAAACCCCGGAAAGGGCCTCGTGCCTCGCGCATGCTCAGAACAGTCCTCTTTTCTCGGCAGCCATTTTCCCCCTTAAGCGCGTGTACACGGACAGCTAAGTATTTTTGACTTTTCTCGCAATCGATCGATTGTTGTTGCTGTTCGTTGGTGTCCTTGCTTATGTTTTCACTTAAGGGAGAAACGTACGTGAAGCGATTGGGTGGTAAGGCGAGAATTAAGAAGGTTTCGTCTTTCGATTCCCACATCTCGCCGGCAGGCTCTTTGTCTATAGCCCCGCCAATTCCTCCTCTCCCTTCAGCGTCACTTTCTCCCGAGGGTTCACCTCAACTCAGCTTCGGTTTGTTGTCGTGACAGCGAGCTCTTTCTCGCAACCCTCAATTCGTGACGGTGATCGGCTCAGCTTCGGTTACTGTCGATCCCGTCACAGCGAGCTCTTTCTCGCAACCCTCATTTTGTGGCGGTGATCAGCTCAGCTGCGGTTCTGCTGATCTCGCCCTTTTGCCCCATAACGGTTGAGTGACCTCAGCCGCGGTTCTGTCGCATCCGTTAGTACACCCCTGTCGTGTCTACTGCTCACAGTTCGTATCCCATGGCAAACGAAGGTACGGCCCCTCACGGGGCGCCGGGCAAAAGGGGGACTATGCGTCACCCCCCCCCCCC
>CM031597.1:132941851-133002884 GCA_018398815.1 Conus ventricosus | reverse complement strand
TATTTAATCTAACATCTTACCGTGGTCAGCAGAGCCCTCCTACCTCCGCCTTCCTGGTTCATAGAGTTCTCTCAGGTTTTAATATACCTCGAAAAGAGGACTGTTCTGAGCATGCGCGAGGCACGAGGCCCTTCAGGGGTTTTGTTGTCCGTACGGACTTTATTGTATACGGGGCAGGGATAGCAAATTGCTGCCGCTTATTGCATTAGTGAGCCACGGTAAGTATGTTAGATTAAACGTAATTTTAGAATGAAAATTTCCTTTTTAGGTAAGACTCACTGTCAGGATGTTGGGCTTGGTTCTTCCTAGATGTGGCACGCTGTCCTTGTCAGCTTGGGATTTTCTTGGCGAGACTTTCTTCAGGTTCTTGGCTATGTTCCAGTAGCAATGCCAGTAGCTCGGCTTTGTTCTTCTTTGATATGGCACACTGCCCTTGGAAGCATGGGTTTTACTAGGTGGGACTCTGCGAGAATCTTGGCTTGGTTCTAGGCAAGACTCGCTGTTAGGATCCTGGCGTAGTTCTTTCCGGGTAAGGCTAACAGCCAGGACTTTGGCGTAGTTCTTTCCAGGTAAGGTTTACTGCCGGGACCATGGGCTAGGTTCTGTCTGTTTAAGGCTTACTGTAAGAATTTCAGCTTAGTTCTTTCTGGGTAGGTTTACTGCCGGGACCATGGCTAGGTTCTGTCTGTTTAAGGCTTACTGTAAGAATTTCAGCTTAGTTCTTTCCAGGTAAGGTTTACTGCCGGAACCATGGCTAGGTTCTGTCTGTTTAAGGCTTACTGTAAGAATTTCAGCTTAGTTCTTTCTGGGTAAGTCTTACTGCCGTGATCTTGGCTTGCTTTTGTCTTTGGAAGACTCACTATCAAGCTCTTGCCCTAGTTCTGCCTGCATGCCTGGAATTTGACTTGGGTCTTTTCGGGTAAAGTTCACATGATCACCAGAGACACTTGAAACAAACATACACAAACACAAACACACACACACACACACACACCACATTTTTGTGTAGGTATGTAAGTGTTTACGTTGGAAAAAAGGTTTAATAGGCAGTTTACAAATACGTTACAGATTTATCATAAAAACTTTCAACTTGATTATAAAAATATTCAACTTTATTGAGTCTTCTGCATTTACATTCAATGTCTAACATTCTTTGTAGACTGAAACTAGTCGATATGTATCCCGATCTCCAGCTGTCTGCGTAACCCATATGCATGGCTCCTACACTTGAACATGTACAGAGTTAAGTACAGAGGAGGTATATCTATGTGAAAATTGGATGTCCGTCACATACAAATTGTATTATACTGATAATAACAAGGTAGCATTACCATTGATATGTATTCTCAACTTCACAAACCTGCAGTATGTCTCCTCAATAGAAATCCATTGTAATTTGAAACGAGAATTTAATCAGACTAGCTTACATATGAAAGCCAGTACCATACATTTGTGTTGAACAGTTTTTATCATGTGGTTTAAACGCATTATGGAAAATACATACCATGTGCTGGTGTTGAACAGACAAGAACATCCAGTCAGGTCAGCACGACTGGGCAGAGGACGCCCGCATTGCCTTGTTGCTGTATCAGCGCTACTCCCCAGCTGCGGGAAAAGGGGGGGGACATGCTGAAGAGCAGCATCATGAGCTGTACGAGACGGGCCGCAAGATGACCTGGAAAGTGCCCGCCATGCCCGTCACCGACGCCCAGCCCTGGAGCGTCCCTGACCTCAATGACCCGGCCATGTGGGCTGGTGCCCCTGACTACGAGTACGAAGAGGAGCTGATGGATCACAGCCAGGGCTATTTGAACCATGATTCTTGGTGGGGGCAAGGTGTGTCGCTGTAGGGCGAAACATATTTCTGCGTTGTTTGCGGGAAAGGTGTGTTCCTGTTGGACAAAGTGTGTTGAGTTGAGCTAGCTAGATGTGTTGGACAAGATGCGTGTTGCAACTGGGAAGATTGTTCCTGACGGACAAAGGTGTGTTGCATGGCAAAATGTCTTGGTTGCTGGGCGAGACAACTTTCTACCAGGCAAGATGGTGGCTGTGGGGTTAGGTGCATTCCTTGGCAGGGGGATGCTGGAGCAGGAGGGTGTGAGGCTGGAGCAGGAGGGTGTGAAGGTGGAGCAGAGGGTGTGAGGAGTGACCTGTGTGAAAGGGGATGGAACGTCTTGGTGGCCAGTTTCTCATGCCTGGAAGTGAAGGCAGAACATTAGCCGAGTTGACAGACCGTCTGCATGAAGGGTTACTTGCAGCGCTGTAGCTGCTAGTGCATGTATTGTTGGTTCACTGTTTGAAGAAGACTGGCAAAGTTGGTTGGGTGTATGTGAGGATGATGTGCAGAGCTGGCAGACAGTGAAGAACAGCTTTGCACAAAAGACTGTCTGTGGCTTCAGAATAAGTTTTGCTGTGAGCAAAACAGCCTTGAGTTGAACAGGCTTCTGTGTGCACGACCGTGTGACAGTGCATTGTCAGGAAGTCTGCGTGCAAGAGTGCAAGCATGTATGAATTGATGGGTGCAGTGATGGCAGAAAGTGTAGAGGTTTTTTTTTATATGGATGTCACTGATCACTCTGATTGGTGGTCTGTGTGTGGGGAAACATGAACCACTTACCCATTGGAACTCTTCTCTTGGTCACTTTCGTACATGTAAGGTAGATGTAATATTGGCGAAGGTGCTCATCAGAGGTGTGCATGCATGGATAGAGGGTTTTTGTCGAGGATTTCATCACACATTGGAGGAACGCATGTGTGAGAGTATCATCTCACCACTGCCATACATCCTTGTGTCCCTGGGATTCATGCTGCCATCCAACTGATTAACATCCAGTGGTGAAGGTTTGGATTGAATACATGGTGATCTCTTTGATCTCTCTTTTTGTCCACTTCTTCCCACCTCCACCTATCCACCCCTCCTGCACACACGTACCTTCTCCCCTCCCCGCCCCCTACTCCTCTTCCCCATTCTCCATCCTGTCTATTCTCAATGATTTGTGTAACGTGCAGGGAAACTGATTTTTTAATGCCCTCTTACGATGAAAGAAATTGATAATTATTTCTTTTCGCAATATACTTGGAGAGAATACTAACATAGATGCTTATTTCTTTTAGCAGTATTATCAGCGAGTATAGTAATGAATTGACAGTCGCCGTCATGGAGAAATCCGTCTGAACCTGGAAGAAAGGAAGCTGTAGGTGAGGCAGGGAGACACGGTCAGTGATAAAGGGGGAGATAGCTTTTGTTCTCATGTGGAAACGGTCACATGCACATACTTCAGACTGATGCTGGTCACACTGTGGTATATCCAGCATTGCTCCACACTTCTAGGAAATAATTATCGAGCAATACTCTTTTCAAAGTCATCATCTCTGTAGCTGCATTACTCCACACTTCCATGAAATGATTACAAAGGCTTTACTCCTTTCAAAGTCATCATCTCTGTGGCTGTATTTCTGCATTATTCACACTTGCAAGTAAATTATCGTTATGGCAATACTCCTCTCAAAGTGATCATCCGTGTAGCTTTGTTCTTGCATAACGCACTCTTTCGTCTAAATCATCAATATGGCGAGACTTATTTGTTAAGCTTTCATCCCTGTGGCTATAATCTTGTCAGGAATTGTATGAAAGTAAAATAAAGGAAAAATAGTTGTTGTTTTTTAAAAGGAAAAGAAACAGAGTCAGCAAAACTCCTTTGAGGGAGTGCTTTTCTGTGGTGTCCTTCAATAAGCCAGATGAAACGGTCGGAGTTGCTGTACAACCCAAGCAGTGAGACGTATTTTATGAGAAGAGTGTTTTGTAAAGGTCTTACAACTTTCCTTTGAATAACCTGCATTTGCATTACAATATTTTCCTTTTGATCTCTGTCCTGTTTGTGTCATTTGGATTCAACCATTAAGGGTTTATCTCTGTCTGTCAGCTGTCCATTGGTGCAGATGAATAAATGTCAAGCAGAAAGGATGAGGAGAGGATTTTCTTTAACCCACACTGTTTTATGCTCTTGTGAGACTGTCTGTGTGTGCCTGCCAAGGAGAGGGGAGAGGGAGGGGCATGTTTCCACATGTTATTTGATACACAAATATTCATGATTATCAGTAAAAATTTCTCTCTGGAGTTCTAAATCATGCTCTAAGAATGCTAGGTAAAACTCAATACCTCAGCTCGGAATGGACTGTCAGAACCATTGTTTTTAAAAGGCAGCAGTTGCTTCACATGTTCTGTGGGTTCAATGAAACTTTTTTTTATGGAATCCATTTGGAACAGACATCAAGAAAACGTGTGGAAACTCTTGTGGGCATTTACATGAACTGTGTCAATGTCATATAGAATAGTACTGTATATACTAAAGGGAAACATTTGATATTATGTCATTTCTGTTGTGTATGTTTCTTTGTGTGTCTCCCATTACAGAATGGTGCCCTCCGAAACTGATGTATCACGTGCAGTGCACAGTATTGCAGGCTTGTTTGGAGGAACTCACAACTTAGAAACAGATTTTTTTTTTTTGCAGGGAAGGGGGATGGATTTGAAAGATCTCTGGTAATTGAAAGTGTGGAGAAGAAAGAATTATTTGTCTGATAAATGGAAATCTGGACACATAATCATTGTGTCAAATGATGACAATAAATGAAAAAGGAATGCATATAGATTGGTGGGCGTGTAAATGTGCAGATGTTTGTGCAGGTGTACAAAAGAGAAGAAAAACTATGCATCGTAGAGCATCATTTTTCCTCATTTTCAGAGTTTTATAACAAACTTTCAAGCGAATGAAATAAGATCAAACATAGATCAAATAGATTTTACATCGCTCTTTGCAGCTACTGCCTTTGGATTGGAATTTCAGAGACCAGATCTCTTCTGTACAAAGAGCCCTACCTGCCCCCATTCCCCAATGCCCCCCCCCCCTCAAACCCATCTCCAACCCCAAATTTGCATATGCCCTATTCTTTCCTTCCACTTTCCTGTTCCCCCCTTCCATCTCTTCTTCATTTTCGTCCAGGCCTAGGCCCCTTCCCCCACTCCTACAACCCAAGGAAGAAAGTCAAAAATCAATTACAATGAAAATTTTACAAAACTGTAAGTATTAGCATAAGTTTCATAACAGGTTGTGACATATAGGCTAATCAGACTGATGAATGGATAAATATGAATATTGATCATACAGTCTACAGAAAACAATGAACCTATATGAATATTGATCATACAGTCTACAGGAAACAATGGATCAATATGAATATTGATCATACACAGTCTACAGGAAACAATGGATCAATATGAATATTGATCATACACAGTCTACAGAAAACAATGGATCAATATGAATATTGATCATACACAGTCTACAGAAAACAATGGATCAATATGAATATTGATCATACACAGTCTACAGAAAACAATGGATCAATGTGAATATTGATCATACACAGTCTACAGGAAACAATAGACAAGTAGAACTGTACAATGTCAAGTGCCCATGTTTTCAGAAAAGAAAAAAAAAAGGAAGAATAAATCATTATGTAGAAATTAATTGAACTGAAACAGTTGAAATAATGGATTTAGTTGTGATTACAAGTCTGCAACATCAAATGATGAACAGACTACAGTTACCCATGTTTACATACTTCTGACAGGTGAACAGACTACAGTTACCCATGTTTACAACATCAAAGGATGAACAGACTACAGTTACCCATGTTTACAACATCAAATGATGAACAGACTACAGTTACCCATGTTTACATACTTCTGACAGGTGAACAGACTACAGTTACCCATGTTTACATACTTCTGACAGGTGAACAGACTACAGTTACCCATGTTTACAACATCAAATGATGAACAGACTACAGTTACCCATGTTTACATACTTCTGACAGGTGAACAGACTACAGTTACCCATGTTTACATACTTCTGACAGGTGAACAGACTACAGTTACCCATGTTACATACTTCTGACAGGTGAACAGACTACAGTTACCCATGTTTACATACTTCTGACAGGTGAACAGACTACAGTTACTCATGTTTACATACTTCTGACAGGTGAACAGACTACAGTTACCCATGTTTACATACTTCTGACAGGTGAACAAACTACAGTTACCCATGTTTACATACTTCTGACAGGTTTGATTTGATCCTTCACAGCAAGGCAAAGGGAGTTCAACTAAGAACAAAAAAATCACTGCCTTCATCTTGTTAGTAAATCTTGGTCTATTTTGTTTTTGTGGTACATGTAGGTATGTGTAAATCTTGCATTGGTGCTACTCCTTCAAGGCTTTCTGCACAAACATTTGACCTACATGCTGGCAGTCTGCCACAGCAGGGCTTGACAGTGAGGTCACTGCTGATGACAATTAGTCATGATGCCCTAGCAAATATGGCAGCATACCGTAGTACAAAGAGGTTTCACATCAGCTTTGTTCATCAGTTCCCTGTGAGTGGCATAGCAGCGAGCATCATGGCCCAAGATGATGGCGGGTCGACGTCGGTCTAGCCTGTGTCACCATGGATGGAACAGTTCTAGAGATGTGGGGTGATCGGCGATAGAGAGCTGCCTGAGTACTACTACCATGGCCTGGAATGCAATGGCTTTTGAGGGCAGCGAGGTGACATAGCAGTTAACACCAAGGGAAAGGTGGCAGGTCTCCTTGAGGAACACTGATGTGAGAGGTCAGTGTCAGGCAGTGCAGCAAACCTTCCTGCCATATGGGTGTCGCAAGCAGTTGGTTTCTAGAGATGTGTGATGGTCAGCGATGGAGAGCTGCCTGACTGTGATCACCGTGGCCTGGGAACCCATGCATTTGGCAGGGGCATGGTGGGCACTGCTCTCTGGGTCAGGCTGAAAAATTGCCCTCTCGACCATAGTCAAAGTTGGACCTTAGAAGGGATTCGTGCAGCACTCCAGCTACTCTCGTTCTGCTCTCTCTTTGAGGCAGCTTCAATGTTCTAATGTTCTTGTTGAGGACAGAGAGAGGGATCCACACATGCATAATAATATGGAGAAAAAATAGATTCACACATGCGTCAACGAAAAAGGAGAAAAAAAAAAGAAAGAAAAACCAAACAGAAAGACACACGTGCACAGAGAAAAAGAGAGAGAAACATCATCAATCCTCCTACCTCCCCCCCCCCCATCCCCAAAAGTACATACGATTATATGAATGCACACACATCTGTGTGTGGTGTGTGGATAGGTGTAGATGTGTGTGTGTGCATGCGCATGTGTGTTTGTGTGCAAGCGTTACGCTGGAGGGGAGAATGAAGGATATGCATCTGTGCCTGTCGGATGCATAATAATAAGGACAATTTCTATATTGCCCATCCAAACAACAGAACCTATTAGGTGCTGTACAAAATCAATGCGTGCACACACACACACACACACATTTAACAAACGCACAATTCTGTGTTTGAGAGACATAAACATATGCATGCACTCGTATGTGTGCTAACACTCGCACACCAAACATACACACGCACACACACAGTGTCGCATACATACCACACACACTCTCTATAACACTGTATAGCTCATTTGTACACGACAAATGTCTGCAAGTGATGGGTAGCAAATTAGCAGTCATCAGGTCATCATGCAACTGTGGATTTAAACAGAGGAGTTTTTAGTTTTGGACTTAAAAGTCAGGATGGAAGGGGCATGATGCAGTCTGAAAGATACTGAATTCCAGTGCATCGCAGTAGAAAATGAGAGTGCCCTAGAAACGTGTTGTTTTTGGTTATTGGAGGGAATTCGAAAAATTTGGTCATCAGAGGGAATGTGTGAGAATTGCCTGTATATTTCGAAGAGGTCAGAGAGATAGGCAGGCTCTTCACCTGTGATAATCTTATAACGGACACACAGATATATACTGAATCTTGCGCTCGACTTTGAGCTACTGTAATTTCTTCATGAGATATGAAAATATGAAGTTTTTTTTGCGCCATGTGGATAAGCGAGAGGCTGAATTTTGATCACATTGTGGTGGATGGAGTAAAGCTGCAGATCTACCATGGAGAAGAGCATTACAATACTTTGATCTTAACTACCATGGAGAAGAGCATTACAATACTTTGATCTTATCAAACATACACTATTATTGGTAAGATGTCCCGCCTCGGGCACTCCCCAACTCCACCTCACTGCCCTTAACTACAAGAAGAAGGGCATCAACAGCACCATCTCCAGTAGCTCGGCAACGCCATTCACGGCTTGCACTGCCAGCAGGGTGTGCTCCCAGGCTGAAGTGAATGCTTGTAACCTCAGATGCATTCCAACACACAGTTCCTTTGTACACCTACTGCAGGCTGCTTCCTGGCGCTAAGAGAATCCCTTTATTAACTTTCTGACTGCGGGGGTGCGGGGGGGGGGGGGGGGGGGGGGTATGCGCATAGTCAGCTGATGGTTTCCAGTAGATCTCCTTCATCTCGACTAGCTCCACCATAACCTGCAAATGACCAGGGCAACTTACCCTTCTATTACTTACATTTCTGCAGTTTACCATCCTACAACTTCAATTTCTGTAATTTATCCTCCGATTACCTAAATGTCTGCAATATACCCTCCTTTTACATAAATTTCTGCAATTTACCCTCCTATTACTTAAATTTGGCAATTTAATCCTCCTTAAAGTTCTGCAGTTTACCGTCCTATGATCTCATATTTCTGCAATTTACCCTCCTGTTTACTTACATTTCCGAAAGAGCTTTTAACGGCACTGTATATGGTGCCCTTTCTCCCTCCTCCCCCCCCCCCCCCCCCCAGCCATTCCTTGTTTGACTAAATACTGCGTTAAACTCGACACCCTGCTAACCCTTTCCCCTAGTCTTGCTATGGTCCATGGGGATACCTTTTGTTTGGCCATAGAATGAGGAGGAAACACCAGGCACATGTCATTATCTTAAGATGGAAGACAGATGGAAGACATGCAGTGAGTGGGACATCTAGTCGCTGGGTCAGCCTCGCCAAACACAGCTTTTTGACTGCTGTAGCTCGCATGAATTTGACATTGTAAGCATCAGTATTTAGCATAGTATGGAGCAGAAGAAAAATTCTCTACATTAAAGAGAAAAAGATTTGAGAACAGGGTGTCGTCGTTTCAAAGTGGGGGGGGGGGGGGGGGGGGGGGAGGGGGGGGGGCAACTGCAGACAGAAAGGTCTGGGGACAAAGCCTCATGGACAACTTTGCTGACCAACACTTTAACCCAGCATGCTGGTTGGTATTCTGCTAAGAAGAGGTAACAGCTAATACATTGACAAAATTACAGCTTCAGAAAGACGAACTAGACCAGCAAATCCTTGGCAACTAGCAGAACAACAGTCGGGCCAGCACCGTTTAACATCAGTTTGGTCCGACATCTCACAGAACAGTGAAATGCTAAAATGTTGGACAAAGGAACGCACAGACATATTTATTTTCATTTAATATTTTCATTTACACAGCGCAGGCCTCAAGGGTGGACAGGACTTGTATTGCGTGTAAGATTTTAGAGAGCTTCGTGAGGGATGTGGTAGTTGCTCATTTTACTGATAATGACTTGTATGCTAAATGCCAACATGGATTTAGGAAAAAAAGATCATATGTCATACAATTACTAGAAGTAATCGACAACCTAACAGAACTGATAGATAATGGGGAGCCAGTTGATATAATGTACTTGGACTTACAAAGGCATTTGATTCTGTCCCCCATGAAAGGCTGCTAACTGAACTAAAAGCATATGGAGTAAATGGTAATGTTCTAAACTGGATCAGAGGTTTTCTTAAAGGAAGGTCACAATTAGTGGGAGAAGAGAGATCCAAGACACCTGAGGTCCTAAGTGGAGTTCCACAGGGTAGTATCCTAGGGCCCATATTATTCACTGTATTTATTAATGATTTACCGGACATGACTCAAACCACATGCAAAATATTTGCAGATGACACAAAAATATATAATAAGGCGACAAACAGCACAAAGATCCAACAGGACATAAACAGTTACAAGAATGGTCAGATGAGTGGAACCTTTACTTCAATGTAGCAAAATGTAAGGTGATGCACATAGGCAAAAAGAATAAACAGTTTGAATATACTATAATTGTGAATGACGAATTGCAGAAAATAAATACATGTGATGTAGAAACAGATCTGGGAGTAACATTTGATAAAGATCTATCCTTTGATCCTCACATCCAGAGAGTTGTGAACAAAGCAAATCAGATGATGGGACTCATCAGGAGAACTTTTACCTTTCTAGAAAAGGAGAATTTGTCAAGTTATTTAAAGCATTTGTTAGGCCCATCTCGAATACGCTAATGTAATTTGGAGTCCCCATCTCAAGAGACAGTCAAAAATGATAAGAAATGTACAAAGGCGAGCTACTAATATCCTGAAAGAGTGTAGTAATTTAAACTATAAAGAAATATTACATTATCTCCAATTACACTCGCTGAAGAGAAGGAGGATCAGAGGAGACCTAATACAGTTTTTTTAAATATTCCATAATTATGACAATGTTAATGTGCATGCACTTTTCAAATTCTCAGAAGTTGGTTGCACGAGAAATAACGAAGGCAAGATTTTTTTTTATCAGACATTGCCATACTAACAAAAGAAAGTCTTGTTTTGCTTTAAGAATTGCTAATTATTGGAATGCACTGCCTACTAACACCAAATATGCACCTGACATCAACAACTTAAAAAAAACTCCTAGATGAAGACCCAAAATTGAAAGACCTTTTCTTTAGTGTGGATTGAATATAATGTTATTTTATAGATAGGCATGCAACCAGACCGAAATAAAATTGAAGAAAAAATGAGGGGACGCAAATAGGCGCAAGGCCTAAGGCCAAAAAGCCGGTCCTACTACAAAAGGTGGGTGAAGACAGTGCTTGTCTGGTCTTAACGATAGTTTCCGGTAGTTTCAGTTTCAACATTATAGTAGTAACAGAATCTATAGCGAAAAACCAAAAAAGGGGTAAATTCTGTCGAATATTCAATGCCAGGTTATGAACTATTTTTCAATGAAAATCCCAAAAGAGGTATAACTATATGTGAAGGATTCTATAAATGCCAAAGTATACAAGTTTACAAAAGGAAATGATTTTGATGAAAACTTGTGGATTACCTTTTTAAATAAGGATAGACAGAAAATACTGATTGGAACTATTTACAAAAGTCCAAACTCAACAATTGAAAATGAAGAAAAAATGTTTGAGTTGCTGAAACAAATTAGATTAGAAAGATTCAAATATGTTTGTATTACTGGGGATTTTAATTTCTCAGATATTGACTGGCATGGTACTGGCTCTGGAGAAAGAGGTCAAAAGTTCATAAACTACCTACAGGATGCATTTCTAAACCAAATGGTGAAACAACAACAAGACACAGGGAGGGACAAAAATCAAATATACTAGATTTAGTACTTGTTAATGATGAAAATATGATATCAGACATTAAGCACTTAGCTCCTATAGGCAAAAGTGATCATGAGGTTTTAATGTTCTCTTTGTACCTAGGAGAGGAGCAAGGGAAAGAAGAATCAAAGCAGTCATATAATTTAAGAGAGGAAATTTTATGCAAATGAAAGAAGAATTAAAGAAGATCGACTGGAATAAACTCAATGATCTTAGTGTAGAACAATGTTGGGTGGAAATTAAAAGTATTTTAAATTGTTTAATAGAAAACAACGTTCCAAAACAAATTATTAAGAAAAATAAAAAACAGAAACCAAAGTGGATGAATGTAAAGACAATGACATTTGTAAAAAGAAATATAATATGTATCAGAGATTCTTAGTCACAAAGCAGGGGAAAGATTATCAAAATTATATTAAACCATGTAATATTTGTAATAAAAAAATAAGAAAAGCAAAAAGGAATTTGAAAAGAAGTTATCAAAGGAATGTAAACAAAATCCAAAAGCCTTCTGGAGATATGTACAATCGAAAACAAAGATGAATACTGGAGTGAGCCCTTTAGTGACTAAGGATGGTGACACAGTGGAGACAGATAGAGGTAAGGCAGATATTTTGAATACATTTTTTTCTAGTGTATTCACAAGGGAAGATACTAAAAATATGCCTGTTCTAAGTCCAGCTTCAAGGTCAAAAGGCATAGTGTTAGAAAATGTAGATATTTCAGTGGATGCAATAAAAAAGAAACTTCAATCTTTAAACCCTAATAAGGCATGTGGTCCGGATGCCATCCCATCGAGTTACTAAAAGAGCTAAACGAGGAGATGGCCTTCCACTTTACATACTCTTTTCTAAATCTGTTAAAGAAATGATAGTACTTCAGATTGGAAAACAGCTACAGTCATTCCAGTATTCAAAAAAGGTACAAGAACAGATCCAGGAAATTATAGACCAGTGAGTTTAACATGCATTATATGCAAAATTTTAGAATCATTTATTAGAGAGGCTATTATTGACTTGACTTGACTTGACTTTGACGATACAAGATTCAGGTCCTTCCATAGGACCATGTTCAGGTTCTCAACTAAACTGATTGGCCTGGGTGGTTTGAGGATGGTGCCAATCAGATCACCTACTGAACAATTTAAACTAGGCATTCTGGGTCGTACACTGAAGGTAGTGCTGCCCAGTGCTTGTCCAGTCTTGTCTGTTACCACATCATCCGGGAGGCTATTCCAGAGGTTCACAACTCTGTTTGCAAAGTAGTTGCCCCATACGTTGAGACGATGCCTTGGTTTCTGAAGTTTGGGAGTTGCCTCTGGTGGATCTCAGTTCATTTGTGGCGACATGGAAGTCAGGGCGTGACACCTTGTAGAAGCCATGCAAGTACTTATAGACTTCAATTATGTCTCCCCGCTTTCTCCTGTGTTCCAGACATGGAAGCTTCAGCCGACGTAGCCTTTCGGGGTACGGGAGGTCCTTCAGAGGGCCCAACATTTTGGTCGCCCTCCTCTGGACGTTTTCCACTTCAGCGCAAAGGCCTTTTTGATTTTTCTTGTCTGGCTTCCAGACACAGTGACCGTACTCCAGAAGTGGCCTGACTAATCTCTTGAACAGCTGGACAAAAGTTACTGGTGTTAGGTAGTCGAATGTCCTGCGAATGACTCCAACAATGCGGTTTGCCTTTGCTGTTGCCTGTGCCACGTGTTGCTTAAAAGAGAGCGCCTTGTCAATGGTCACCCCAAGATCTTTCTCTGCCTGTGTTTCTTTCAGTTTTACTCTAATTGAGTTGCCGTCTTTGTCTTTACTGTTCATGAAGTACTCCGTTCTCTTTCATGGCCTAGTTCAGGACGCAGCACTTCTCTGGATGGAATTTCAGTTGCCATTTGTCAGACCATTGCATCAGCTCGTCCAAGTCGTTCTGCATGGTTTCGTGTTGTTCGGAACATCTACTCTTGTAAACAACTTCGTGTCGTCGGCGAACATATGACAGAAAATAAATTATATGCTGAGTGTCAACATGGATTTCGTGCAAAAAGGTCTTGTGTGACTCAACTTTTAGAAGTGATGGAAGACTTCACAAAGGAGATAGATAAAGGAGAGAATAATAGATGTTTTGTATTTAGACTTTAGAAAAGCATTCGATTCAGTACCACATGAAAGACTTTTAAAGAAATTAGAGTCTTATGGAATTGTGATGGTGTGGAGGGGTAAGGGGTGTGCAGGTGAAGACAGGCAGATGGTGAGAAGTGCAGGAACCAAGGGACAGCAGCCGGTCAAGAAGACACAGTGGACGAAGCAGAGTTTTTCTCCTTTTATTTCTCTCCCATGGCAAGGAGCTGAAACCAGGAACGCACTCAGCGCACTGAGCACTCTCTCTCTGCCTCTCACGCCAGTCGCTCACATCATGGAACTCTAGGGGAACACACTGCCCCATTCTCACCAGAGCATACTACATTACCGAGATACGACTCTGCCTCTTACAGCCTACAAGTCCGTTCAGTCGATTATCTCCCTTAGTCGGCGCGGGCTGCAGGCTCGCGGCTGCTATGTGAAAACGTTGCCGTGATGAAAAACAACGACGCCCGTCGGGCCGCATTTGTTGTCATAACTTTACCTTGAACTGCTTCAGCAGTTTGTGACGACAGATTCAAATGCCTCTACACATTTTTTGGCCCTCCTTGTGTTTGTGTGCGTGTGCATGTAGGTGCGTGTGTGCACTGCATGTGTGCATGCATACGCATGTATTTTTATGTATGTATAGTGTGTGTGGTGTGTGTGTGTGTGTGTGTGTGTGTGTGTGTGCGTGTGTGTGTGTGTGTGTGTGTGCATGACTGTGGTAAGATGGGTGAAGGTGGGGTGGGGGAGAGAGAGAGAGTTTGTGGCTTGTTCTAAATTTAAAAAAAGACCATTTATTTGTCTCCAAATCAAACTTTAATTGTGTTGTGTCAGTTTATAACAACGTCCAACAATGGCATAATGAAAGGGGTGGAGGTGGGGGGTGGGAGGGGGTAATGTAGTCCGTCTCATCCCACAAAACATAGAAAAAAGTTCTGCCATCAATACAAGATGAATTAAAACAAAAACTGGTTGCATTTTCCAAACAGTCTGCAAAAATTTGCAAAAAATGTCTTGTTTAAAATACGAGCAAAGAAGAAGCACACAATTTCAAATACACACATCAACCTCAAAATAGACATTGCGACGAGATAGGCCTAGACATGAAACGGTCATTGATACATGTAGGTTTACACACGAGTATGCTGGGGGTGGAGGGGGGTTAGTAATGGTTTTCTCTCTCTCCTCTCTCTCTTCTCTCTCTCTCTCTCTCTCACACACACACACACACACCACACACACACACACACACACACACACACACACACACACACGCACACACACACAAGCCATGCAACTGCACGCAGAGAGAGAGAGAGAGACAGAGAAGAGAGAGACGAAGAGAGAGAGACAGAGAGAGAGACAGAGAGAGATTCGGTGATGAAACACGTGTGTCGGCACTGTCATTATCAACATAAACATCACTGGCCATGTGAGGGCACGGTATGCGTGGTCTGGTTTTCCCCGCTGCCTAGTTGTTTAGCTAACGGGACTGTAAATAAGCCAGTAGGCTTAATGATTTCTAGAAGAAACAAGGTATGCGCATTGCTCTTTCCTTACATATATATATAAAAACTGTTAAAAATCTGCCCATGTGGCTTCATAGTCATACTATAAACTTGATCTAGACTAGACTCAAGTTGCACCAGATGCATAGTCCCACACCGTATTGCTTACGTGGTTTACTCTGCCAATAATTAATAAAATGCAATAAAGTTTGTACATACCTTTCTTCATCCTTTGGAAAACGAAAAAATGCCAGTCCTTCACAATCGATTTTGTTGCGAGCGTTTGAACAACCGATAGCGCTGCAGGCTTCGCCTCCTTGCTTCTTGCGCGTCGCTATGTTGGAGCTGAGTTTACACGTGCTGACTAAGGGCCGTAACCTAGTCCGCGGTCTTACGGAAAAACCCCCAAGTGTCGTATCTCGGTAATGTAGTATGCTCTGTTCTCACACAACGCTCTACTTTTATAGCAACATACCGGGCCGCAAAGCCAGTAACACAGTGCCGGAGACGAAACGGGCCTCGCGAGGCCGGAACCAACAGAATTCTGTGTTTTCTATGGCAGCTTCAGTGTTGTCTGGCTCGCTGTCCGTTCAAACTATTAACACATATTTACTATCGATGAAAACCTCAGAACACAAGGAATAAAATGCAGTAAGTCACATTTGACAATTTTGTTCCTGTACTAAATCATTGCTGATTAATGTCCCAGAGTGAAACCACTTTTAACAAGCTTACATCATATTTTCCTTTATTTCGATGAAAAATACCAAACAGCGTGAAATAGTTTTGTAATGAATAAAAAGCTGGCATCTCGCTCTTTTTATACATATGAATTTTATTATCCAAGATGCCGTCCAGGCGGAGAACTTTGCGTTTAAAGTTCGATAGAAAACACAGCTGACTTTTCACTTCGCTGGGCCGTCGGCGCCTACTCTTGACACAATTTTCAACTGAAAAATACTCTGTTGAAACGGTCTGTTAAATAATAAATTCTACACATTTTCAGTTGTATTCACAACAGAAATGGAGTCATTAGCAAGATTTCGATCGGGAAGTCCGAATTTCGTAGAATGATAATTTGGATCAAAACTCCGACAGTAAACAAAGAAGGCGACTCGCCAAAGGGACCGGCGCTGTCAGTCATTTCGTATAGTCGCAAGCTTGTACAGAAAAGATCATAGGCATGCGATATACGAAATGAAAGCTTATGGACTTTACTTTTAACATGCATCTTCAGATTCTTCGGTTTTCCTCTTACTTTTTGTAAAATCAAGAATTATTCAATATTCATTCGACAGACAATTGAAAATGGCGCCAAGATTGCTCGTGCAAAATACCAGTTTAGAGAAAATATGGGCTTCTCAGCCCAGTACGGTTGTAATGAATCAAATACATTAATTTTTGTGACTTTAGCAACGTACATACAACTATGTAGGTTCTGAGGTATTCATGATTTAAGAATTTACACAATAAAAAAAAGAGATTCGACCAAGGGAGGTAAGGGGAAGATAACTCTCGAACAAAACATGTTCATCCACGAAAGGTAGCCAAAAGAAATAATACACTGTTAGCACCCGGCTACAGAATAATAGGAAATATACTTGGATGGGTTGGAGACTTTTTATCAAAAAGAACTCAGAAGGCAAGCATTGGTAGTTCCTTCTCTCATAGTGCTGATGTTATTAGTGGGATACCACAAGGCAGTATTTTGGGACCAATATTATTTACGGTGTTTATAAATGATCTTCCTGTAGAATTAAGAGTACATGTACAGTCTTTGCAGATGACACAAAACTGTATAACTCTCCAAAATTGCATAAGGAATTACAAAAGGATATTGAAACATTAGTACAGTGGTCTGATACTTGGAACCTATATTTTAATGCAGAAAAATGTAAAGTACTTCATATTGGTAAAACAAACCCACAAAAGGAGTATATAATGAAAATTGGGGGCAAGGAAATAAAAATATCTAAATGTGAAGAAGAGAAAGACCTAGGTGTGACTTTTGACAAAAATTTACTATTTGACAATCATATTGTAAATAGTATTAATAAGGCTAACAGAATGATTGGAATAATAAAAAGAACCTTTACATTTATGGAAAAGGACACTTTTTTGCAATTATATAAGACACTAGTTAGACCTGTTCTTGAATATGGCAACACTGTATGGTATCCAATGCTAAAGAGACAATCAGAAGCTCTAGAACAGGTACAAAGAAGAGCAACCAAGATGATTCATAATATAAAAGATTACTCATATCAGGAAAGATTAAAATATCTGCAACTTCCAACACTTAAGGCAAGAAGAATAAGAGGAGACTTGATTCAAGCATACAAGATATTTAATGAAATTGATGACGTTGATAAAGCATGCTTTTTTTGTACTCCGCAGAAGAATGTTACAAGGAACAGTGAAGATAAAATATTTAAACAATATTCTAGAACGAATTTAAGAAAATTTACTTTTACTAATAGAGTAACCAACTTTTGGAATAAACTAACACTTAACATCAAACGTGCACCTAGTATTAATGTTTTTAATTAAGAACCTCATAGATAAACATGAATTAGCCTATTAACAAAAATTAGATATGAATTTGATGGATAATAGGTCTGAGCTAGCCTATGACTGGACCAACGGTTACGAAAAAAAAAGGATATATACATACAGAAGGGGCGTAAAAAGCCTAAATGGGCTAAGTTGTATTTGATACAACGCCCCTGATCCTGATCCTGATCCTGAACAAGATGCGTGCGGACTAGCCTAGTCCATATACGCTACACCACATCCGCTAAGTTTTGAGACCACATAACGCATGATTTGAAGCTAATGGATAAATGAATTAAAACAACTAAGATGAGACAATAGAAGAAGAGGGTCTCGTGGCTACGACCCAGCGGATGTCTGACCTACGCATTAGCCCAACGCGCTGGTCACCCTTGAGTAGTTTTCGGTAAAAATGTGTTAGGCCTACTGACTCGATCACAATTTTCCCGAAACTCATAGCTTGGAGGTAAGATGCTATTTTAAGTAGGCCTAACATCTCAGGGTTTGTCGCGGTCAAATTTGTTGCTCTGTCAAATCGGTTGCTGGCATACCAGTTTAGGCAAAATCTGCATGAGGCAATGTCGTACACATCTTAGATTTTGTAGCACCTAATTTTGGTGAGTAATATCGAAGATTTTAATCAACAAACAGGGTAATGTTAAACAGAATGAAGTTCACAATCCCATTTAAAACAGCAACGATTGAATTCATCTGAAAATGATTTTGTTGTTGTTGTAAAGTTTCCAACACTCGTCAGGTTGATTTGGGGGAGGGTTTTCTTTTGTCAATATCCTAAATGCGATTGTTTACCAGTGGTAGCTGGTCATTACAACAAAATGAAAGAAAAAATATGTAAAAGAAACAAACGCAAAATAATTGTGTTAGGTGTCGGGTGTTATGATGAGGAAGTATTTGATTCCGCGTTCAGTGGGTTGGCGCCCGCTTCTGTGCGTTAGAGTGTATTCCTCATTCTCAAGTTTCACGTCGCGCAGAGAAATACTCACGTGCCTTTAAAATGTGTAAGCATGTTCTGGAATAATAACTTTGTTAAGTATTCACGAGCTGATGACAGTTTTGCTGGTCCTCTTATTGTGCGGATGTCTAGTCACCAGGCGGAAACAGAACTGTGTTACAAGTCAACTGAACGTAGCACGCAAAACTTTCAGTTTCGGTCTTTCCCGGAATGGTGGACGATTCGTGTTTGGGCTGTTCATTTTCTCGCTAAAATCGCTGCAAGCGGAGTTGCAGCATGTGGTTTTGTGAGCTCTAGGATTGTTTCAAGTGGCGATTGATGTAGATAAGCTGGTTCAGTCGTTTAATACACTGTCGATGTCGAGGGTTCAGTATCAGTGAGTAGCGACGCAGACCAAACGCTCTGAGCGTCGGGCTCGAGTGCGTCGACAAAGTAAGTCGTTATAGCTCCAATATTAATTCACAAGCATCTGATACTCTGGCACAGAGCACGCACATCAGTGGGGATGCGGAGCGGTTTTTAGTGCCGCGTTCCCAAATACTGAAACAAATGTGTCATTCCGTTTTGCTTTTTTATTCACATAGATTCTTTTTTTTTTCACTTTCACAGTTTCAAAACAAAAAATTAGGAAAGCAGAATTTATGTTCGAGTTAGACTCACTAAAGAGAATACTCTTTTTCTGACAGAGCTGCTGATCATTGGAAGACAAGACTGCTCAAAATGTTAATAGTTTCAAGAACCTTTCCATGACGTGACTGTCAAGGATTCATGCATATAAATTTATGTGATTGTGTGTAATCAGACCACAGTTCAAATCATTTCATCATTTAGGGGACATTTATAGTCCATGAGGTCAAGGCTGATGGAAGCTAGTTCCTATTATAACAACTTCTCTTTCTCTCAGTCTTATTCTTTCGCTTTGTCTCCCCCTCTCACTGAAAAAACGTCACTCTTCGTCACTCATTATATTCTTTCCTATTTGTAAGTAACCTTGTGGTGGTATTTACACATCTTTAAGGTAAGTATCCAGTCACTAACACACAAACTTTAAAATTGGACATAGTAGTTTATCAGACCTACCAGCTGCCTTGGCAAACTGATTAGCATTGCAGTCTCAACTGGGAGGTTGTGGGTTTGATTCCCACCAGGGCTTGTACACAGATTTTTAGTTTGGTGTGGACTCTATTGGTAAGAGTGGGACCACATAGTCAAGTTTCATCCAGTTAACAGATGTGTTTCTGAGAGTATTTCTCAATTTTTTGACCAACTCTGCAGTTCTGTCTATCTCTTGGGCATGTTTGATGCCTGGAAATATATTATGAAAATATGCACAGAGCACAACCCTGTCATGCAGTTTCAGACTAGAATGGAAATGGGTAGCATTGTTATCATCCTCGTTCTCATCAGTCAGTATAAAAAGAAGAGAGAACCTACTTTAGTAGAACTATTACATTGTAATTAACACTTTATACTATGAGCATGTCAACACTGTTTCCTTACAAACAGATCAGTAAATAATGAAATCCAGTGTCAAACTGACATATTTTGATTTCCATGTTTTCAGTGTTTGATTTTTCTGAAAATTTAAAGTCATTGATTTGCTGACATATAACACTTAACAGTCATATTCTGATGACAGCCAGTCTTCCAGCTGAACGTAAGCAAGATAAGATAAGATAAGATAATATTGCTTATAGCCCAGCCGACCGCAAAGGGCCACATCAGGCCTGTCACCACGTTAAATGTAAGCAAGAAATTACATCATTTGTTACACAATGAATTTCAGGAGTCAATTCTTTGAGAGAAGCGAAACTGCATTACACTTTTTTTTTTTTACAATATCACTTTTTTTAAAGTCATGTGCTCTCATGCCACCAAGATTGTTCCTTTCAAAAGGGCTTTTACTGTCATAAATACCACCTGTAGGTATTGAATTTTTAAACTTTTGTCAAGTCTGCTCAAATGATTCTATAATACATACTTTGCAGTGTCATAGCTTTAGGTCAGTCTTCATAATCCAGACGTTCAAGACCTGGTGTACATCTTATCCTACACTGTTTAGCAAATTTGAGGTGTGTCCTTAGGAATGCAACACTAAAAATAAAACAGTTTCATTGAATCAGCATCCAGGTTTTTATTACAGTGACAAGTAAGTCCCAGTGTATTGTGGAGTTGATTAACTTGAATTTCAGTGTTCTTAGAGAATTTCAGTTCACTGTCAACATGCACATCACAGGCATTTTCAAGGTCCGCATAATTTTCCAGTATCACTTTGAAATGCTCACCATGTTTTCTCATACTGCTCTCATAGTTTCTGAGCCTAGCTTTCAAGCAGCAGTGTCCTGCATTTCTCAGTTAAAACTAAGCAGCGATTCATCGTTCAGCTCCTGCTGACAATGACATGCCGCTATGCGTTTTGTGTGTCATGACACTCACAATGCCTGTTAATATGCTTCAGGTGTCAGCAGACCCTTCAAAGTGGAAAAACAACAGTCTATAGATGCTAAGGAATTCTATAGTAGCCACAGAAGATCAAAATTGCTGTATGGTCCCCCAGATCATTTATGGCAGTGTTTACATGGTTTTCCTGTTTTTTCAGTATAAACTTAACAGACATCGTCTGTTTCTTGACTACCAGATACAGAAAGCATGCAGTTCATCTCACTCTGTGTCAGAAAAAATGAGCCAGGTACTGAGGTAGGCTGCCAGACTTACAAAAGGAAAATGCACACACACACACACACACACACACACACACACACACACACACACACACACACACACACACCTCAACAGTACTCCCATGCACACTCACATGTACACACACTCTCTCTCTCTCTCTCTCTCTCTCTCTCTCTCTCTCTCTCTCTCTCTCTCTCTCTCTCTCTCTTCTCTCTCTCTCTCTCTTGTGAAAGGGGAAAGAGGTAATGGCATCAGTTTGAGCATCAGTTTGAACTGCTCTAGACCATGTTGTTTTAATAAGAAACAGCTCTGTCCAAAAAATAAGTCGTTTATGTGTGTATCCCAGTGTTATCAGAAATGAAATGACACAGAATATGAGTTCCTTACACTGAGTTGGATGGTGGTGGGAAAGTGATGTTAGTGTGGGGTGCAAGCTGAGCATGGTGGTGAACCCCCATAGGAAGGTCATTGAGAGTTCTTATACCTGTGGGTATATGTACATATATTATGTAATACATATACCCACAGGTATTAGAACTCTGTATGTATCACCTGCAGTGAACATTGATTTTTGTTTGTTTTGTTACATTCTTTTGATGTACATTATTTCGAGATGTTTCATTTCTAGTATTTTGAGAAACATAAATACAAATAAAAGTTGTGTTTCATAAATGCCAGTAAAATGGCAGCTTTCTTCATTTCAGCCTTTATCATACCAACAGTAATTATGAACTACTCTTGATTGTACTCTCTGTCTCAGTCTCTCTGTCTGTGTAAGCCTGTCTCTCTCTCTCTCTCTCTCTCTCTCTCTCTCTCTCTCTCTCTCTCTCTCTCTCTCTCTCTCTCTCTCTCTCAAAAGCATGCACTTGCTTATAATATTTTGTGAAACTTGGAAATGAAGATCATCATCATCATCGTCATCATCATCATCTGTCTCTGTCTCTGTCTGTCTCGTGTCTGTCTGTCTGTCTCTCTCTCTCTCTCTCTCTCTCTCTCTCTCTCTCTCTCTCTCTCCTCTCTCTCTCTTTTCTCTCACACACACACACACACACACATGCACAGGCACATACATATGCTAATTTGTTTCTGTCTTAATCATGAAGTGTTTCTGCAATATAACATCATGATAATAACATTTTGCATTTGTATTGTCTGTCCCTCCCTCCTCCCCCCCCTCTCTCTCTCTCTCTCTTTCCCTCTCTGTCTGTCTGTCTGTCTCTTTTTCTTCAGTTACTTTTGCTTCCTTCCTTCTACTCCGCTCCCCCCACCTCTTTCCCCTCCTCCCCACTTCTTACATCCTTCCAACCTCCCTCCCTTTTATCTCATTCATGTTTTGATCGACGTCATGTTACAGTTTTAAATTAAAAAAAATGATATTGTATACATGTGTAATGTAAATATGATTGAAAACTGTGAATGAAACACCAGCACTTACATCTTATGATTTCTCTTCCAAATTTCTTTGAGCTTTCAGACTTTCTACATCAAGGGTAATACTTTTTTTATGTAGAGATTTTTTTTTTTAACCTGTGCACATGTATACATCATTACATGCACATATAATACATGTTCACACAGACATTCTACACTAAATCACACCACACTGCACATACTTTGAGATACACACATGCACGTAACATACAGTCTGAAGTGCATACATTGTCTTGAGCATTATTGATTTATTTTGCTGAGCTTTATTACTCCTGATGAGTTCCTTGATAAACCGATTGATGGTTGGTTTGCTCAGTTTGATCGATTGGTTATCTGATCAAATTGATTTTAAATTGACTAATTTCAGAGAAAAGACGATGGAGCTTGAGAGAGATGACGACTTTTCCATGCTTTCTGCGGACATGGCCGAGAAAGAACACCCAGCAGAAGACACCTCGGTGTCTTTCACTGCGGGTGAAGCAGCAACGACAGTCACGGGGTCTGCGCTGCCTGCAAGACCAAGCCAGCAGGCAGGTATCCATCCAGGAGCTCGACTGCAGTTGTTTGAGCAGGAAGACTGTGCTTCACATGCAGAAGGTCCCTCCGAGGAAGACTCGGAGATGCCCTCGATTGTCAAGCTGGACTTGTTTCACAGTGATGACATGTCCAAGGAAGTGGCAGGCCCTGCGCCGCCAGAGTCTGATCCGCCTTCAGTCATGTCTCTGGATTCTGTCGGGCCTCCCCCAGCCGCCTGTGGTCAGAAACAGAACATGTATTTGGTGACTGATCCTCAGGATGATGACGGAAAGGATGTGCAGAATTCACAAGGTGTGGTCCCCCCTGATGATGGAGAACCAGAAACTTGTTCAGCGGCTCACGATCAGTCCTCCAGTCCTGTGGCAGTGCAGAGATCCGAAAATGGTCAGGTCTCCATCAAGTTTTTAAGTCCACAGAAGTTATTAAGTCCACAGTCAGGCTTTCAGAACAAGGAACAGAGACCATACACTCCAGATGAACCAAAAGAACATCCCAACTTAATGGCTGACAGGAATTCAGAGAGTTCCAAGTTTGGACAGTTTTATGGTGATGATCAAAGCACATCTCAGTCCTGTCTTGGAGCTTGGGAAAACAAAGGCATTGGTCAGGTTGATGATACTGATCAAGTTGGAACAGCAGGCCTTGACTGTGATAAGGGTCATGCCAAAACTGTTAGCCGTGATGATTCAAGTGCTAACCAGGCCATAAGTGTTGGTCATGGTTCACCGTACCCAGAGCAGATGGTGGATCAGACCACAGAGGGAGAAAGTGCTGATGCTGATAATGACAAGGAAGACTTCGCTCTCCAACATGCCTGCATGGCCAGAGAAGGAGATGAGGTGACTGGGGACGATGCACAACAGCATCATGCTGGGGACAGGACTGCTGTCTTCTCCAAGGCCCCAATCCTATCGGCAGCCAGACCAGATGACAGCACAGAAGACAGCCGGATGCAGAATGAGGGGACTGGGAACTGCCCGACAGAAGACAGCAGAACAGAAAGGGACAGCAGGAGAGAGGAAGACAAGGAAGAAGGAGAGGAAGAGGAGATCAGTAGGATTGTTCAGGCAGACAACGACGAACAGTTTTCCACTCCAAGTTCATCGCCTGCCTTCAGCACCAGGCCTGTGGAGATGGTGGGCAATGCAGAGAACAGCGCTGCCAACATGACTGCAAAGGGTGGAGGCAATGCAAACGGAGGAATGCCTACCCAGCAGGAAAAGTGGGGTGCTGCTCCAGGGACAAGGTTCACTCCACAAGTCAAGCAAGTGGCGGAGCTTAGAGGAAGTCCTGGTTATGCCCAGATGGGGCGTGCACCAGAACAGCAGAGAGGGATGTCTCCTCAGAGGATGATGTCACCACACACAATGACAACACCGCCGTTTATGCAGGGTGGAGAAGAGAGTGAGGACGGCTGCAGCGCATTTCGGCCCGTTCCCCAACGACCTGTCCATGGCCCTCTGAGACCTAGTGCTGGTGACAGTCCATCTGCACAGCTGCATGTTTCCCAGTCTGCTGGTGAGGGAGGAGAGCGTGTCTCACCCTGTATGCGCCAAAGTCCACATGGATATGACACCAGGCAGAGCCCGTCACAGCAACAGTATCATCCAGGGCAGAGAATGAACCAGAGCCCATCCCAGCTCCCTGAGCAGAGTCTTCAGGGACACCATGCCAGCCACAGTCCTTCAGCAGAACACCCGCAGTACCCTCCGGCTGGCCAGCCGCAGCCCCCCTCAGGCTTGCCACCCTCTGTGTATCAGCAGCAACAGAGAACAGGCCATCCCACCCAGAGTCAGGGAGGCCAGCAGCACCCTGAGTATGTATGGTACCAACAGCAGCAAATGTATCAGCAACAAATGTACTACCAGCAGCTGTGGCAACAACAGCAGGGCC
Source organism: Conus ventricosus (assembly GCA_018398815.1). Lineage (NCBI taxonomy): Eukaryota > Metazoa > Mollusca > Gastropoda > Neogastropoda > Conidae > Conus > Conus ventricosus. The sequence continues at coordinate 132,977,788 of CM031597.1, read as the reverse complement.
TTTGGTTGCAGCACCAGCAGCCAGATGGTCGGTTCAACTCCCTGGCCGCAGCTCCAAGCATTCCATATGGACATCCTTCACAAATGGGTGTACCCTATCCTGGATATTGGAATCCTCAAGCGCCTGGAGCGGTGGGTCAATATGGGTTTGCCCCAGGTCAGGAGCAGCTAGTTTATGGCCCAGGCCAGCCTCCATCTTTTGCGCAGCACCCAGGTAAGTCCGCTGAGTTTTCTGCATCTGTGATGATTCATAATGTATCGCTAGTGGGTGTACAATGGATGTGTACATAAAGTCTGAACCTGAGGTGAAGGCATGGCACAAGAAGTGGCTGGGTGCAGCTTTTTGTCTGAGTCAAGACATCCAGACAGTGCAAGATTTATGAGCATTGTGCCAGGTAGCTGAGTGAAGAATGCAAGACTTATGAGCATTGTGCCAGGTAGCTGAGCGAAGAATGCAAGACATATGAGCATTATGCCAGGTAGCTGAGTGAAGAATGCAAGACTTGTGAGCATTGTGCCAGGTAGCTGAGTGAAGAATGCAAGACATGAGCTTTGTGCCAGGTAGCTGAGTGAAGAATGCAAGACATGAGCCTTGTGCCAGGTAGCGGAGTGAAGAAGAGAACTGGCACTTATAAGGGACATGTTAGCAGTAACCTGCTGGGAATTAGACTAGAGTAGAGACCAGGGTGAGTGGAATTAGATTTATGTGATTTAAAAGTCCTTATATGCCAACTACAATAGGATTCATTTCAGGATTTATGCATTGGAATAACTATACAAGAAACAGTATACATTTCAGGATTTGTGCAGTGCTAACAACTGTTCTGTTAATGGTATCCATTTCAAGATCTATGGAATATTTGCAGCAATATTCTACTGGAATTCTTTTTAGGATTTATGCTGCGCTAAGAACCATACTGATAATGGTGTCCATTTCAGGATCTGTGAAATATTAGCAGCCATATTGTAATGGAATTCATTTCAGGATTTGTGTCACGCTTGCAGCTACATGTTAATTGCAGTAGCATACATTTCAAGATTTAAATAATTTACAATGTCTAATGTAATGGTGTATTCATTTCATGACTTACACCATTCTAAAAGCAACATGGTAGGTGTAATGCTATTCATTTCAGGATGTATCTTAATATAATAGACACATGTTAAGATATTTAAAAAAAGAAATGTGTTTACTTCAGGATTTATGTAGATTGAAACGGTCACATGTCAGCATGATAGAAATTGAGGATTTATGCCATGCCATCCAGCCTAACTATAAATGGTATTCATTTCAGGATGTAACACAACAGTCCTCATGTATGTCTCTATGGTGATTGGCATTTAAGAATTTATGTGAAGCTAACAGCCACAAAATTGCTACAGCTTTACGAGTCACACAGTTCTAAAACAAAAGCCAAATGTCATCTAGCAGTGGCATTCATTTGAGGAAATCAGTAACAAGAACTGCCAGGTGCCGGCTATAGTGACATTCATTTCATGCTCACCTGTGGCGTGTGGCAGGAGACGTGATGGTTGCTGACACTGTTCGGGTCACTGGCGTGGATCACACCACAGACCTGGAGATGCTGAGGTATTACTTTGAGTCGCCCAAAAAGTCTGGAGGCGATGCGGTGAGGGACGTGGTGGACCATCGCAGTGAGGGATATGCTCTGGTCATCTTTGAGAACCCTGCCGGTAGGTGTTGCTCGATGTGGCTGTTACTTGAAACTGTTCCACCTTTGCTGTTACTTGTAGTAACTGCTGTTACTTGTAACTGTTCCACCTTGCTGTTACTTGTAGTAACTGCTGTTACTTGTAACTGTTCCACATTGCTGTTACTTGTAACTGCTGTTACTTGTAACTGTTCCACCTTGCTGTTACTTGTTCTGCTGTTACTTGTAACTGTTTCACCTGGCTGTTTCTTGTAACTGTTCCGCTTTGCTGTTACTTGTAACTGTTCCACCTTGCTGTTACTTGCGACTGTTCCACATTGCTGGTACTTGTAACTGCAGATACTTGTAACTGTTCCACATTGCTGTTACTTGTAACTGCTGTTACTTGTAACTGTTCCACCTTGCTGTTACTTGTAACTGCTGTTACTTGTAACTGTTTCACCTGGCTGTTACTTGTAACTGTTCCGCTTTGCTGTTACTTGTAACTGTTCCACCTTGCTGTTACTTGTAACTGCTGTTACTTGTAATTGTTTCACCTGGCTGTTACTTGTAACTGTTCCGCTTTGCTGTTACTTGTGACTGTTCCATGTTGCTCTTACTTGTAACTGTTCCACCTTGCTGTTACTTGTAACTGTTGTTACTTGTAACTGTTTCACCTGGCTGTTACGTGTAACTGTTCCGCTTTGCTGTTACTTGTAGCTGTTCCACCTTGCTGTTACTTGTAACTGCTGTTACTTGTAATTGTTTCCCCTGGCTGTTACTTGTAAATGTTCCACCTTGCTGTTACTTGTGACTGTTCCATGTTCCTGTTACTTGTAACTGTTCCACCTTGCTGTTACTTGTAACTGTTCCACATTGCTGTTACTTGTAATTGTTCCACCTTGCTGTTACTTGTAACTGCTGTTACTTGTGACTGTTCCACCTTGCTGTTACTTGTAACTGCTGTTTCATTGTAACTGTTCCACCTTGCTGTTATTTGTAACTGTTCCACCTTGCTGTTACTTGTAACTGCTGTTACTTGTAACTGTTTCACCTTGCTGTTACTTGTAACTGCTGTTACTTGTAAAGTTCTGTTTCATCTTGCTGTTACGGGTAACTGTTCCACATTGCTGTTACTTGTAACTGTTCCACCTTGCTGTTACTTGTAATTGTTCCACCTTGCTGTTACTTGTAACAGCTGTTACTTGTAACTGTTCCACCTTGCTGTTACTTGTAACTGTTTCCACCTTGCTGTTGCTTGTAACTGCTGTTCCTTGTAACTGTTCCATCTTGCTGTTACTTGTAATTGTTCCACCTTGCTGTTACTTGTAACTGTTCCACATTGCTGTTATTTGTAACTGTTCCTCTTGCTGTTACTTGTAACTGTTCCACTTTGCTGTTACTTGTAACTGTTCCATCTTGCTGTTACTTGTAACTGTTCCGCTTTGCTGTTACTCGTAACTGTTCCACCTTGCTGTTACTTGTAACAGCTGTTAACTTTAACTGTTCCACATCGCTGTTACTTGCAACTGCTGTTACTTGTAACTGTTTCACCTTGCTGTTACTTGTACTGTTCCACATTGCTGTTACTTGTAACTGTTCCCCTTGCTGTTACTTGTAACTGTTCCACCTTGCTGTTACTTGTAACAGCTGTTACTTGTAACTGTTCCACCGTGCTGTTACTTGTAACAGGTGTTACTTGTAACTGTTCCACCTTGCTGCTACTTGTAACTGTTCCACCTTGCTGTTACTTGTAACTGCTGTTCCTTGTAACTGTTCCATCTTGCTGTTACTTGCAACTGTTCCACCTTGCTGTTACTTGTAACTGTTCCACCTTGCTGTTACTTGTAACTGTTGTTACTTATAACTGTTCCACCTTGCTGTTACTTCTAACTGTTCCATCTTGCTGTTTCATTGTAACTGTTCCATCTTGCTGTTACTTGTAACTGTTCCACCTTGCTGTTACTTGTAACTGCTGTTACTTGTAACTGTTCCACATTGCTGTTACTTGTAACTGCTGTTACTTGTAACTGTTCCACATTGCTGTTACTTGTAACTGTTCCACATTGCTGTGACTTGTAACTGTTCCACCTTGCTGTGACTTGTAACTGCTGTGACTTGTAACTGTTCCACCTTGCTGTTACTTGTAACTGTTCCACCTTGCTGTTACTTGTAACTGTTCCACCTTTCTGTTACTTGTAACTGTTCCACCTTGCTGTTACTTGTAACTGTTTAACAGTGCGGGTTGCTTTTAACTGTTCCACCTTGCTGTTACTTGTAACTGTTCCGTATTGCTGTTACTTGTAAGTGTTCCACGTTGCTGTTACTTGTAACTGTTTAACAGTGCTGTTGCTTGTAACTGTTCCACTTTGCTGTTGCTTGTAACTGTTGCACTTTGCTGTTACTTGTAACTGTTCCACTTTGCTGTTACTTGTAACTGCTGTTACTTCTAACTGTTCCACCTTGCTGTTACTTGTAACTGTTCCACCTTGCTGTTACTTGTAACTGTTCCACCCTGCTGTTACTTGTAACTGTTCCACCTTGCTGTTACTTGTAACTGCTGTTACTTGTAACTGTTCCACATTGCTGTTACTTGTAACTGCTGTTACTTGTAACTGTTCCACATTGCTGTTACTTGTAACTGTTCCACATTGCTGTGACTTGTAACTGTTCCACCTTGCTGTGACTTGTAACTGCTGTGACTTGTAACTGTTCCACCTTGCTGTGACTTGTAACTGTTCCACCTTGCTGTTACTTGTAACTGTTTAACAGTGCTGTTGCTTTTAACTGTTCCACCTTGCTGTTACTTGTAACTGTTCCGTATTGCTGTTACTTGTAACTGTTCCACGTTGCTGTTACTTGTAACTGTTTAACAATGCTGTTGCTTGTAACTGTTCCACTTTGCTGTTGCTTGTAACTGTTCCGCATTGCTGTTACTTGTAACTGTTCCGCATTGCTGTTACTTGTAACTGTTCCACCTTGCTGTTTTTGTAACATTTTCACTTTGCTATTACTTGTAACAGTTCCACTTTGCTGTTACTTGTATGTTTTATTTTTGTAACATTTTCACTTTGCTATTACGTGTAACAGTTCCACTTTGCTGTTACTTGTATGTTTTATTTTTGTATTTTTTGTGTCTGTTCAGCATTGCTATATTATGTTCCACATTGCTGTTACTTGTAATTGTTCACCTTGCTGTTACTTGTAACTGCTGTTACTTGTGACTGTTCCACCTTGCTGTTACTTGTAACTGTTCCACCTTGCTGTTACTTGTAACTGTTCCACCTTGCTGTTACTTGTAACTGTTCCACCTTGCTGTTACTTGTAACTGTTCCACCTTGCTGTTCCTTGTAACTGCTGTTCCTTGTAACTGTTCCATCTTGCTGTTACTTGCAACTGTTCCACCTTGCTTTTACTTGTAACTGTTCCACATTGCTGTTACTTGTAACTGGTGCACTTTGCTGTTACTTGTAACTGTTCCACTTTGCTGTTACTTGTAACTGCTGTTACTTATAACTGTTCCACCTTGCTGTTACTTCTAACTGTTCCATCTTGCTGTTACTTGTAACTGTTCCACCTTGCTGTTACTTGTAACTGTTCCACCTTGCTGTTACTTGTAACTGCTGTTACTTCTAACTGTTCCATCTTGCTGTTACTTCTAACTGTTCCATCTTGCTGTTTCATTGTAACTGTTCCATCTTGCTGTTACTTGTAACTGTTCCACCTTGCTGTTACTTGTAACTGCTGTTACTTGTAACTGTTCCACATTGCTGTTACTTGTAACTGCTGTTACTTGTAACTGTTCCACATTGCTGTTACTTGTAACTGTTCCACATTGCTGTGACTTGTAACTGTTCCACCTTGCTGTGACTTGTAACTGCTGTGACTTGTAACTGTTCCATCTTGCTGTTACTTGTAACTGTTCCACCTTGCTGTTACTTGTAACTGTTCCACCTTGCTGTTACTTGTAACTGTTCCACCTTGCTGTTACTTGTAACTGTTCCACCTTACTGTTACTTGTAACTGTTCCACCTGCTGTTACTTGTAACTGTTCCACCTACTGTTATTTGTAACTGTTCCACCTTGCTGTTACTTGTAACTGTTTAACAGTGCTGTTGCTTTTAACTGTTCACCTTGCTGTTACTTGTAACTGTTCCGTACTGCTGTTACTTGTAACTGTTCCACGTTGCTGTTACTTGTTACTGTTTAACAGTGCTGTTGCTTGTAACTGTTCCACTTTGCTGTTGCTTGTAACTGTTCCGCATTGCTGTTACTTGTAACTGTTCCGCATTGCTGTTACTTGTAACTTTTCCACCTTGCTGTTTCTTGTAACATTTTCACTTTGCTATTACTTATAAACAGTTCCACTTTGGGCTGTTACTTGTATGTTTTATTTTTGTACATTTTCACTTTGCTATTACGTGTAACAGTTCCACTTTGCTGTTACTTGTATGTTTTATTTTTGTATTTTTTGTGTCTGTTCAGCATTGCTATATTATGTTCCACATTGTTGTTACTAGTAGACCTGTTCCACATAACCATTCCTGTTAATAGTATGTTCCACATTGATGTTAATAGTATGTTCCACATTGCTGTTAATTGTATGTTCCACATTGCTGTTAATAGTATGTTCCACATTGCTGTTAATTGTATGTTCCACATTGCTGTTAATTGTATGCTCCACATTGCTGTTAATAGTATGTTCCACATTGCTGTTAATTGTATGCTCCACATTGCTGTTAATAGTATGTTCCACATTGCTGTTAATTGCATGTTCCACATTGCTGTTAATTGTATGTTCCACATTGCTGTTAATTGTATGTTCCACATTGCTGTTAATAGTATGTTCCACATTGCTGTTAATTGTATGTTCCACATTGCTGTTAATAGTATGTTCCACATTGCTGTTAATAGTATGTTCCACATTGCTGCTGTTAATTGCATGTTCCACATTGCTGTTAATAGTATGTTCCACATTGCTGTTAATTGTATGTTCCACATTGCTGTTAATAGTATGTTCCACATTGCTGTTAATTGCATGTTCCACATTGCTGTTAATAGTATGTTCCACATTGCTGTTAATTGTATGTTCCACATTGATGTTAATAGTATGTTCCACATTGCTGTTAATAGTATGTTCCACATTGCTGTTAATAGTATGTTCCACATTGCTGTTAATAGTATGTTCCACATTGCTGTTAATAGTATGTTCCACCTGTTAATTGTATGTTCCACATTGCTGTTAATTGCATGTTCCACATTGCAGTGCATTACTTGTATGCTTCACTTTCGTATTATTGGTACCTGATCTGCATTACTGTTACATACAAGTATGCTCCACATAGCTGTGACTTGCATGTTCCTCTCTGATATTGCTCGGTATCTGTTCTGCAATGCTCTTACATTGAAACTGTATGTTCTGTATTGCTGTTAATTGTATCTGCTACTTAAGTGTTACTTGTATCTGTCCTACAGTCTGCATAGCGCAGCTGTTCAACATTACTGTTACATGGATGTTACACATTGCTTCGACTTCTATAGATCTGCTTTGCATTCAGTTGTGTTACTGTGTATGACATGCTGAAATTAATCATATCTCTTCCATATCGCTATTGCTGCATTGTTCTGCGTTGTTGTTACTTGTATGTTTCATATTGGTATAACTTGCATCTCTTCCACGTTGTTATCTTTCTTGTTGTCAACCATTAGAAGTGTGGGAAATCAGCTGTTTTGGTGGCAGTTATGTTATTTTCAGGTAAACTATTGAAAAATATATGTTAACCTGTTTTGATGGTATGAGTAATGGTTATTTCAAAGTAAAGACCTCCAGAGACATACGATATCAGTTGTTGAGGAGATGGTAGAATTATGATGTTATGAAGTGAGTGGATAGGAGAAAAAAAAGTCACTGAAATTGTTTTAGTAGTTTAGGGTTTTGTCGTTTTAAGGTAGATCTTTGAATGCATGGTAGACCTGTTCTTTCCATGATAAGAAGAGTATTGCTGTTTTAACATAAAAGAAATAATCGGAAACAGAGCGTACTGATCGTTTCAGTGGTGCCATTCGTGGTCCAGCGGACGCATGTAGTCTCCAAAAAGTCATTGACCGTGACAGTGGAGCAGAAGAAGGAGCAGCAGCCTGAGGATTTTCCCTGCACCGTGCAGGTGTCGGGGGGCAGCGTGGTCCTCAACGCTGAAATGATGGAATTGTACTTTGAGAACGCTGGCAAATCGGGCGGAGGCAAGATCGCAAAGGTGGAGGTCATCGCAGACGCCGGGATGACCCTCATTACTTTTGAGGAGCAGAACGGTGAGATGAGAAATGAGACAGAGTGAGACAGAGAATGAGTGAGGTGAGGCAATTTGAGATGAGTCAGTGTGAAGTGAGGTGATGTGGGATGAAGTAGGGTGAGGTTAGACAATGTCAGGTGAGAGGATGTGAGATAAGATGGTGTGAGATGTGAGTCAGTGTGAGATAGACAGCACAGTGTGAGGTGAGACAGTGTGGGGTGAGACAGTGTGAGGTGAGACATGAGGTGAGACAGTGTGAGGTGAGACAAGAGGTGGGACAGTGTGAGGTGAGACAGTGTGAGGTGAGACATGAGGTGAGACAGTGTGAGGTGAGACAGTGTGAAGTGAGACAATGTGAAGTGAGACAGTGTGAGGTGAGACAATGTGAATTGAGACAGTGTGAGGTGAGACAGTGTGAAATGAGACGTGAGGTGAGACATGAAGTGAGACAGTGTGAGGTGAGACATGAGGTGAGACAGTGTGAGGTGAGACATGAAGTGAGACAGTGTGAGGTGAGACAGTGTGAGGTGAGACAGTGTGAGGTGAGACAGTGTGAGGTGAGACAGTGTGAGGTGAGACAGTGTGAAGTGAGACAAGAGGTGAGACAGTGTGAGGTGAGACAAGAGGTGAGACAGTGTGAGGTGAGACAGTGTGAGGTGAGACAGTGTGAGGTGAGAATGTGTGAAGTGAGACAGTGTGAGGTGAGACAGTGTGAGGTGAGACATGAAGTGAGACAGTGTGAGGTGAGACATGAAGTGAGACAGTGTGAGGTGAGACAGTGTGAGGTGAGACAATGTGAAGTGAGACAGTGTGAGGTGAGACATGACGTGAGACAGTGTGAAGTGAGACAGTGTGAGGTGAGACAGTGTGAGGTGAGACAGTGTGAGGTGAGACAATGTGAATTGAGACAGTGTGAAGTGAGACAGTGTGAGGTGAGACAGTGTGAAGTGAGACAATGTGAATTGAGACAATGTGAGGTGAGACAGTGTGAGTGAGACAATGTGAGGTGAGACAGTGTGAAGTGAGACAGTGTGAATTGAGACAGTGTGAGGTGAGACAGTGTGAGGTGAGACAGTGTGAAGTGAGACATGTGGTGAGACAGTGTGAGGTGAGACAGTGTTAATGAGTTCCTGTATGAACAAAAACAAATATTATTTGAGTCTTTCTGTTTTATGGGCTTTTCCTCATACTTACCTGTCTAAACAAATGGGTTTTCCCTACTTGGCATGGAATATCACCATATTATCAGGATTCCCCCCCCCCCCTTCCCCGCTCCCCCCCCCCCCTTCCCCCCCAAGAAGAATTGGGAGATCAGGGAGCTAATGTTGCCCCAGTACTTGAAATCATTTAAGAAAATGCTGCGAATCAAGTCTCCTTCCTTTATATTTACAGCCAGTTGAGCTTTTGTTTGAGTCTGTTTGCATTGAGCTGTGCAGAGATGGTGGCAGGGCAGCTGTTCCCGTTGGCCGTGCTGTGTGTAGATGACGACAGTCTGGGGAAAAATTCTCACATGCGTCCTTTTACCAATTCATGGATGCCGTCTTGCTTTATATTTAGTTTTGAGTGTCAGCTCGTGAAAAATGTTATTATTTTTTTAGATAATAAAGAAGTGTGTGTGTGTGTGTGTGTGTGTGTGTTTTATGTCAAAACAGCGTTTTGGTATTTTGTGAAAAGTATTTCAAAACATGCCTAGTGAAACGTTTATGTTTTATCCTTTCTATTGATATTTAACAATAGGCTTTTGCATTTATATATAGAAGCCTAAAATGAAAAAAAAAATCATTCATAACCAAGGAAGACAATTTGTAACGTGGCATCTGTCGCAAAAGAATTCAGGCTTTTTTCTAGATTTTTTTTTCTCTTGGTCTGTGCTAATGTTAAATCCCAGTAAAGACTCCCTTACTCCTGGGAAAAGTTTTGTCTCTTGCCAGTGGCAATGGCAAAGGCGGTTAGTGACCTTTGATCATCACCGACAATGAAGTGAGGGGGGACGAGGGATGGTGGGGGGTGCTCAACCACCGTCCCAAATCCACCACGCTGCAGGTAGTCCTCTTTTGTCAAGGCTGCTCAGTTGCTCAGGGCTGCTCAGTCGCTCAGGTGGCTGCTCAGTTGCTCAGGGCTGCTCAGTCGCTCAGGTGGCTGCCCAACTCCATAGCTGTTCCAGTTCAGTGGAGAGCGACCCTGTGGCCTGAGGCGCCTGTGTGCAGGTTTGCAGCAGCCGGTCGATGGCTTTGTCATTGATGTATGATGGGCGATTTAGTATACTGTTAATTGACATTGAATGGATCAGCTATCTGACTGAAGTGTGCTAGAGCATTTCATGCTGTTCTGTTTGTGGAGGGATTCTCATGACCACGTTAGCATGAATGAGATGTGTACTGAAGTGTCTGACAATACAAAAGCATACGCAGACAGTCAAGGGGTCACAGACATTCTTTCTTTTTTTTAACTACTGGAACATTTTTTTTCTCTTTGCCTGGACTGATTGAACTTTTCAATTCAGGTCCTGTTTAAAAAAAAAAAAAAATTGTGTGGATTTTTCTCTTTATGCTTATTTCACCTTCCCAGGAAGATTCCATCCTTTGGAAGACTTCTGTTTTCCTGGGCATTTTTTTCTCGAGAATAATTTTACCTCCTGATGAAGGTGTAGGTCGCTTGAAAGACTTTTTTATGAGAGCTTCTCCAATATATACTAGTTCTACTGCAAAATCATGACTCCATCACTTTCAGAATTTTGGTTCTAGTAGAACTTTTTCTGTGTATCACTTTTGATTCTTATTGAAGACTGGGATCTCCTTTCGATAATTGTTATTTACTTGAACTCTGTGAATGTTTGAATTCTACATCTGAATGAAAACTATCGCTGTTTAAAGATCCTATTTTTCACACAACTGCAGGTAACTATGTAGAGGTCACACTGCAACTAGTGGCAGTGTTGATATCGGAGTTGTCTCTGTCTGTCTTTCTCTCTGTCTGTCTCTCTCCCTCTCTATTGCCCATTTCTCCTCTCTCTCTCTCTCTCTCTCTCTCTCTCTCTCTCTCTCTCTCTCTCTTCTCTCTCTCTCTCTCTCTCTCTCTTGATCTCTTTGCTGGGCTATGAACAACATGAGTTGTATTTTCTCTCTCTCTCTGTCCAGTGGCAGACGCAGTGCTGAACAGGTCCCATGTGGTCTCCCAGACCACACTGACCATCGTCCCTTACCGACCTGCAAAGGCTCCAAGCAAGGTGAAGATCACTGGCCTGTCGCCCAAGGTGGACGAGGAGTTGCTGAAAGTGTATTTTGAGAACAAGGGCAAGTGTGATGTGCAGGAAGTGCAACTGGACAAGTCCAGGGGTGAGGCAGTGGTCACCTTCGCTGACCCTGAAGGTAGGTGTGTGCCAGGCGGCACAGTGTGGTCAACGGTGTGTTCTGTTGTGAAACGAAATGGTGTAGTGCACTGTGTGTGAAGTGAAATGGTGTAGTGCACTGTGTGTGAAGTGAAATGGTGTAGTGCACTGTGTGTGAAGTGAAATGGTGTAGTGCACTGTGTGTGAAGTGAAATGGTGTAGTGCACTGTGTGTGAAGTGAAATGGTGTAGTGTTCTGTGTGTGAAGTGAAATGGTGTAGTGTTCTGTGTGTGAAGTGAAATGGTGTAGTGTTCTGTGTGTGAAGTGAAATGGTGTAGTGTTCTGTGTGTGAAGTGAAATGGTGTAGTGTTCTGTGCGAAAATGAAATGGTGTAGTGTTCTGTGTGTGAAGTGAAATGGTGTAGTGTTCTGTGCGTAAAATGAAATGGTGTAGTGTTCTGTGTGTGAAGTGAAATGGTGTAGTGCACTGTGTGTGAAGTGAAATGGTGTAGTGTTTCTCTGTGTGAAGTGAAATGGTGTAGTGTTCTGTGTGTGAAGTGAAATGGTGTAGTGTTCTGTGTGTGAAGTGAAATGGTGTAGTGTTCTGTGCGTAAAATAAAATGGTGTAGTGTTCTGTGCGTAAAATGAAACGGGATAGTGATCTGTGTGTGAAACGAAATGATGTAGTGTTCTGTGTGTAAAATGAAACGATGTAGTGTTCAGTGTGTAAAATGAAATGGTGTTGTGTTATGTGTGTAAAACAAAACGATGTAGTGTTCTGTGTGTGAAGTGAAATGGTGTAGTGTTCTGTGTGTGAAGTGAAATGGTGTAGTGTTCTGTGTGTGAAGTGAAATGGTGTAGTGTTCTGTGCATAAAATGAAATGGTGTAGTGTTCTGTGCGTAAAATGAAACGGGATAGTGATCTGTGGTGTGAAACGAAACGATGTAGTGTTCTGTGTGTAAAATGAAACGATGTAGTGTTCAGTGTGTAAAATGAAATGGTGTTGTGTTATGTGTGTAAAACAAAACGATGTAGTGTTCTGTGTGTAAAATGAAATGGTGTAGTGTTCTGTGTATGTGAAACGAAATGGTGTAGTGTTCAGTGTGTGAAATGAAACGGTGTACTGTTTTGTGTGTGAAATGAAACGGTGCAGTGTTCTGTGTGTAAAATGAAAATGTGTAGTATTCTGTGTGAAAAAGTAAATGGTGTAGTGTTATGTGCGTGAAATGAAACAGTGTAGTGTTCTGTGTTTGAAATGAAACGGTGTGGTGTTTTGTGTGTACAACAAAACGGTGTAGTGTTCTGTGTGTAAAATGAAATTCGAGATGTTGTGTTCTGTATGTAAAATGAAGCGTTGTAGTGTTCTCTGTGTGAAATGAAACAGTGTGGTGTTCTGTGTGTAAAATGAAACAGTGTGGTGTTCTGTGTGTAAAACAAAATGGTGTACTGTTCTGTGTGTAAAATGGTGTGGTTTGCTGTTCTTCGTGTGACAAATGATTCATTGTGGACAGCATTATGTTCTCTGTGTAAAATGACACAGCATGGTGTTATGTGTGTCAGATGGTTTTGTGTGGTGTTCTGTGTGTAAGATGCAACAGTTTGGTGTACTGCACATGAAACAACATAGTGCAGAGGGTGTCATGCTGACCGTGTAAAATGAGTATAATGTTGACGGTCTTTGATGTATATCCAGTTCGGAAATTCAGTCCAGCTGGTCTCTTAGAAGTTTGTGAAAGGTCTGTAAATCTTTGTGCCTTTTGTTTGAGTTCGAACACCCCCCCCCCCCCCCCAACACTACGACTATCCTTACCACAAACCACTATGTGTGCAGCGGTACAGACTGTTCACACTACGACTATCCTTACCACAAACCACCATGTGTGCAGCGGTACAGACTGTTCACACTACGACTATCCTTACCACAAACCACCATGTGTGCAGCGGTACAGACTGTTCACACTACGACTATCCTTACCACAAACACCATGTGTGCAGCGGTGCAGACTGTTCACACTACGACTATCCTTACCACAAACACCATGTGTGCAGCGGTACAGACTGTTCACACTACGACTATCCTTACCACAAACACCATGTGTGCAGCGGTACAGACTGTTCACACTACGACTATCCTTACCACAAACACCATGTGTGCAGCGGTACAGACTGTTCACACTACGACTATCCTTACCACAAACCACTATGTGTGCAGCGATACAGACTGTTCACACTACGACTATCCTTACCACAAACACCATGTGTGCAGCGGTACAGACTGTTCACACTACGACTATCCTTACCACAAACCACCATGTGTGCAGTGATACAGACTGTTCACACTACGACTATCCTTACCACAAACACCATGTGTGCAGCGGTACAGACTGTTCACACTACGACTATTCTTACCACAAACCACCATGTGTGCAGCGATACAGACTGTTCACACTACGACTATCCTTACCACAAACACCATGTGTGCAGCGGTGCAGACTGTTCACACTACGACTATCCTTACCACAAACACCATGTGTGCAGCGATACAGACTGTTCACACTACGACTATCCTTACCACAAACACCATGTGTGCAGCGATACAGACTGTTCACACTACGACTATCCTTACCACAAACACCATGTGTGCAGCGATACAGACTGTTCACACTACGACTATCCTTACCACAAACACCATGTGTGCAGCGATACAGACTGTTCACACTACGACTATCCTTACCACAAACACCATGTGTGCAGCGATACAGACTGTTCACACTACGACTATCCTTACCACAAACACCATGTGTGCAGCGGTACAGACTGTTCACACTACGACTATCCTTACCACAAACCACCATGTGTGCAGCGGTACAGACTGTTCACACTACGACTATCCTTACCACAAACACCATGTGTGCAGCGGTACAGACTGTTCACACTACGACTATCCTTACCACAAACACCATGTGTGCAGCGATACAGACTGTTCACACTACGACTATCCTTACCCAGGGATGAAAACTCCTCCGCCGTTTCCGCCGTCTCCGCCGTTATTTTTTCGCATCTCCGCCGAAAGAAAAAGTCTCCGCCGAAAAATTATTCGAAGAATGATGCTCAGAAACGATCTCAACTTGTCTGCACAGCGAATTTCTTCTCTGTCGGTAATGTTCTCAAACGGCGTAGTTCTCATTCTGTTTCCTTCCAGTATCATTTCTCATCATGGCGTCGATTCACAGTGAGAGTTACCGCCAATGAGTGCAAACAAAACGAAAAAAAAAAGAAAGAAAGAAGTATGTGAACCACTAGAAGACCGAGTGGCAGCAGAAGGACGTGTGTGACCGCAGAGTCGCGGATGTAATAAGAAAACATGACAAAGACGGCGAATTTGAAGTGTTTTGCTAGCCTTGCCAAAAACGTGTAGACACGTTTTTGGCAAGGCTCGCAAAACACGACTACCAAAGTAGACCTACTTTGGTAGTCGTGGTTTTGTGGCAATCAGAGATCACATCGAGCGTCCCAGTCACCAACAGAAAATGTGTGTGTTTTCCACACCATTATAGCATGTTTTCAGATCATTGGGAATGCAACAATCTACGTTTAATTTCCAAAGATAGTTTGACTCCTACTCTAAGTACTTCCACTCGTAGAGTCTTCAAAGCAAGGGAAAAACGTCAAAGTGACGAAAAGAATATAAAAGAACAAATGACATTAAAATAAACTGATGTCACAACAATATTGTGTAACATTTTTCCCCTGGTATAATGCAAACGTTTGCTACATTTGTTAGGTGTCTGCTAACAGCCCCCCTATGAAATCCTTTTCCACCAGCCCACTCCCCCCACTACCTATATACTTCCTCTACTCCTCCTCCTTCTCCCCCAACCCCCACCCTCACCCCACAACACACATACCCCACACACTTCGCCCCCACCCCCGTCCCCACCTCACACACACACACACAAACACCCCCCCCCCCCCCCCCACACACACACACAATCACCCCCCCCCCCCACACACACACACACTTGTCAAGAGGGGGGGGGATATGATTAGTTGTAAGAGGAAGTTGGGGGGGGGGGGTGTACTGTTGTGACATCAGTTTGTTTTTATGTCATTTGTTCTTTTATGTTCTTTTTTTGTGTTTAGTGTTTCCTGACGAAGGGTCTAAGGCCCAAAAGCTTCAGTTTTTGTTGTTGTTAAAGGACTTCAAAGTAATCATTTTTCATATTGTGTTTATTGCAGTCCAGCAGTCGTTTTCATACATCTGATTTACTTAGTTTGATTTCCCACTCTGATTTACTTATCTACAGGCCTTATTCTTTATGTCCTGAAAGCACTGTTTGTCAAATTTTCTTTAGCTAGAGTTCTGAGGAATCATCATACTAAATGTTTGTCTCAATTGACATAGTTTCTTTCCACATCAGTCTGTCTTCATGGTGTTGAAAGCTGTTCTATAGAATGAGTTGTTTAGAAGCAAGAAAGTGATTTCTAAAGATTTTTATGCCATATTTAATACAAAATATGCTTCAGCTTCAGGGGGCCTGCCCCCTGACCCCCGCCAGGCTGTTCCCATGTACCCCACTGGGGGCCCATGGTGAACCCCCAGATCCCCGCCAATCTCTCTTTTTTTTAAAAAAACTGTTTTCATCCCTGTTACCACAAACCACCATGTGTGCAGCGGTACAGACTGTTCACACTACGACTATCCTTACCACAAACACCATGTGTGCAGCGGTGCAGACTGTTCACACTACGACTGTCCTTACCACAAACACCATGTGTGCAGCGATACAGACTGTTCACACTACGACATCCTTACCACAAACCACCATGTGTGCAGCGGTACAGACTGTTCACACTACGACTATCCTTACCACAAACACCATGTGTGCAGCGGTGCAGACTGTTCACACTACGACTATCCTTACCACAAACACCTTGTGTGCAGCGGTGCAGACTGTTCACACTACGACTATCCTTACCACAAACCACCATGTGTGCAGCGGTGCAGACTGTTCACACTACGACTATCCTTACCACAAACACCATGTGTGCAGCGGTGCAGACTGTTCACACTACGACTATCCTTACCACAAAACCACCATGTGTGCAGCGGTGCAGACTGTTCACACTACGACTATCCTTACCACAAACCACCATGTGTGCAGCTGTGCAGACTGTTCACACTACGACTATCCTTACCACAAACCACCATATGTGCAGGCGGTACAGACTGTTCACACTACGACTATCCTTACCACAAACACCATGTGTGCAGCAGTACAGACTGTTCACACTACGACTATCCTTACCACAAACACCATGTGTGCAGCGGTGCAGACTGTTCACACCACGACTATCCTTACCACAAACACCATGTGTGCAGCGGTACAGACTGTTCACACTACGACTATCCTTACCACAAACACCATGTGTGCATGCGGTGCAGACTGTTCACACTACGACTATCCTTACCACAAACCACCATGTGTGCAGCGGTACAGACTGTTCACACTACGACTATCCTTACCACAAACACCATGTGTGCAGCGATACAGACTGTTCACACCACGACTATCCTTACCACAAACCACCAAGTGTGCAGCGATACAGACTGTTCACACCATGACTATCCTTACCACAAACCACCATGTGTGCAGCGGTACAGACTGTTCACACTACGACTATCCTTACCACAAACACCATGTGTGCAGCGGTACAGACTGTTCACACTACAACTATCCTTACCACAAACCACCATGTGTGCAGTGGTGCAGACTGTTCACACTACGACTATCCTTACCACAAACCACCATGTGTGCAGCGATACAGACTGTTCACACTACGACTCTCCTTACCACAAACCACCATGTGTGCAGCGATACAGACTGTTCACACTACGACTATCCTTACCACAAACACCATGTGTGCAGCGATACAGACTGTTCACACCACGACTATCCTTACCACAAACCACCATGTGTGCAGCGATACAGACTGTTCACACCACGACTATCCTTACCACAAACCACCATGTGTGCAGCGATACAGACTGTTCACACTACGACTGTCCTTACCACAAACAACCATGTGTGCAGCGGTGCAGACTGTTCACACTACGACTATCCTTACCACAAACACCATGTGTGCAGCGATAGAGACTGTTCACACTACGACTGTCCTTACCACAAACAACCATGTGTGCAGCGATACAGACTGTTCACACTACGACTGTCCTTACCACAAACACCATGTGTGCAGCGGTACAGACTGTTCACACTACGACTATCCTTACCACAACACCATGTGTGCAGCGGTACAGACTGTTCACACTACGACTATCCTTACCACAAACACCATGTGTGCAGCGGTACAGACTGTTCACACTACGACTATCCTTACCACAAACACCATGTGTGCAGCGATACAGACTGTTCACACTACGACTATCCTTACCACGAACCACCATGTGTGCAGCGGTACAGACTGTTCACACATACGACTATCCTTAGCACAAACCACCATGTGTGCAGCGGTGCAGACTGTTCACACTACGCCTGTCCTTACCACAAACACCATGTGTGCAGCGATACAGACTGTTCACACTACGACTATCCTTACCACAAACCACCATGTGTGCAGCGGTACAGACTGTTCACACTACGACTATCCTTACCACAAACACCATGTGTGCAGCGGTGCAGACTGTTCACACTACGACTATCCTTACCACAAACACCATGTGTGCAGCGATGCAGACTGTTCACACTACGACTATCCTTACCACAACCACCATGTGTGCAGCGGTGCAGACTGTTCACACTAACGATTATCCTTACCACAAACACCATGTGTGCAGCGGTGCAGACTGTTCACACCACGACTAATCCTTACCACAAACCACCATGTCTGCAGCGGTGCCGACTGTTCACACTACGACTATCCTTACCACAAACCACCATGTGTGCAGCGGTGCAGACTGTTCACACTACGACTATCCTTACCACAAACACCATGTGTGCAGCGGTACAGACTGTTCACACTACGACTATCCTTACCACAAACACCATGTGTGCAGCGGTACAGACTGTTCACACTACGACTATCCTTACCACAAACACCATGTGTGCAGCGGTGCAGACTGTTCACACCACGACTATATTTACCACAAAACACCATGTGTGCAGCGGTACAGACTGTTCACACTACGACTATCCTTACCACAAACACCATGTGTGCAGCGGTGCAGACTGTTCACACTACGACTTTCCTTACCACAAACCACCATGTGTGCAGCGGTACAGACTGTTCACACTACGACTATCCTTACCACAAACACCATGTGTGCAGCGGTACAGACTGTTCACACTACGACTATCCTTACCACAAACACCATGTTGCAGCGATACAGACTGTTCACACTACGACTATCCTTACCACAAACCACCATGTGTGCAGCGGTGCAGACTGTTCACACTACGACTATCCTTACCACAAACCACCATGTGTGCAGCGGTGCAGACTGTTCACACTACGACTATCCTTACCACAAACACCATGTGTGCAGTGGTACAGACTGTTCACACTACGACTATCCTTACCACAAACACCATGTGTGCAGCGGTACAGACTGTTCACACTACGACTATCCTTACCACAAACACCAGTGTGCAGCGATACAGACTGTTCACACCACGACTATCCTTACCACAAACCACCATGTGTGCAGCGATACAGACTGTTCACACCACGACTATCCTTACCACAAACCACCATGTGTGCAGCGGTACAGACTGTTCACACACAACTATCCTTACCACAAACACCAGTGTGCAGCGGTACAGACTGTTCACACTACGACTATCCTTACCACAAACCACCCATGTGTGCAGCGTGCAGACTGTTCACACTACGACTATCCTTACCACAAACCACCATGTGTGCAGCGATACAGACTGTTCACACTACGACTATCCTTACCACAAACACCATGTGTGCAGCGATACAGACTGTTCACACTACGACTATCCTTACCACAAACACCATGTGTGCAGCGATACAGACTGTTCACACCACGACTATCCTTACCACAAACCACCATGTGTGCAGCGATACAGACTGTTCACACTACGACATCCTTACCACAAACACCATGTGTGCAGCGATACAGACTGTTCACACTACGACTATCCTTACCACAAACACCATGTGTGCAGCGATACAGACTGTTCACACCACGACTATCCTTACCACAAACCACCATGTGTGCAGCGATACAGACTGTTCTCACCACGACTATCCTTACCACAAACCACCATGTGTGCAGCGATACAGACTGTTCACACTACGACTGTCCTTACCACAAACAACCATGTGTGCAGCGGTGCAGACTGTTCACACTACGACTATCCTTACCACAAAACACCATGTGTTCAGCGGTACAGACTGTTCACACTACGACTATCCTTACCACAAACACCATGTGTGCAGCGGTACAGACTGTTCACACTACGACTATCCTTACCACAAACACCATGTGTGCAGCGATACAGACTGTTCACACTACGACTATCCTTACCACAAACACCATGTGTGCAGCGGTGCAGACTGTTGACACCACGACTATCCTTACCAAAAACCACCATGTCTGCAGCGGTGCCGACTGTTCACACTACGACTATCCTTACCACAAACCACCATGTGTGCAGCGGTGCAGACTGTTCACACTACGACTATCCTTACCACAAACCACCATGTGTGCAGCGGTACAGACTGTTCACACTACGACTATCCTTACCACAAACACCATGTGTGCAGCGGTACAGACTGTTCACACTACGACTATCCTTACCACAAACACCATGTGTGCAGCGGTGCAGACTGTTCACACCACGACTATATTTACCACAAACACCATGTGTGCAGCGGTACAGACTGTTCACACATACGACTATCCTTACCACAAACACCATGTGTGCAGCGGTGCAGACTGTTCACACTACGACTTTCCTTACCACAAACCACCATGTGTGCAGCGGTACAGACTGTTCACATTACGACTATCCTTACCACAAACACCATGTGTGCAGCGGTACAGACTGTTCACACTACGACTATCCTTACCACAAACACCATGTGTGCAGCGATACAGACTGTTCACACTACGACTATCCTTACCACAAACCACCATGTGTGCAGCGGTGCAGACTGTTCACACTACGACTATCCTTACCACAAACCACCATGTGTGCATCGGTGCAGACTGTTCACACTACGACTATCCTTACCACAAACACCATGTGTGCAGTGGTACAGACTGTTCACACTACGACTATCCTTACCACAAACACCATGTGTGCAGCGGTACAGACTGTTCACACTACGACTATCCTTACCACAAACACCATGTGTGCAGCGATACAGACTGTTCACACCACGACTATCCTTACCACAAACCACCATGTGTGCAGCGATACAGACTGTTCACACCACGACTATCCTTACCACAAACCACCATGTGTGCAGCGGTACAGACTGTTCACACTACAACTATCCTTACCACAAACACCATGTGTGCAGCGGTACAGACTGTTCACACTACGACTATCCTTACCACAAACCACCATGTGTGCAGCGGTGCAGACTGTTCACACTACGACTATCCTTACCACAAACCACCATGTGTGCAGCGATACAGACTGTTCACACTACGACTATCCTTACCACAAACCACCATGTGTGCAGCGATACAGACTGTTCACACTACGACTATCCTTACCACAAACACCATGTGTGCAGCGATACAGACTGTTCACACCACGACTATCCTTACCACAAACCACCATGTGTGCAGCGATACAGACTGTTCACACCACGACTA
This sequence comes from Conus ventricosus, assembly GCA_018398815.1. NCBI lineage: Eukaryota > Metazoa > Mollusca > Gastropoda > Neogastropoda > Conidae > Conus > Conus ventricosus. The sequence continues at coordinate 132,956,642 of CM031597.1, read as the reverse complement.
TCCTTACCACAAACCACCATGTGTGCAGCGATACAGACTGTTCACACTACGACTGTCCTTACCACAAACAACCATGTGTGCAGCGGTGCAGACTGTTCACACTACGACTATCCTTACCACAAACACCATGTGTGCAGCGATACAGACTGTTCACACTACGACTGTCCTTACCACAAACAACCATGTGTGCAGCGATACAGACTGTTCACACTACGACTGTCCTTACCACAAACACCATGTGTGCAGCGGTACAGACTGTTCACACTACGACTATCCTTACCACAAACACCATGTGTGCAGCGGTACAGACTGTTCACACTACGACTATCCTTACCACAAACACCATGTGTGCAGCGATACAGACTGTTCACACTACGACTGTCCTTACCACAAACAACCATGTGTGCAGCGGTGCAGACTGTTCACACCACGACTATCCTTACCACAAACCACCATGTGTGCAGCGGTACAGACTGTTCACACCACGACTATCCTTACCACAAACCACCATGTGTGCAGCGATACAGACTGTTCACACTACGACTGTCCTTACCACAAACAACCATGTGTGCAGCGGTGCAGACTGTTCACACTACGACTATCCTTACCACAAACACCATGTGTGCAGCGATACAGACTGTTCACACTACGACTGTCCTTACCACAAACACCATGTGTGCAGCGGTGCAGACTGTTCACACTACGACTATCCTTACCACAAACACATGTGTGCAGCGGTACAGACTGTTCACCACTACGACTATCCTTACCACAAACACCATGTGTGCAGCGATACAGACTGTTCACACTACGACGTCCTTACCACAAACAACCATGTGTGCAGCGGTGCAGACTGTTCACACCACGACTATCCTTACCACAAACACCATGTGTGCAGCGATACAGACTGTTCACACTACGACTGTCCTTACCACAAACAACCATGTGTGCAGCGGTGCAGACTGTTCACACTACGACTATCCTTACCACAAACACATGTGTGCAGCGATACAGACTGTTCACACTACGACTGTCCTTACCACAAACAACCATGTGTGCAGCGATACAGACTGTTCACACTACGACTGTCCTTACCACAAACAATCATGTGTGCAGCGGTGCAGACTGTTCTGGCACTGAAGCACAAGCTGGGCGGCCAACAGATTGCAGTGAGTGTCCTGAGTGCAACAGACACAGCGCCAGACACCAGCGCAGCAGGCACAGAGAACTCTGGCGCCAGCGTTGAGGAGGCATGCACCGTGGAGGTCCGGGGTCTGGCCGCCATCACCACAGAGGAAACCATCCAGTTCTATTTTGAGAACAAGCGTCGGTCAGGTGGGGGTGATGTGAAGGAGGTTCGCTACGTGCCAGGGAGTGGGGTGGCCACTGTCACCTTTGAAGATGCAGAGGGTGAGTGGAATCGGTGCCTGTGTGATCCACTGTTTTCTGTGTTCGTGGTCTAATCTTCAAGCTGTATCAGTGCATGTTTTTTTTTTGTTCTGTCCTTGTAGGAGACCCAGGATTATCAGCTTAGTTTTCACTAGAACAAGTTCATAGCTTCGTTTTCTTGGGGAGTGTAGATGTTGGGTAGTTACCAGTTGCTGAGCAGCAAGGGGTGGTACTGCAAGGAGTGCAGATGCTGGGTAGTTACCAGTTGCTGAGCAGCAACGGGTGGTACTGCAAGTTTGCAGGTTGGGAGGGGCGGTTGTTTGTGGGATTTGTTCTGTATCTTCATGAGTGTTGCTCAGATCTTCCAACCAGCGCTGCACTATATTTCTTGGACCTGGTCGGTACTGGCAGCAACCACTTTGAGCTGGGTTGCCAAGGGGTAGTTAACAACAAAAAAAGAGACACAGGTTCTTCATGACTGATTGAATTAGGTCCTACATTGTGTGTGTGTGTGTGTGTGTGTGTGTGTGTGTGTGTGTGTGTGTGTGTGTGTGTGTGCGAGTTTGTGAAGATGTGTTTGTGTCTGATTGTGCGACTGTGTGTGTGCATGTGTGTGTGCCTGCAAATATATATGTGTGTGTGCATATGTTTGTGAGTGTTTAAGTGTGTGTGTGTGTGTGTGTGAGAGAGAGAGAGAGAGAGAGAGAGAGAGAGAGAGAGACAGACAGACAGACAGACAGACAGACAGAGACAGACAGACAGACAGACAAACCAAGCCAAAGGCCCAAACTATTCAACTCTGTCTACCACAGACATGCACACACATCTGTAGACAAGTCATGTTGTTTATGCTATAGCCCAGCTGGCCCTGCAAGACACATCAGCAAGTATAGATGGACAGACACACACACACACACACACACACACACACACACACACACACACACACACACCATACACATGCTCACAGATACACACAGACACACATCTGCTCACACACACATGCATGCACACGCGCGCATGCATGCATACACGCACGCACGCACGCACGCACGCACGCATGCACGCACGCACGCACGCACACACACACACACACACACACACACACACACACACACAACACACACACTCACACACACATTCATCCCATACACAATAAAAAATCAAATCAGTGAAATCAATTACATGTAACAGAAATGCGCAGACACACACACACACACATCCTCGTCCCTCACAAGTCAACCTGTCAAATCAAATTAATAAATGGAAATATCAAATCAAATTGGATGAAATAATAAAAAAAACAAATCAAATCAGTGAAATCAATCAGATGGAATCACTGAAATCAAATGAATTGAAGTGGGAAGACAAGAAGTCGGTCAAATAAAACAACGGCACCAGTGCAAATCAAACGAAATAAGAGGAAATTAGATCAGATAATCAAAAAATAAAAAAAAACAAATCAAATCAGTGAAATCAATCAGATGGAATCACTGAAATCAAATGAATTGAAGTGGGAAGACAAGAAGTCGGTCAAATAAAAACAACGGCACCAGTGCAAATCAAACGAAATAAGAGGAAATTAGATCAGATAATCAAATCAACAAGATGAGGAATTGAGTTCGTCAAGTAAAATGAGGTCAGACCAAGTGTGACCTCAAAAACTAAGCCACCGTTCAGTTAGAAACCCAGTCAGTTGTTCATCCAGTCAGCGAGAAACGCTACTTTTTTATTTCAGTGGCACAGAGTGTTTTGAAAAATCAGCACAAACTGGAAGGCTACGATCTGAAGGTCAGCCTGTGCACACCAGGCACGACCTCTGACCTTGCAGACCCCTCAAAGGGGTTTGACGAGTCCCAGGCGCTGACCACGGTTGTGCGTGCGTGGCCTGCCACTTCGTCAGCCATGACTTCCTGCTGAATTACTTTGAGAACCATCCCCGTTCCGGGGAGGGAGGTCACTGACTCGAGCCAGACTCAAAGAAAGGATTTGTACTATGTGATGTTCAAAAAACGCTGTCAGGTGAGTGAAGACATTGCACCCTTTCTGTCCCTATAATGTAAAGGATTGGAGGGACTCCCCCCCCCCCCCCCCCCCTATCTCGATCCCTACCCACCCCTTTCCCCCACCCCTTTTCCATCTTGTTTGTTTGAAATGTGTCTTGTTTGATTGTCGTTTTTCCAGCCGTCTGAATTGTTTGTTTCCCTGGAAGTGTCTTGTGTGCTTGTAGGTTTTTAACTTGCTGCTACTTGGTAACAAAACTTCATACAGGCTTTGTCACTGCAGGCGAGAATAACTTCACAACGGGTGTACAATAGCAGGCATTGAAATTCAACTTTCAACTGCCATGTGTGCTGTTAACTGCCCAAAAGCCTAACAGTCAGAGATTTGAACAGGGTGAAAGGTCAGTCCTGGCAATTCATCCTTATCCCTTTTGGCCTTCATCTTCAGACTGACTTTTGGCATTTTTACGGGGTCATTGAAAGCAACTGAAGCAAGCTGGTCTGTGAGGTACAACTGCCAGGGACCTCAACCCCAGTCCTCAAAGGGGATTCTTGTTTCACATTGGTGTTCTTTAACTAACTCTGTAACTGCTGCTTTGAAAAGATAGCGCATCTGAAAGTCAATACACAGTAGAACAATGATGCAGGGGAATGAATTGGTAGCCATGTTGACTGGCCGTTCAACATGGATGAAAAAAACTGACACAAGCGCCACTGTCAGAGAACAATTCTGAATGAAAAGGAAGCATGTCACAGCCCCCAAGTGGGGCCCCGCATGCTCAGCTTTTGTCTGTTTGTTTAGCTTCCTTGATATATTGTGCGTTTACTGCACCCGTAATGGTAATTCTCTTTAAATTGCTTGTTTTGATTAGTTTCATGTCTGGGGTTTCCTTTAAGATGAATTTACCCAACTACCTAATAAATAAATGAAAATCAGTTTGTTTTTTTCTCTGAAAGAATGAAAATAGAAAGTGGGAACGATCTATTTTATATAATGTAGAAAAAGAGAATCAGGGATTTTTTATGAAGTGGTTTCGGGGGGAAAAAAAGGCAGTTTATCCCCCTTTTTAATTTTATTCCACCATCGCTTGAAGACCGCAGGTCCCTTCAGTTTATTCAAACCAGCTGCAGCCCCTGCCTGACGGGGTCCCTTTTATGATTTTCCTTCATGCTCTGGCTTATACTTGCATACGGTCCTGCCTAGGGCCAAGCTAAAACCAGTGAAAGAAGGGTGCTTGGTTTATCACTCCCCAGTTATGGCACTGTCATCTCTGGCTTATACTTGCCTACGGTCCTGCCTAGGCCAAGCTAAAACCAGTGAAAGAAGGGTGCTTTTGGGTTTTATCACTCCACAGTTATGGCACTTCATGTGCACAGAAAATATGAAAATCTTTTGATAGTGGGAAGAGTCTCTTAGTAGCATTTTTGATTGCTGAAGGGTTAAATACAACAAATGTCATGTTTCTTTCAGCGTCTTGCACAAGCAGTTTCATGCTGTACTCTACTGCGGCTGGGTTTGGTTTTTCATACAGTGCAGATTAACTGTAAAGCATGATGTAAGGAGTGATACTCCAGCCCTCTGAGTATGTCATTTGCTAAGTGTGTTTTTTTTTTGCCTGGGCGTTTAATCTTAAGGATTAGAACACTCCTCTTCAAGCATATGTTTGAGTTTTAAAGGTTTCATCACATCCAGATGTTGTTTGTCCCGTAAAGGAGAAAAAAAAAGTCAAACCCCCATATCAGTTGACAGCAATTGCAGTGATTGTAAACAAGTTTTTCGCATGGTGTATTATTATCTGTTGTACTCAAATTGGATTTTTCCTACAAAAAGTAGTTTTATATATTATACTTAACCTTTTTTCCTACTTCATGGAACATCAGGTAACAAAAAAAAATCCAAATCATTGTCAAAAGAAGATCTTTATTCTGTGAATTCCGGATAAATGTCTGAGTTGAACACATAAAGACGACTGTCAAATCCCACTGAACTGCCATACTGAATTTAAGCTCACAGCACAGATGAGTAAAAACAAATGTCAGAAATGAGTCACATGAGATTGAGCCAGAATAGGAAGGTAACAGGGATCCAGATTAGAATGTTCCATCTAAGAAGATACGGTTTTTTTTGATAAATGGAATGTTTTCCAGATAAACGCTTAAACCGTTGGCACACCAAACGAGTGGAACAGGATTGAGAAGAGCAAAATTTAAAGAATTTTACAGTACTGGCCCACCTTTTTAGAAATGCGAGGGTTTTTAATCAGAATCTTCAGTACCGGTTTCCTCAAAGAAGGAGGAACCAAGTCTAGCCTTTGAGAGACAGGGCAGGGGAACAAAACAGGGCTCAGAAAGGGTCCTAGTAAAATGGACCAAGTGTTTTTCGTTTGCAACTCATGCGAGAGTGAACTCAGAAGGAGAAGAAAACCACATCATCACAAGATATTCATCAATATCTTAGTCAGAATTTCAAAATCCTCACACTCGTCTGTCTCCCATTCACTTGTATCCATACTAAGCCCACGTCGCAATAGGTCAGAGTGCAACTGTCCTCCCAGCTCCCCAATTTCCTTGGGATCACCCAGTCGCACCAGTAACCCCCTTGGAGCTGCGCCAGTCAGGTCGTGCTCCAAGCATATGCTGTTTGCATGGGTCCTCTTCCTCTGATGCTGGCATGGAGGAAATGAAGACAGCCGCTCTTCCAAAACTGCTTATCTGGAAGTACGGGTTAGAAGAGCATGCTGGGGAAGATGCTGGCCTGTCTCTGCCACACCCAGGGCAGTGTCTGCAGTGGCGGAGCAAGGAGTGTCGGTCACCACCCTCGCCAAAACTAGCTGACTGTTGCACCAAAGAGAAAACACCGAGCGCCATGTCGAAGTCGGCCAACACTCGCACGAGCCGCATGGAGCAGATGGAGAGCAGCCAGTGCAGAAGACACAGGGTCTGTGCTGGTCGAGAGAAGAAACCACTCATCGACAGAAATGGCAAACTCTGCCGACGGGAAAGAGGAAACGCTGGTCTGTTGAGTCATGCAAAGGAACCTTGCAGAGAAGGAGACTGAAGAGAAGAAAAGAAGCAAGGCGTAGTAGTGTTCTCAAATTTTCCAACTAGGAAGGCGTCTCTTCAAGAGAAGTAACGGATAACTCATAGGGTTGTTTCTGTCTGATCCATGTTTCAGTCACCTTGAACATGGAGAGAGATGTGTCCGCAACGAGAGAAAAGGAGAAAACCGACTTGTTTGGAGTGAAGTGAGCTGATTATGTCTCACTCAGGGGAGACCACTGATGTATTCCTGTAGGTTGAGTAGTGATCTCCCTGCTCTCCACTTGATTTGGGGGGGTGGGGGGGGAGGGGGGGGGGGGGATTCCTGGTGTTCCACGTAGTAGGAAAAGGCATTCGTTTGGACAGGTAAGTTCGAAGAAATAGTTTTTGCTGTGTTGTATGTTGGCATTTGAAACAAGTTTTTGCCATTTTGTGTGCCCTGTCTTGAAATTTCACAAGTGCTGCTTGCTGGACTATTGTGTGCATCTACTGAAACTACATTTACTGAGTAGTTATTCATTGATTTTTGTCAATCTTTTGGTGAGGCAGTGAACAGTAAGAAAACTAGTCAATCTCTCGGTTTTGAAAGAGAGAGAGTAGAGAGAAGAGAGAGGAGAGAGAGAGTTTGTAATGATAATCTCAACTTCCAAGGGTAATGAGTAAGCTCATGTGTACTTGTTCCATCTGTCCCTTGCGCACTGAGAGAGAGAGAGAGAGAGAGAGAGAGAGAGAGATGTAGGCAAATTAAAGGTGCATGACGTTATTCTAAGGGAGGTAAATCTCTTTGTAGATGCAGCCCGGGTGGCTGCCCGTTCGCACACCATTGAAGGTCAGCAAGCTCAGGTCAGCTGTACAAGCCGCCAGAAATGTGCAAGGATCGTGTCCTGCTCAGGAACCTTCCGGAACTCAGAAATGCCAATGAACTGGAAACTTTTTGTGGATCTCAGAACAGACCAGAGGATCAAATCCGTCTGGTTTGCTGAAGAAGAAGGAACAGCTGTCATTATTTTGAGTCTGATGTTGTAAGTTTTTCTTTCATAATCTGGTGTTGGTGAAGTGCATTTAGAGATCGCTACCGTTGTGATGATCAGCTTCACCACTAACTGTATTTGTTAATGGTAAGCAAAGGTGTCACAAAAGGAATATTTTGGACTATGATAAGAGATAGGAATTAAGTGTATATATGTTCTGTTGAAAGAAATCTTAAATAAATGTTAGTGAATGGCCAGAAAAACATGGACAATGAATCACAAGACAAAACGCGACTTGTTTTGACCTCTTAGGTCTTTTTCAGGCAAGATACACAACAATCAGGACAACAAAAATGAACAAGCAATCGCTCATCTTCAATCATTTCAGCCCAAGAATGAATGAAAGAAGGATTGTGCAGTACCAGTAAGTGTAAAGTGAACGAAAGGAAGATTGTATAGAGCCAGTAAGGTGCACAGTGAACGAAAGGAAGATGTAATAGTGCCAGTAAGGTGTAAAGTGAATGAAAGGAAGATTGTATAGTGCCAGTAAGGTGTTAAGTGAATGAAAGGAATATTTATAGCACAGTAAGGTTTAAAGTGAATGAAAGGAAGATTGATAGTGCCAGTAAGGTGTAAACTGAATGAAATGAAGATTGTATAAACACCAGTAAAGTGAAATAAAGGAAGATTGTATAGTGCCAGTAAGGTGTAAAGTGAACGAAAGGAAGATTGTATTGTGCCAAAAGGTGTAAAGTGAATGAAAGGAAGATTGTATAGTGCCAGTAAGGTGTAAAGTGAATGAAAGGAATATTGTATAGTGCCAAAAGGTATAAAGTGAACAAAAGGAAGATTGTATAGCACAGTAAGGTGTAAAGTGAATGAAAGGAAGATTGTATAGTACCAGTAAGGTGTAAAGTGAATGAAATGAAGATTGTATAGTGCCAGTAAGGTGTAAAGTGAAATAAAGGAAGATTGTATAGTGCCAGATGATAGTAACCAGAGCATACTACATTACCGAGATACGACACTGCCTCTTACAGCCTACAAGTCCGTTCAGTCGATTATCTCCCTTAGTCGGCGCGGGCTGCAGGCTCGCGGCTGCTATGTGAAAACGTTGCCGTGATGAAAACAACGACGCCCGTCGGGCCGCATTTGTTGTCATAACTTTACCTTGAACTGCTTCAGCAGTTTGTGACGACAGATTCAAATGCCTCTACACATTTTTTGGCCCTCCTTGTGTTTGTGTGCGTGTGCATGTAGGTGCGTGTGTGCACTGCATGTGTGCATGCATACGCATGTATTTTTATGTATGTATAGTGTGTGTGTGTGTGTGTGTGTGTGTGTGTGTGTGTGTGTGTGTGTGTGTGTGTGTGCATGACTGTGGTAAGATGGGTGAAGGTGGGGTGGGGAGAGAGAGAGAGAGAGTTTGTGGCTTGTTCTAAATTTTAAAAAAAGACCATTTATTTGTCTCCAAATCAAACTTTAATTGTGTTGTGTCAGTTTATAACAACGTCCAACAATGGCATAATGAAAGGGGTGGAGGTGGGGGGTGGGAGGGGGTAATGCAGTCCGTCTCATCCCACAAAACATAGAAAAAAGTTCTGCCATCAATACAAGATGGATTAAAACAAAACTGGTTGCATTTTCCAAACAGTCTGCAAAAATTTGCAAAAAATGTCTTCTTTAAAATACGAGCAAAGAAGAAGCACACAATTTCAAATACACACATCAACCTCAAAATAGACATTGCGACGAGATAGGCCTAGACATGAAACGGTCATTGATACATGTAGGTTTACACACGAGTATGCTGGGGGTGGAGGGGGGTTAGTAATGGTTTTCTCTCTCTCCTCCTCTCTCTCTCTTCTCTCTCTCTCTCTCTCTCTCTCTCTCTCTCTCTCTCTCTCCACACACACACACACACACACACACACACACACACTGACTGAAACCAATTTATTGTCAGATTAACTCAAGGTTGTACACACACAAGCCATGCAACTGCACGCAGAGAGAGAGAGAGAGAGAGACAGAGAAGAGAGAGAGACAGAGAGAGAGACAGAGAGAGAGACAGAGAGAGATTCGGTGATGAAACACGTGTGTCGGCACTGTCATTATCAACATAAACATCACTGGCCATGTGAGGGCACGGTATGCGTGGTCTGGTTTTCCCCGCTGCCTAGTTGTTTAGCTAACGGGACTGTAAATAAGCCAGTAGGCTTAATGATTTCTAGAAGAAACAAGGTATGCGCATTGCTCTTTCCTTACATATATATATATAAACTGTTAAAAATCTGCCCATGTGGCTTCATAGTCATACTATAAACTTGATCTAGACTAGACTCAAGTTGCACCAGATGCATAGTCCCACACCGTATACGGTATTGCTTACGTGGTTTACTCTGCCAATAATTAATAAATGCAATAAAGTTTGTACATGCCTTTCTTCATCCTTTGGAAAACGAAAAAATGCCAGCCCTTCACAATCGATTTTGTTGCGAGCGTTTGAACAACCGATAGCGCTGCAGGCTTCGCCTCCTTGCTTCTTGCGCGTCGCTATGTTGGAGCTGAGTTTACACGTGCTGACTAAGGGCCGTAACCTAGTCCGCGGTCTTACGGAAAACCCCAAGTGTCGTATCTCGGTAATGTAGTATGCTCTGTAGTAACTACTAGTAAGGTGTAAAATAGTTGAAGGGATGATGGTAAAGTACTAGTAAGATGTAAAATAGTTGAAGCGATGATGGTAAATTTACTAATAAGGTGTGCCAATTTAGACTTTTCAGAACCCACAAAAACAAGCACAAAACCACCGCAGGCATATTCCCAACTTTACACTTTTTGGATTAATTAATACTGTTCAAACTGAAAGCTCTCATAATTTTATGGTGTTTATGCATAATTGGGGGTGTTATTAAATTTTTTTTTTATTCAAGCAGAATATTTTTAAAGATTAAAACAACTGTGTTTTTAAAGTACTTTTTAGTAGCTACTTTGTAAAATTATTTATATTAAAAACTTAGCAAATTAAACACAAAAACACAACTTTTAATAATCAATTCTCTCTCACTGATCTATAAATAGTAATTTATTCAGGGGAGGTAATTATATTTTTTTGCATAATTAAAGGGAGATAAATCACTTTCAGTCACCTTAAGTCAAAAAAAAAAATTAAAAAAAATTAAAAAAATTATTTTAAAAAAAAATAAAAAAAAATTAAATTTAAAAAAAATTTAAAAAATAAAAAAATAAAAAAATAAAAAAAAAATAAAAAAATTATTTTTTTTTTTTAAAAGTCACCTTAGCCCCCTAAAGTTCTTAGTTAGTTTTTAATCAAGTCACTTCTAAGTTCTTACTCAAGTTGTTCTCAAGTTATCCTCAAGTCATTCTAAGTTTCTTACTCAAGTCATCTCAAGTCACCCTCAAGTCACTTCTAAGTTCTTATTTAAAGTTACCCCCCAAGTCACCTCAAGTTTTACCCAAGTACAACTCAAGATTGTAATTAAGTCATCCTTTAAGTACAACCAAGTTCTATTCAAGTTATCTTAAAATTTATCAAAAAAAAAATACAATCTATGTTTTTATCTTAAATAGTAGATGTCTAATATAGTACACACACCGCCTCAAAAAACGCGTCATCGTTGAGGATGTCTTGCTCAGCGTCCTCTGCGCGAAATCGGTCAGCATAGATCTTAATAAAGTTCTTACATCCTAAGAAACGCATTGATTACAATTCTGGTCTATGGAAATGTCTTTTATAGACTCCATGTCTTTATTTTTGACTCAAAAAATAATAATCCGCCCATGTTTTATTTAAAAATTTTAAAAATTAAGTTCTTAAAATATTATTGCATCTGAAATGGATCAAAATGTTCTTTTGTTGTTGGCGGTTCTGGCGTGCTGTTGTTTCTGTATTTAGCGGTTCAGGTTGTTTTGACTTTTTTTGGTTTTTTTTGCCATTCTTTATATTTTTTAATAACCGTAATAACCGCCCCAACAGCAGCAAGGGCGTAAAAATGGAAAACAGTTTTAAGTTCAATATTTCCATGAAGACTTTGGCGCTGTTAGGTCTTGAATCATATGGTGTTTTTATAGCCGGCATTGAAAACAACTTTTGGCGGCGTTATGTTTCATGATGAGTTATATTTTGTGATTGTAACTGTAATTTTTTTTGTTTTTTCCCACTCAGCTAATTTTTTCCTGCCGCAATGCGTCCAGGATGAGGCTTTTTTACTGGTCACTTTCTCCCCCTGATTCAATGTTTTCTGATTCTGCTGATTTTCTGGCTCGGTCATTTTGAATGGAAATAAAATTTTAAAATGATTAAAAGTTATTAATCCCATGATTAAGGGCGATAACAATGTTCCAAATCTGTAGTAAAAAATCACATCTAGAGACTCTAATGACTTTGTTAAAACGGGATCCTGTGTTAAATCATACATAAAATCTTGTTCAGAATCAATGGGGGCAAATCTACTGACTAGTTTAGTGTACAAACTAAGAACGTTTGCCCTACACTTTTTACCATTCTCGACCCCAAACTGCGCTTCATACCTGTTATGATACTTTAAATGTCTTGCGGCGACATCTGTTGAATCTGTTCTATGCTGAATTCAGTTTCCGGGAACTGTTTTGTTTTCCCACATGCTGCCAAAAAATACAATCTTTTTTTTTTGGGGCATAATAGCTTGGTCATCAACTGTTCATTTGTAATCACAATTTTCGCAAGGAATGTTTAGCAGATCGTCGCGTTCATGTTTTATTACTAAATATAATTATTTTATTTTTTAAATTGAGCACCGAAAAAACTGTCGCCAACCTTGTATACCATTCTGCTTTTATTGGAGGTCTAAGTGTGGGATACAAAATGCTTGGTAAAAGCTTGTTAAAATAAAGCCAGCAGATCTTGGCAAACTAGACTTTGAGGATTCGGCAAAACTGATTGCTGTTTTACAGCTTCGTTCGCTACGAAAGATTTTCTAGTCAAGCAAGGAATAATTCCAGACAGTATCAATATGTAAAATTAAAAAATACTTATAAAAAATGGCTTCATCGTAATGATGATAGGAGGCGCTGTGGGTGAATGCGCTTCCCTTTTAGCGGAAGTAATTACGCGTTTAGTAAACTACGGGACGACGGCGAGAGAAAAAGACATAACAAAGCTATGGAGCAACTAGCAAACTGCACAAGACACCTATGAAAAGCAGAGAATTGAAACAGTTAGTTTTATTAATAACAAACTGAAAAACAGGGACATGCAGCTTACACATTTAAAGATGTTTATCAAGCAATAAAAGAATATTATCTTGTAACAGGCAAACCAAACGAGACATTGCCCCCACCAAATTCAGTGACTTTTTTCAAACCATCAGAAAAACAAAAGATGCAAGAAATCGTGTTTGTTATCTTTGGTATGACCATTGTGTATTTTGTGCGCATAATATTGGTGAATAAAAATGAACAAATCTATTATTCGCCAAAAGGATTTTTTGGAAGGGATCACGGCAATAAAAAAGCTAAGCCCAAACGGCGGGAAATCAGTGAACAACGCAAGGAATGGTTATCTAAACAAGCGATTGGGCAATTTATTTCCTGCACTGACGAATACAGAAACCACACTTTGTCAATACAACTCCAAAAGAACCCATCAAAGGATCTTCTATATTTACCTCTGATACGATTAGACGAAAAAGATTTAAGTACGCACTTACAGTCATTGACATAGCTTCAAGATACAAAGATGCTGAACCATTAACACAAAAAGTGCTTCTGCTGTTGCTTTGCCATACAATGATATACCAACGGGCCCCTTAACTTATCCTCGCATGATTCAAGTCGATGATGGAAAAGATTAAAGGCCAAGTGAATCAATTTATTGTTAAAACATAGAGTTTTCCAAATTAAAAGAGGCATTCAGGAGTTCACAGATCAAGTTTAGTTGAAAACTTTAACAAACATTAGCTGAAAGACTTTTTTCCTACCAGTATCACAGAAGTTATGAACAATTCTAACACGAATGGGTTAGAGACTGCCCTCTTTTGCGCGAATGAATAATGAAAATTTAAAGGGCTAAAACCTGTAAAGCATCAAAGAAAAACAATAAATGTTGTTGAAGAGATGGCTTCATCCAGCAAACTATTACCATTTTTGGTTTGAAAGTAAGGTACCTTTATTTTCCGGGGGAAGCAGAAGGGGACACTCGCATCAGGGCAACAGATCAGTTTGGAGTGTTTGATCCATATGAAAAAAAAGAAATTGTAAAGATGAATCCGCCCGTGTATTTTTTTACGAGAACTGACACAACAAAACAACCAGCTCCTCAAAGATCTTTGTGAAGGAAGAACTGCAGAAATCCACCAGAAAAGTTCCGCTTTAAATAATTTACGTTAAATATATTTGAGTTTAAAATGGAAGCTCAGAAGGAAAGCGCAGAATGAAACAAGAATGATAAAGGAAGAGACCTTGGAAATGATACGGGAATCATTTCATACGTGTAATGCTATTAGGGGAACATTTTTGAAGATTAATCAATGCATTCTAAATCATCCAGATCACCTACAACCAAACCCCAAATTGGGAAAAAGAATATCTTGAAATAATAAAAAAAATTTTGAAGCATCAAGCAAACATGAGAAAAGATTTTTAAAAGAATTGGAGGAAGCTATGATTGATCTTTTTAGATAAAGTTGATGAAAAATAAACCCGAAGAATGTATACAATTATTTCCGTCCTCCAGTGCCCTATTGCATATGAAAACTCTGGATTAACAAACACCCGTTTGTGTTTGTTCTATCTAATGACTTCTTTGTTACAACAGTTGTGTTGATTCATGTAGATTAGATCGCAGTTTTACGTTGTCATGATGAAAAATCTTATTGTCAAACAATGCTTCTTTATAGTTGTCTGCGATATGTTTGACTGCACAACACTGCGAGATATTCCTTTTGCTTTCTTAATGGTTTTCTCCTGGCTCGAAATACTGTACATTTTCGACCTTAACCCCACATACTCCTTGATCACCTTTCCAGATAATTCATCTTTCATCTTTCCTAAAACTTCTTATAGTAATTGAAAAGCAAAGGCAAAACTTTAGGGTACGCGACAAAAACGCCGAAGAGCAACAAAAACAAGTGTGAAAGTAACGACGATTTAATGCACGACACAAAACAGGACAGAAATTTTCGGCAAAATGCCTTCCTCAGCGACAAAAAAATACAGACATAAACATGCACAATACTCCCTTGTGAAGCCAAAGTGGTGAATGAAGTAGACAGATGGACAGTGGAAGAGAGGGTGAGTAGAGTTCGAAGAATAGGGCACGAGGAAAGAGGGTAGAGTAAAGTGAGGAGGAGGAAAAGGAGAGAGGGAGAGAGAGAGAGAGAGAGAGAGAGA
>CM031597.1:132846851-132939351 GCA_018398815.1 Conus ventricosus | reverse complement strand
AAGTTTAGGCGGCTCTCTTGGATTCGTCTTTAGACTTTCTGCTGCTAATGGATAGTCATTATGCAGGTCATGGAGTTCATGAGGATATTCTAAGTCAACTTCTAGAATGTATCCCGCTGTTGACCCGGCGCCAAACTGCCCAACCACTTTAATGCCTTTTGAATATTTTTTGGATTGTCTTCTGTGTACATTTTAAAGTTGCGTAGTGGAAGTGATTGCGCCATAGCCCATCCATACAGATTGTTTGCATCTAAATACATAAGATAGTTACAACCTTTTACTCGGATCATAGTTGTCCAAGTATTTGTTGTTTGCTTTACAGTAATGATGCGACGCCATACTAATTCCTCCATGCAATCCGTTTTCAATCATCTGAATCATTGGTAAATCAGACAATAAATCAATCTGTACTCCAGTAAACTTTAAGAAAGCATCCCAACTCATCCCGAGCGCAGAAATGTAATGCGCGGGATCCAGGCTATAATGTTTCATGCAGGTCTTTCTGTAATTTTCAAAGACGTCCGCCAACAAACATACATCAGCCATTAAGTAGGAGTCATGATAGTCTCCCATCGTTTTACACTCTAACTTCTGCCACGCATCTTGAGCATGCTGGTAATCAGAATCACTGATGTCCTTTCCTCTAAGACTAGAAAAGAACGCGCCTTTAGGTGGAAGTGTATCTTCGTCAAACCTTTCCCAACTGTTCATGTATTCATAAGGGTAAACGCCCTTTCTAACGAGAGTTGGGTCAAAATATTCTTCCGTTATTGGGCAGGACTTTAAGGACATAGCCAGTGACTCTAATGATCCCATCATGTGCTGCATAGAGTCATAAAAAGACATGTTATTTAAAGTGAAACACATGTACTTTTCTGATGACTGTGCAATGCATGACACCCTGAAGGAGTCGGTTACTGCTTTCATTATAAGATGAGAGTCATAACCTCGCAAGTTGTGAAAGAAGATGGGAAGCTTCCATGTCTTTGGTTCAAACTTTAGTTGAAGATTGCAGTTGTTGTGCGCCGCCTCTCTGAACTTTCCACTAATGTGATCATGGTCTCTTACTTTTGGATTTGTTGCTTCTTCACTGAGTTCTAAACCACAAATCCAACAGTGAGTGGCTGAGTCATACTGTTGTTGGTCTTCAGGCGTCATCATGATTTCAGATAAATTCAGATTATTAGAACAGTCATTACGCACTTGCTGCATGCGTTTTAAGAAGTATTCTGCAGCATCAGGCCCTCTGTATAATTCTGGCGTTGAATGAGCGCCATCCGACCTAACAACAATGAAAGCAAATGAACAAATCTGATGATTACTCATTAAGACTGTTTTTCGAAGTTTTTGTGGCGCTGGCCCTTCATAAGGAACAATGAGTGATTCAAAGTCTGCGTAAACTACGTATGGAGAATTTTGCAGTTTTTTTCCAGTTCTTAAAACTAACTTTACTGCCTTCTGGGGGCGTAATTAGTTCTGTATTACAGTCAACTGGGCCGATACAGTGTTTCTTATGTTCACTCGCCGCTTTAACAGATGGAATTCTTGTTAAACATTTTCTACAGAATTCTTGTTTATGGTAATGCTTTGAAGTATGAGCCAATAATCTACTCATTGTGCGTATCAATGTGTAATGCGGTACCCCCGCTGGTGAAAACATCAGTAGTAAGTCAACATGATTTTTGTCTGGTTCGCCAATTGTTGGGCTGTTCTTGGACACTTTAATGGGTAGTAGATTTGATTCCTCATCCATGTGTATACATTAACAGTTATTGGTTTGTTTTGTTCTTCAAACTGATCAATGGAATCCACGCTAACAGGAAAGGATATTCCACTAAAGTTAAGATCATTGATGTAAGGGTGATAGTTAGACACTCTCTCTGCGTTTTTGCGGACGTAATGCAGCCTTGCAAGAACACACCACATGAAACATTTGTTGTCTGTATTCTTTATGTTTAAAACTGCTTTTTTTGCGACTAATGCTGGAGGTAGTGGAATGTAAGACTTGCCAACAATAGGCTCATACTTAGCCTGTTTTAATCTGATCTCTAGGACTTCGCCCTCTGACCAACCAGAGCCTCTCATTTTGGCTTCTTCAGCGGCCACATCAAACTGTGTAAGCAGTTCGTCTGCCCAACCAGGTGTTAAGTCATTATTACAAAGAATAACCTGTTGTTTAGTTGAGACCCAGACTTCTAGATTTTCTTCATTTATTGTTATATAGTCGATTAAAACAGCTAACATTACTTTAACTGGCGGGTCTATTGTTAGTTTACCTGGAACTTGAGAACTAGCATGAGCAACACTTGCCTGTACGTTTGCTGGATTAATGACTTCTAGATCAATATCATTCAGTGCTCTTGATAAATTTTCTTGCATTGCTTCAAAAAAATTCGTCTGGACCTTCATATAATTTACCATGTTGAGTTTCTTTTCTAACTCAAAATATTTATTTAAATCAAAAAAAAAAAATTAATCAATATCAACGGTCTTTTTGTGCTTGGACTCATAAACTAAAGTATAAACACCCTTTGGCGTTGTTAATGTGAGCTGTTTAGAACAGAGTTTAATGTTTCGTTTACTTTTTTTAAACATTCCTTTTTTATCTGCTCGGGGTCTGGCTGTTGAGAAAAACTTGTCCTTGCCTTTCTTTGAAGATCAAACTTTTGTCTTTTGTAGTCATCAAAATCGGCCTGTAAACGACTAAATTCTTCATCCATGATGTTTGAGTCAGCTAGCGCTTTATTTATAATCAGCTTGAAGGAACTAAGTTTAGCTGTTATTAGTTGAACCATAGCTGTGTGCTTTTGGAGTTTAGTTTTTAATTTTTTGCTAGCAGCACCTACAGCTAATGAACATAGGCCAAGAGCTAAAGACAAACCGCCTAGAGGTATAGCTGCGGGTGCGCCTACGCCTGTTGCTAAGAGACCTACACTTGTTCCCTGCCGATACAGCGCTTATAGTCGATGCTCCAGTATTAACATAGGTAACAGCATTAAAGGCAGCAGAATACCTTCGTTTGGCTTTGCTGTATTTTGAAAGGTCTTGCTCTAGTACTTGCTGCATTGTGTAATGTTTGTTAATCTGAAGGTTTTTATGTCGGGGGCTATCTCTTCTCTCGGCGACTCTGGCGCTGTAGGCACATTTGGATAAACTTGAACAGACATGCTTTTTTATAAAATAAAAATAATTTAGTAATGTATATTTTCTAATCTGTTATCTTGAATATTCAGCTGCGCATCATATATTAAAAACAAATACACATTAAGCGGTTTATCGGCTTCTTCTTCTTTATCAATTTGAATGTTTATTATGTCTCTAACGGTTCTCCCGCTTCCATGTAACTGATTATCCTCCGTTGACCTTAGGTCAATCCATAAACCGTATTTCGTTGTTAAATAATGATCAAGTCTAACACTGTGAAGATGCAGATCTTTAGACACAGGTCAACTGTCGGATTTCTACACCTCCCGCCTCCAAACGTTTTCTTATTTCATCAAAATGCTGATAAGGTTTAAGCCCGCTAGCGTAGATTTGGTTAGGACTACCCTCAATTGTACATTGCACTTTTGTTATTTTAGGATTATAAAATTTTCAGTTTGTCTTTCGAATGGTCCTTCATCTTCACACAGCAATAAAATACCTTTAAGCGATCTTGCTGTGGCACTAAAACTGAAATTCATATAGTGTCTGCCTTGCTTTTAGGATATTTAGAATGATGAATCACTCTTTCGTAATATATTGCTAATTTGACTGATATTGTTGCTCAATCAGCCTTGCTAAATTAGGTTTGCTAACAACGTCCAAACTCTAACGAGATGTCAGAAATGCTGCACTTTGCTTCGGTGTCTGATGATATGATAACACGTTTGTATTCATTAAAAGTTAGTTCATATGACAATCTGTCTTTTAATGCTCCTTGAAAGTATGGGGCATGCGCTTTTAACAACTCAAAATCTAGGGGTATGGAAAAGCGATTACCATACGCATAACTTACGGCTACAAACCTTTTGCGCTTTAGCATCTGCGGCGCCTATTCTATGTTTTAGTGCTTCTTCATTTTCGATTCCTTGAAACGCAAGATCAGCCCTTTCATTCGCGGTTAGCCATAGATCAGAATAGGTTAAAAATATGTCTGCATTGTGTAAAGAAAATATTTCTTGCCCTCAAGTTTTATAGAAATTTTCTAACGATTGCCCGCCCCAGATTCTGTACAACCGTCCTGTTTGGGTCTGTTGTTGAAGCGAGTTCTATTTTGAAAGTAAGACGCGCAGAGCCTGGCACAATCACTTCATCCGCTCCTAGGTCTGGAAAATTTGACAGTAAGAATTTGATCCGCATCAATAGTAGATGGATTATTTGGAACAGTAATATTCCGTTTATTTCCCTTCACGCCAAAGGGCTCTTTCAGTCTTCTATGCGGGTCAAGAATCGAGCCATATGTTTGTGACATTTTTTATAAAACAAAATAAAAAGTTAATTATTTAAAAACATGGCAGGCATTGAAGGTGAAGAAGATTATGATGTTTTAGATCCTGGAGACGACATGAGTGATTCCCCTTGGGAGCAGCATCGCTCGGGGCTCTCATTGCATGATGAATTAGCAGAAATCGGGAGTACATTACCAACAAGTCGGTATAAATTAACAGAAAGTAAGGTCAGATCATTATACAAAGTTTAGGACAAGAACTTCCCGAAACTATATACCCTGATGATTTTGAAGTAAAAGATGACCATTTGTTTGTGAGAAACGACCAAGGACAACTTGTTCAGCTTACAACTAAACGAGACCCATCAAAGTTTGTAGGCATGAATACAATTAGACAAAGGCTCAGTGTGAGCGATCGAAGTCGCCTTGGCATTGTTAAACCAAAATTAAGGGGG
Source organism: Conus ventricosus (assembly GCA_018398815.1). Classification (NCBI taxonomy): domain Eukaryota; kingdom Metazoa; phylum Mollusca; class Gastropoda; order Neogastropoda; family Conidae; genus Conus; species Conus ventricosus. Next base: position 132,934,467 of record CM031597.1, on the reverse strand, counting down.
AGGCAGTTGCTAAACTTCAAAAACACGCTACAAGAACTCCCAACAGATAACCAAATACAAAACATGGAACTTCAAGATTTAAGTCAAACAGCGGACAAAGTAATGCAAGCAGAAACCAGTTTTTCCGAAGAAACAGCGTTAAAAACAATTAATGATTCCCCGCTACCATGCGAGAAATAGCGGCCCTTGATCATGCTTTGAGAAGCATCAGAGGCGAATTAACAAACAATTTAGCAAAAACTGGGTGAAATAGATGAGCATATAAAAAGAGAAAAAGAAAAACTCGTTGAGGCTGATGACGCCAACTTAGGGCATGATATTAAAGAAAGAATAACCCAAAGACTAAAAGATCTTGAACAAGAGAGTCAGCAAGACTAGAAGCGTTGTCTACTAACCGAGAACAATTGCGAAACTCAAGTGAGCAGAATAAGAGAAACTATCCAAAGAATTTTATATGAAGACACAACGCTAGCAGAACGAATACGAACACTGTTTAGAGAGCAGGGAGTCACATTAGCAAGCTTTATAACAGCCTTAGGATTTGCAATAAGTACACTGGTGATGGCTATTACGGTGGTGGTGGTCAAAGTTCAGTGCTCCACCGCCATCGCCTCCACCTGATAATCATGGGTATAAAAAAACAACTTGATCATCTTGCGAGTTTATTAAAAAAATTAGCTGGTAAAGCTATAGACTCTTTACCTGGTATATTAGGGAGTGTCGTTAGCTGGCTTTTGTCTACTGCAAGCAAGTAGTTGGCTTTATGGCCGAGCACCTATGGACATTAGTTCTCTTAATAGTTGGGTTACTCTTTAGTAAATATAGAAGGAGTAATCCTAGGCCAGTTAATCCAAAAACAAGCGCTGTCTTTTCATATTCATGGTCATTATTTTTTTTGACTTCGTGGACTTCGTGTACTTCGTGTTCTTCAACGGCCTTCGGGCTTTGGACCTTGGGGGGTTGGATGACTTATTCTTGGGTGTTTGTTTACTGCTTGCAATATTACTGGCTCAGAATTTATTTCGTTTTTTTCCGACCTTTTGTTCATTGCCTGCCACAAGGATTTCATTGTTGTAGTTTATTATTGTGCCTATCTGGAGTCTGAGGTCAGAAGGCAGCATGTATAAACCAGTGCCAACAGCAAGTCTACTTTCGATCTTGCGTATTGTAAAACATGTTGGTACCTTTTAATACTTGAAGGTAAATCAACTGTAGAATTAATGGCGTCCTCTAAATTTGCTAAGTATTGTTTTTGTGCATCAAAGCCAGTAGAAGGATCAGTTATGCTCGATCTCGTTTGTGCTTGCGAGCCTAGCAAACACCAAACGTAAGTACGAATAGAGTCGTTTATTCGTTCTATTCCCGCTTTAGTTAGGCCCTTAGAAGTGTCTAAGATAAATGTTGTCCATGCTGTTTTATGCTCTTGCTCTATGGACTCTAGGTGAACAGCTGTGCCTGAAGAGAAAGATGTGTAAGGAGGATTCCAAGCATAGTTATACTTTCTGTGCACGCCCCAAAAATAAGGGGTGCCTAAGCCATGATTGCGGTCCAACTTTTGTCTAAAGTCTGTCTTGGCCTTAATATTGAACTTCGTTACAGATCCTTTCAAAAGCCTTCATGTCTATTCGGTTGCTGAATGGATTAAACGGTTTGTCATTTGGTAATGGTGCTTGCAGTTCAGTCAAAATATGTCTGAAGGTGTAATAAAAATGAAATCTGTACACTGACCTCACCAAAGGATCAGGATGATTTAAGTGATCAGCATACGATACTCCACACCCAGTTGATGCACAAAACACAGCAAAGTTTAACTGGTTCTGATAAAACTGCATCGGATGACTGAACCACACTTTCGCGATGTAGTCTTTTTTAATAGGGGGGTTAAGATATTTGTCCAATGGAGTACTAACCTTTTTATGAAAAGTGTCAGTCTGGGTTACAGAAATGTCAAGAGTATCGGTTGTTATATTTTTAAGATTGTAGTGCGGCCCAACAGAATATTTTGCATCTTTTAGTATATTTGAACGCACTCATTTTATTTCGTTTAAAAAATGTTTGTAACAATAACAACCCAAGACCGCCCTTCGTTTTTAGAACATGCTGTTAAGAACGATTGCGGAACCAAAATGGTCGCGCTTCATGAAATTTTTTACAAAGTTGTATGGTTTAATATAAGCAAAACCAAAAAGAATAATAAGATTAGAAAATATGGCGGAAGAAACTTAATTAGCCTGTTAACAATACCTGATGGTTATTACGGGTTTTGCTCACTAAAAGAAGCATTGAGTAACTTTGACATCACTCTCAAACTTAACAATGCAAATCTAAAAACAATATTAACATTCAAACCTGAAGAAGCAAATTACTTATTTGATAAAGAGCTAGCTAAAATGTTAGGCTTTGCAACTGACAGTCAGGACGCTCAAAGATTTATTGTTACATCAAACAAAACTACGTTTGAGGGGAAAATCCGCTCGATCTTGCATTACATTCATTACTCTATGTTCATTTGGATGAGCTGAGCACTGATGAAAACTTATATGATGGAAGGCCCTCAACTGTTTTAAGAGCTCTTCCATCAGGGAAAGCTGCATATTGCGATTATGAAATTATACAATTCCCTAATTTACAGTTTAAAAGATTAGTTTGTGGGAGGGTCGGATCATTTAATATAAAAATTGCAGACAAAGCAGGAAAAGTTGTGAAATGTGATAACCTGCACATTGTTTTGGAAATAAAATAATAAGCTGTACTAAAAAATGTCGCGTGGGCCAGAAGAATCAGGAGTTACATTAGCGCCTGTGAGGTGTATAACTTTAGAATTAAAAGACCTTGCAGACGTTACAGACTTTGAACAGAATGGTGAGATAGGCGCTTTGTATGGTTTTGAGTACACTAAAGATGGTGATTATAAACGTAAAGAGGTTGGCGACAACAAAAGGTTTCCTAAACTAGAACAACTACGCAATGTAGAAGCAAATAATGTTGGCCAGTATGAATATAAAATAGTTCGAAAACCTGACCTCAAATGGCACTTAGAACCATATTTAGAATGGGAAATAAAATTTGAATTCATAAGCCCATTTACATTTTTTAGCCGTCAAAAAGTTTCAGAAAAGCATTCAACTCTGGCCCTTTACATGTAAGTCTTATGCCAGACGACAATAGCCGGAAAGAGATTGAAATAACGCCGTATGGGAAAAAAACAGTACATCCTCCACAGAAGAGAAACGGTTTTAAAAAACCTTTACAAAATTACAGTTCTTTCCAAGCAGAAAATTAGGAGACACGTTCACAATGATATTTGAAATTTCTGTCTTTAAAGATGTGGAGAGGGATGGGGTTGTGGGCGTTAGTGACGACCTTATAAAAGGAATTAATATTAGCTGGCAAAACTTAGACGTTAAACGTCTTAACGTTACCATAGTCGTTCTTCACAATGGTGAGGATATTAAGATCATAACAACAAGCAACAAAATCAATGTTGACTTAAATAGAAACAATCTTACAGAACTGAATTGGATTAATCTTACACATTTAGGTCTTGTAGGGTTTTATTATACTGAACAGGTTTTGACAGAGAGCATGATAAAAATAATAACTGATTAGATTAAATTCTGTTATAAAACTATGGAGCAGTTAAACTTTATGATAAAATCCCTCATTGTTCAATGATTTGTGGGCAGATGGTTGTGGAAAAACAATATTTGTCCTAGACTTATTACAAACAGTTTATCGCTATAATTTTGATCATATTGTGATTTTCTGTCCAACACTTAAATGGAACAAAGCATATTATGATAGAAGGTTTATATGGACAGATGATGACATATTTTTAGTTGATCCTAGCAATAAACTGAGTGAGTGTTTAGAACACTTTAATAAATTGTTTGAAGGAACGCAGACGCTATTTTATTATAGATGACTGTTCGGCAGAAAGAGACATAGTTAAAAAAAGAAACGCTTTGTCGAAACTGGCTTTCAGTGGAAGACATGCTGGAATAAGTGTGTGGATTTTATGTCAAAAATATAACTCGGTTTTAAAAGACTTAGAGAACAGTTAAAGACTGTAGTTTTATTTCACATGAAAGACAGAGACTCATTTGATGAATGTTTGCGTGAAAATGATGTTATTGAGAATGATCAAGAAAAACACAGGATTAAGCAAAAACTAAAATCTGAAAAGTTTTGTAAATTAGTATTGAAAACAGATAACCCAACACAGTATGTATGTTTGTAGGGTCGTTATTTTTTTGGTTATTAAAGTCATGCTTAGTAGAGAACAGTAATATGCCGCTTTTGGATTCGCCCGGACAAGACCGGCCAAGGCCGGTTGAGAGCGGGTGAGCCAGAAGCGGCATATTACTGTTCTCTGCTGCGAACATCTCCACTCCTCTGGCTTTGTGTGTGTGACAGACATGCAGACAGTGAGGGCCTGTGTGACCAAGAAGACGTTCAAGCAGAGGATGGTCACTGTGGAAACCATCCCTGTCAGCAGCACTGTCCTGGTCTGCGATCTGCCGGAATACCCCCCTGTGACCGAAGACATGCTGATCTTTTACTTCGAGAACGTCCGGCGCAGCGACGGGGGAGTTGTGCTCGAAGCACGCCTGGACTCGGGTCACGCTTTGCTGACGTTTGAGGACCAGAATGGTGAGTGGAATCAACAGGGGTTGTGCAGACCCTGCATTTCATTTCAGTCATCCTTGTCGTCATGCTCAGTCCTACAGTGGGTGGTCGTTCATCGCCTGCTCTCACAATGACCGTTGGTTTTCACTTTAAGTTTTACAAAAGTAAGGGAAACAGCAGTTCAGTCTGCATTGTGAGACAGAACAGAGAAACTGCAAGAAGCAGGTCAGTCTCAAAGTTGTGTTTGATGCACAGACATGAAGTGGTTCAGATGTTACAATCTGCATTCTGGTAAAGCAGGGGCTGGAATAGCTCGGTTGGTAGAGCGCTGGACTCGTAATCTAGCTGATCCTAGGGTTGTGGGTTTGAATGTCTGCCGTGCTGTTTTTGGTACAGGGGGATTTTTCCTTCAAAGTTAACATTGGAGTTAGATGAACCACCAAGCTAAGCTAAGTGTGATTCATGAATGATGTGTGAGTGTGGTTCATGAATGATGTGTGAGTGTGGTTCATGAATGATGTGTGTGATTCATGAATGATGTGTGAGTGTGATTCATGAATGATGTTTGAGTGTGATTCATGAATGATGTTTGAGTGGTGATTCATGAAATGATGTTTGAGTGTGATTCATGAGTGATGTGTGAGTGTGATTCATGAGTGATGTGTGAGTGTGATTCATGAGTGATGTGTGAGTGTGGTTTATGAAGTGAACTCACCAGGGAGAGTCACATGGGTGGTCCAATCGGTTATGGAGGTGTGGCTGCCTCCCTGCTGTCCCAGCTTTGCCTTTTGTAGATGTTCTTTTTTTTTTTGGTTGAGGATCCTTACGATAAGACCATATTCCATGCCAATTAGAAATAAGGTGTTTGTTTGGACAGATAAGCACATCATAAAACTACTTTTAGTAGTCGAATTCCTTTTTGTTTTGCAGTTGAAAAGTGTATGAACGATGTCTTGGCCCTGTTGTATCTCTGGAAAAGCATTTTCATTAATGGCTCCAACAGTGTCGCTTTCCTTCTGTTGGTCCGTAAGGCTGTCAAAATTATCACAAATTTCTTCCCCAGTATTATGTACAGACATGAAACAAACAAAAAAAACACAAAAATAAAACAAAAAAAAAGGAAAAGAAGGACAAACAAACTGAAACATACATAAATACGTATGTACCATGCTGATGACACAATATAACTGTGCAGTTGTTGTCGTTAAGTGGCATTCCTGGGTGAGAAACGTACCACTGCACACCACTCACGTGACTCAGCAGTGTAGCACTGTCTTGTCTGATGGGTTGCCCCATGGAGATTGAGATTGGATAGAAAGTGAAAAGAAAAACTGCCATGGATCAAATGCTAAGTACGTTCTTGGGAGAAAAAAATATTCATAATTTTTTTCTTTGCAAGTAGAACTTTCATATTTAGATGCTAGAGGAGATAATTTTCTTAGGGAGTGGTTTTTCTTCAGGGTTTTTTTTTTATCACAAAGTGAGACAGAAATGTCATGTCCACTCCCTGGTCTTTTATTAGTCTTCCATGGATCACAAAGTGAGACATATCATATTGCACTGGGTGTTTTTCGCTTTTTTTGTAAAACAATACCATGAAATCATTGCAGTAAGACCGACCTGTCATTGGTTTCTTTTTTTTTTTTTTTACTTTTTAACAATTTTTCTGATAACATAGTAAGACTGGCATATCACGTGGATGCGCTTTTGGTTGTTTGGAATTCCATGAGGTTATAAAGTAAGTCAGATGTACCATGCTGATGCACTGTTGCTCTGTTGACAGTGGCGGCGAGAGTTGCTAACAGACCTCACAAGCTCCAGAACCACCCTGTCACTGTCTGCCTTTACATGGAATGTCTGGGCGTCCGTGGCGGCTCTCGGGAACCCACAGCTCAGATCCCCACGCCTTTGCCACTTTCCGCAGAAGACCGCCAGAAAATCTGCGATTTGAAAGTTGTGTCTGAAAGGTTCCCAGACCTGGAAGAGGCACTGAAGAACCAGTACGCTAGACTTGAGGACAGGAACGCAGAACCCATGTGCATTGTCTGCCTGCTGACTGCTGACATAGAGGGTGTACGTCAGATGGCAAAGGTGTGGACGGAGAATGTGCAGCAAGTCCTTCACGATCATCTGAAAGACATCTACGCCAGACATCTGCCGGTCAGTGAGGAGGAACTGGCTGAGGCTCAGAGCAGTCTGGATCAGCTGACAGCAGAAACACCAGAGGCCGGCTACACCTTCGATCCAGACAGAAGTCAACTGCTCATTGTCTGCAAAGGAGACACGCAGAGGAATATTGTGGACAAACTGGAAGCTGTTGTCCGGGAGGCTCAAAAGAAGCTTGAACGAAAAAAGAGGCGAAAATCACAGCAGATGAAGATTGACCGCGGTAAGGTATTGCTGCTGCAGAAGTCGGGTAAGCTGCATTGCGTGCTGGATGAGTTCCCTGATGTCGATCTCAGCATCCATGATGATCCATGCTGCTTGGAGCTGGTCGGCCCTGTTGAAGAGGTTTGCTGTGTCGAGGTCAGAATCTATGAAATGGCTGATTCTATTGATTGTGCCAGTCACAGGTGGGAGTCAGATTTTCAAAAGGATCTGATGCAGAAGCACAAAGCTGCCAGAGTGAAGGTAGAATCACTGTGTGCTCAGGTAGGACCTGAAGAAGTGCTGGAGTTTCTGCCTGATGGCTTTAAAGTCTATTCTTTCGATGCTCAAAGAGCAGAAGCTGTGCAGGTAAGGGCAATCGCGGCTGTGCAGAAGAGAGTGATCAAGTTTACTGTCGACAACCAAAAAGCAACAGAGTTGCAGGAGTGGCAAGAGCTGAAGGAATCTGTGCAGAGTGACAATGAAGGTTTGATGATTCTTGAGGAGAACGATGCGTGCCTGACCCTTGTCAGTGTATCTGAATCTGTTCATCAGGATTTTGTGCAGCTCAGAAACTTTCTCCATGAACACACTGTCCAGCAACACACATTTCCTCTCCCCATCTTCTGCACAGCATCTTTCGGCAGTACCTTCAGAAAAAAGTCATTGATTTGCAGTTCACCTTGAGCAGCAACCAGGTGATTTTCAGCGAGCACCAGGTGGTTGTCACTGGCACCAGCCAGGTTATTGATGCGGCTCAGAACATTTATGCAAGTTTCCGGGAGACATTAACCCAGGAAGCAAAAACCTTCACCCAGCCTTCCCTGAAAGAATTTTTTGCCACTAATGAATGGAGACGTAAAAGAGAAGACATTGAAAGCACTCACCAATGCCTGGTTCTGGATCCAGAGGAAAATACAAGGCTGTTTTTTGGAAGAGCTCAGCCAGCAGCCCAGGAATGCCAGTCCTGTGGGGCCTTGGCATCAATCAAGGGAACAAGACTTGTCATTTCCAGACCAGACGGTGAAGAGGGAAGAAAGCAGCATCCGTCCAGCAGTTCCACCCAAGCCAGCAGCTGCTCAGGAGCGTTGCCAAAGCATCGTGCAGGTACCAGGCCCCGACAACCTTCAGGTAGGCCTGTGGCAGGAAGTGATGCATGCTTTGCTCTCGGGTATTTTGTCACAGTAATGAATGCGTAGGCTAGTGATGGCATGAACGCATGCCAATAAATAAAAGAAATACTTGTTGTTAATACGCAGATCAGTAGATAGTACAGCATATTGCACCTGTAGTTTAATGTTTTCATTATACCTGAAGGGACAGAGCACAGTCTTATGTTGTTTAAACTCCCTGTTTTGCATTCTTCTGTTTGTGCTGATGTGGGATCACACGGTCTGTTATTATGGAAGCCTGAGTTGTGTCTTCCACATAATGCATTGATTGCTGACATGAAATATCAAGGTGCTGTAGTTCACTACCTAATGTTCAGAGAAATCTGTCAGAGATGGAAAGAAAAGGAAAATGAAAACATAAAACAAGAGTGATGTACATTGTGCAGAGAGCTGCGAACAACAATATGAAGAACCAAGTATGCTACAAAAGGAACAACAACAGTGCATGCTGTACGGAGAACATCAGCTGTGCATCAGTGCAGAGAACAACAATAATGTGTGTTGTCCAGAGAACAATAACAATGTAATATGCAACAAGATACAGTGATGATGTTCAGGACAAAAGATACAAAAACAAAAACCAGGAACAGATCAGTGTACATTGTGCAGTGGACAACAGGAATGCATGTTGTACAGATAATTACAGTGTTGCATGTTGTACAGATAATTACAGTGTTGCATGCAGTACAGATAATTACAGTGTTGCATGTTGTACAGATAATTACAGTGTTGCATGTTGTACAGATAATTACAGTGTTGCATGCAGTACAGAGAGCAGTAATAGGGACTGAAAGTGACAACAAAAAGAGTGGAAAATTTATGCAGACTAGCAATGGTACACGGAGAACAAAACCAGTGTTTCTTGTACAGAAGACAATAACTGTAAATGCATCATGGAGAACATCAAATGTGTAATCATCACAGAGAGCAGGAACAACATGTGTTGCACTGTGAATGATTTGTGCTGAGAACAACAACTTAATGATGTATAGACAACAGCAGCATATTGTATTTTGTACAGTGATGGAGAACAACAATTTAATATACAGACAACAGCAGCATTGTATTTTGTACAGTGATGGAGAACAACAATTTAATATACAGACAACAGCAGCATTGTATTTTGTACAGAGAACAATATATGTTGTTCACAGAGAACAACAGTTCATGTTCATGTTGTACAGGGAACAACAGTCTGTTTTGTGCAGAGAACAACTGATATTTCATGTGATCTTTCATGTACAAAGAACAAGAACAATGTGTATTGTACAGGGCCTCCCGCAGGTGCCGAAGGGGGTGCCTGCGCTCCCCAAATCGACCTTCCTACAAGGCCTCGCCTGTACCGTCCGTCATGACTGATATCACCAAGGAGGAGGTAATTCACACATGTCTTGTGGCAGATATCATGGGGGGGGGGGGGGGGGGAGGGGGTTCATTCACATGTGTTGTGCCCTTAGTGTGGCAGATATCTCCAAGGAGGAGGTAATTCACATGTGTGTTGTGCCCCTTAGTGTGGCAGATATCACCAAGGAGGAGGTAATTCAATGTGTGTTGTGCCCCTTAGTGTGGCAGATATCACCAAGGAGGAGGTAATTCACATGTGTGTTGTGCCCCTTAGTGTGGCAGATATCACCAAGGAGGAGGTAACTCACATGTGTGTTGTGCCCCTTAGTGTGGCAAATATCACCAAGGAGGAGGTAACTCACATGTGTGTTGTGCCCCATAGTGTGGCAAATATCACCAAGGAGGAGATGCCCTTTCTCTTGGCTGCTCTGTGAACCATAGAAAAAGTTACCTCCAGCATTGGCCCCAATACGCTTGCCATTAGTTGTGGTACATGTTGCTGTTTGACAGCGTGAACGTTATGGGAATGTCTGCAGTGTGGACAATCTTGCCTCAGTTGATTTCAGTTATCTTGTCCTCAATGTGGCGTTAAATGTGGTAAAGGTGAACATTCAGCAACAGCATATGGTGTGCTTCATTTTTCGTCAAAGTAAAAGATAAATGAACATAAAATGAAGAAAGATTAAAAAATAAATGAAGCTCATTTTCAAATCTGCATTGCAAGAGAAACAGGCAGGAGAACTCTCCTTGGATCTGACGATTTCCAGGAAAACCAGATGATTTTCAATGGCAGGAAAAGCGAATATCCAAGGGAAAAAAGTCTGTTGAAAAAAAAAAATCACGAAACGCTTAATTACCATGAGTCTCTTATCAAATCCCGTTTTCCAATCCAGGTTTACATGATTGTACAGTCGACAGAGTGCCATCCACGGTCATCAGGGTATACATCGGCTCTTCAGCATGCATTAATCAGACCAGTTCAGTGGTGGCAACTGTGTGAGTGAATGCAATATGTTCAGCCATTTTTCTGGTTGTGGATTAGGCATAGGCTTTGTCTTTTTAGGGGAAATTTGATGTTGTGCTTGTCACAAATAGTAAATAATGGTGAGATGTTTGAAGAAGGTGCAATTGTCAACTGTTAGAGAGTTGAGTGGACTGAATAGACTACAAAAATGAGCAAATTGGACCCACGAATTTTGATTTGTTTTTGGAAAGTAAACAAGCTGGGAATGCATGTTGTTACTTTTTCAAAAGAGATGAACTACACAAATTTATGGGTTTAGCAGAATTCTTTGAACATGTGCACTGCCTGAAACATATAGATGTTTTAGGAGCGCTGGAATGCAATCTGAGTTAACAGGATTTCTTGATCAGATTAATGTTTATCCTTTTTTTTTAACACTATTAACACAGACCCTCGTTCTGCTCTATGTGCCCAGTGAACACTGCCATCATAACTCTCTCTCAAATTCCCCCAGGACACCAGATTTTGACCATTTATAGTTAATTTTCCTTAAAAGCCTAAATCCAACAGTGACTTTATTTTTGTACAGTGGAATAGAGCTATCATTCATCTTCTTGATGATAAGTGTTTTAAAAGTCAAAATGATCATTTTGTTGTTGTTTGATTGAGTTGAAAATGACATACTTCGAACAAAGAGCACTGGTTGAGTGCTTAAAGATGCCAACAGGTTGGTTGTTTTCTCTTCAAATTAACCAATGAGATCGACTGATAGTAGTTTGCTAACTGGTATGATATGATGTAGGAAGGATTGTATGTGTACGCTGACACCACTGGTTAAAAATTCTCCGAGAAATGTGGTCATATGTATTTTTAGAAGACCGTCGCTATCATTCTTGCAACGTGTCCTGAGTGACAGATGGCTTGCCGGGAGTATTTTTGCCCCACGTTGCCGAGTGGTAAGTCAGGCGCTGCGATCATTCTCGCAGCATGCTGCAAAAATGTTAAACGAACATGCCTGGGTTTTATTTTGACTGTGTGACAACCCAGATAAGTGATACGTCATATGTACCTCTGTGTGGGCTTGGTTATGAACAGGAAGAACTGAAATACTTAAAAAGACAATAATAATGTCCACGATAAAGGATATTGTTCTTTCAGTGCCAAGTTATATGCATGACAGTTGAGACAAACTGAGACACCTTCTTTTTTTTTTAAAGAAATTTATGCAACTGAAATATTCATGCTCTCTGTGTTTGTGTGTGTGTGTGTGTGTGTGTACAGTCACTTTTTTCAATTACTTTCTGTTTGTAATTTTCCTATCACGAAAGAGTTTCCAAAACTGCTCAAATTCCGTTTTAGGTGGAGGGGGGATGGTGTGGATTGGCAAGGTGGGGTGGGGGTGGGGGGGTGGGGGTTTCCCTCCCTCTCCCTGGGTTCCACATCAAGGCGTTGCCCCTGGATCTCACCAGGGTCTAGACAGCCCCCGGACCATGGCCTTTTCAGATATTTTTCAAGTCAGCTAGTCTCCAGCCTGAGAAACACGGGCTAAAAGCCACCATTTTGCTTGAATAGTTAGCATGCGCTGGGCCTCGTTTGGCACTGCTGTTGGCCACTTTGCACGAGTGGTGAGGTCAGGGCTGTACTGCAGTCTGTGCACCAGGTAACTTCCAGCAGCTTTCTCTGTGCCACACAGGGCCAAGATCACCTGGGAAGAGGTAATTTGCATGTGTCGCACCCTTGCTCAGGCCAAGATCATCCAGGAAGCGATCATTTATTATCATTATTATTATAATGAATACTTAGTTAGCGCCTATCCTCGGCTAGAGAGCAAGCTCTAAGCACTTTACAATCCACACTCGCTTACACAACGGGCTGCCTACCTGGGTAGTGCCAACTGAAGAGCTGTCAGCTGGAGCTTCATTCAGTCGTTTCCCTTGTCATCCAGTCAATATTGTTCAATATCGTTCAAACAATTTCTATACTTCCTTCATTCTTTCCATTTCTCATGCAGGATGCATGCTATGTGGAACGTGTCATCCATACCAACGGCCAAACTATCCATCTCTTCTGAAAGTTGGTGATGGGATTTTACGTGTGTGCAAGATGTTATGCGTGCGTTCACACACGGAACCTCGGTTTATAGTCTCATTCGAAGGACTGTATGGGAAATGGAGTCAGAACCAATGTTAACTCAGAGGGAAAAATCCCCCTGTACTGAAACGGCCCAGCAGAGATTCGAACCTGCAACTCCAGGATCACGAAGATTACACAAGTCCAGCACTCTACCACTAAGCTGTTCCAGCCCAACATTTTGGATGTGTGTTTTGTCCTTTTTCTTGCTGATATCACCAAGGTAATTTGCTTGTTTATTATGCCCCTTGTATTGGTTGATATCATTGTGATGAATTGCATGTGTGTTGCAACCCTTGCCATGATTCATATTACCAAAGGGAGGTAATTTGCATGACCAAGGCGAGGTAATTTGCATAAGTGTTGTGCTAACTGTGATGGTATGCTGCTGTAGCTGCCTATTTGGCAGTGTTTTCTGCCCATAGTTGTTACACAATGAATCTTATGTAATGACCTTGTTTGTGTGTGTGTGTGTGTGTGTGTGTGTGTGTGTGTGTTGTGTGTGAGTGCATGTATTCTATGGTAAACCTTGCCATGATCTTTTCTTGCCAGTTCAATGCACAAGTGTAACAAAACTTGGCAGAATTGTTGAGATCATTTCCTCATGTATCACCCAATGGCCATACATGAAAGTAATGACTGGTAACCATCAGGTCAAGTCAGTAGATGGCATGAATGGCTGAGTGTTCTTGACTTCACTCTCATTTTGAATGGGGGGAAGGGGGATGAGACATTGAAAGGTGCTTGACATGTTGCTTAGAGTTCTGGGCTCGCACAACCTGCTTCCAAGTAAAGATGCCCGCTCAGGGTGTGATCACAGGTTCACTCGCCAATGGTGCTTGCTCCCCCGACTTTTGGGAGGATGGCTGTCATTTGTTGTTAATTTTTCATGCTTTTTTTTTAGTGCCTAAGATGCATACAGTACAGTTAAGTTAGAGCAGGAAATATTGAGTGATATTACTGTGTAAAAAATTACCAAATGAATCATATGCTGTAAACACCAAACACCCCATGTGCAGTAGTTAACGCTAAATAACTCATTATGGTCGGTAAACATTAAATGAGTTATAAATGCTATATAAACACTGGATCATTCAAAATGAGGTGTAGATGCTATGAACACAGCTAGCTGCAAAGCAAGGCGACTGAAGGTGGATATCGAAGCAAAAGGCGCCGAATATGAGAAGATAAGTGGTTTCTCGTTCTTCGTTTTCATTGTCCTAAATGTTGTTTGTTTTTGCCTGAAGAAGACCCAAGAGGTCGAAATGCATCATGTCCTGTAATCTGTTTGTCTGTATTGTCATGCAGAAATGATATCCTTTCTTTTTAAAGCATGAACTCTGAATCATTAAAAATGATTCATTGTACGCCGAAAACACGGCAGTTATTCATCATGTGCTGTGAGCACCAGCTGACTCACAGCTGTGTGTAAAGATTAAATCCTTGTGCGCTGTGAACAACTCTTTGTGCACTGTGAACAACTTTTGTGCACTGTAAACAACTCTTTGTGCACTGTAAACAACTCTTTGTGCACTGTGAACAACTCTGTGCGCTGTGAACAACTCTTTGTGCACTGTAAACAACTCTGTGCGCTGTGAACAACTCTTTGTGCACTGTGAACAACTCTTTGTGCACTGTAAACAACTCTTTGTGCACTGTAAACAACTCTTTGTGCACTGTAAACGCTGGGGGACTGTTGATATGCTGCAGCACAACGTTCTGGTCAATTCCTCCAACACCACCCTCAACATGAGCAACGGCCAGGTGGCCAAAGCGTTGCTGGAGGTGGGCGGCGTGGAGATCCAGGAGGAGCTCAAGGCGTCCTATCCCCAAGGGCTGCCCATGGGCGGCATCGCCATCACCGGGGCTGGCAAGCTGATGTGCAACAAGCTCATCCATTGTTGCCTGCCCGAGGAGAAGGATGAGGAGAAGATGGAACTGGTGTGTGTGTGTGGAGAGAGAGAGAGAGAGAGAGAGAGCGCGAGAGTATGTGCGTGTGTGTGTGTGTGTGAGAGAGAGAGAGGGAGGTGCAAGAGTGTGTGCGTGTGTGTGTGTGAGAGAGAGGCGCGAGAGTGTGTGCGTGTGTGTGTGTGTGTGTGAGAGAGAGAGAGAGAGAGCGCGAGAGTATGTGCGTGTGTGTGTGTGTGAGAGAGAGAGAGCAAGAGTATGTGTGTGTGTACATACATGTGTGTGTGTGTGTGTGAGACAGAGAGAGAGAGAGAGGAAACGAGAGTATGTGCGTGTGTGTGTGTGTGACAAAGAGAGAGAGTGAGAGCATGTGCATGTGTGTGTGTGTGTGTGTGAGACGGAGAGAGAGAGAGAGAAAGAGTGAGAGCATGTGCGTGTGTGTGTAATGGATGAGGGGAGGGCAGGGATGGGGTGGGGATAGGGGAGGTGGTGGGAAAGGAGTTTTGTATCCCTGGTGTGCTTGTACATGGGCATTTTCTTGGCAGGATATGAACTAGGAACGATAGGCAGGATTAGTGATACAAGACCTGCAGATAGCTGTTGGATGAGAGAGACTGTTAAGACCTTTCTGTCTGGTCCGTTTATTTCTTAGATGTTGCCAGAAGAATAGTAATGTATCCCGCGGAAGGAAAGAGGAGCCATGGAGGAGTGTCGGGGAGGGAGCATAAAGAAGAGGGAGGGGGCTAAGAGATGGAAGAGGGGAGGGGGAGGCGCTGAGCATGAGGCCTTCTTCTTCAGTCTGGTTCTGTGGCCAAGTGATTCAAATCATCAGCAGAGGGCCATGTCGTGAGTGTTAACTGAGTACATGGCCAGGTGATTCAAATCATCAGCAGAGGGCCATGTCGTGAGTGTTAACTGAGTACATGGCCAGGTGATTCAAATCATCAGCAGAGGGCCATGTCATGAGTGTTAAATGAGTACATGGCCAGGTGATTCAAATCATCAGCAGAGGGCCATGTCATGAGTGTTAAATGAGTACATGGCCAGGTGATTCAAATCATCAGCAGAGGGCCATGTCGTGAGTGTTAACTGAGTACATGGCCAGGTGATTCAAATCATCAGCAGAGGGCCATGTCATGAGTGTTAAATGAGTACATGGCCAGGTGATTCAAATCATCAGCAGAGGGCCATGTCATGAGTGTTAAATGAGTACATGGCCAGGTGATTCAAATCATCAGCAGAGGGCCATGTCGTGAGTGTTAACTGAGTACATGGCCAGGTGATTCAGTTCATCAGCAGAGGGCCATGTCATGAGTGTTAACTGAGTACAGCCGTTACAGAGTAGCAGCAGCTCAGGGTCTTTTCTGTTGGGTGACCTCACGATGACCTGAGGTCGAGCTACTACAGGGCTTTTTGCGCTGGCAGGAGAGGGGCCTGGGCGTTGCTGCTGTGTTGGTTAGTTATAAAGGAGTGATGCCTCTGACAGTCTTTGATCCACAAAAGAAAAAAAAAAGGAAGTGCCTTAATGTGTTCTGATTGGTTTTTGTGATAGTGTTACTTTTTTTTCCATTGTTTTATGTTTTGAACTTCCCTGGCAGTAAAAGCGAACGCTGAACTTTAACCTGACATCGGACATGTCAACAGGCTGTGCAGGAGGCGGTGACAAAATGCCTGGTCGAAACTGAGAAGCTAGGCTTGACCTCAATCGGCTTTCCCTCACTGGGCACCGGAAACTTGAAGTACCCTGCCCCCCTGGTGGCGCGCACTATGTTCAAATCAGCATTGGATTATGGACGGCAGCATGGCAACACGTGTATCTCTGACGTCTTTTTCATCCTACACAAGAAGGACGAGGAACTGACAAAGGTCAGGTTTTACGTTGCGCTGTACTGTGCTGTGTCGTCTGTTTTTATGCTTGGTTGTCATTCTGCAGTGCTGTCCTGTTTTATGTCGGGGTGTCGCTGTGCTTTTCAGGGCTGTCTTGTGCAGTGCTGTCCTGTTTTATGTCGGGGTGTCGCTGTGCTTTTCAGGGCTGTCTTGTGCTGTGCTGTCCTGTTTTATGTCGGGGTGTCGCTGTGCTTTTCAGGGCTGTCTTGTGCAGTGCTGTCCTGTTTTATGTCGGGGTGTCGCTGTGCTTTTCTGCAGTGCTGTCCTGTTTTATGTCGGGGTGTCGCTGTGCTTTTCTGCAGTGCTGTCCTGTTTTATGTCGGGGTGTCGCTGTGCTTTTCAGGGCTGTCTTGTGCTGTGCTGTCCTGTTTTATGTCGGGGTGTCGCTGTGCTTTTCAGGGCTGTGTTGTGCTGTGCTGTGCTGCAGGTGGGTTTTTTGTTGTTTGTTTTTTTAATGAGCATGCGCACATAATGACAAAAATGGTTTATTGCTTCTGTGCTGTGGAGTGCTGTTCTGTGCTGCGCTGTGGAGTGCTGTGCTGCGCTGTGGAGTGCTGTTCTGTGCTGGGCTGTGGAGTGCTGTGCTGCGCTGTGGAGTGCTGTGCTACGCTGTGGAGTGCTGTTCTGTGCTGCGCTGTGGAGTGCTGTTCTGTGCTGCGCTGTGGAGTGCTCTTCTGTGCTGCGCTGTGGAGTGCTGTTCTGTGCTGCGCTGTGGAGTGCTGTTCTGTGCTGCGCTGTGGAGTGCTGTTCTGTGCTGCGCTGTGGAGTGTTGTTCTGTGCTGTGGAGTGCTGTTCTGTGCTGTGGAGTGCTGTTCTGTGCTGTGCTGTGGAGTGCTGTGCTGCGCTGTGGAGTGCTGTTCTGTGCTGCGCTGTGGAGTGCTGTTCTGTGCTGTGCTGTGGAGTGCTGTGCTGCGCTGCGCTGTGGAGTGTTGTTCTGTGCTGCGCTGTGGAGTGTTGTTCTGTGCTGTGCTGTGGAGTGCTGTTCTGTGCTGCGCTGTGGAGTGCTGTTCTGTGCTGTGCTGTGGAGTGCTGTTCTGTGCTGTGGAGTGTTCTGTGCTGCGCTGTGGAGTGCTGTTCTGTGCTGCGCTGTGGAGTGCTGTTCTGTGCTGTGCTGTGGAGTTCTGTGCTGCGCTGTGGAGTGCTGTTCTGTGCTGCGCTGTGGAGTGCTGTTCTGTGCTGTGCTGTGGAGTGCTGTTTCTGCGCTGTGGAGTGCTGTTCTGTGCTGCGCTGTGGAGTGCTGTTCTGTGCTGTGCTGTGGAGTTCTGTGCTGCGCTGTGGAGTGCTGTTCTGTGCTGCGCTGTGGAGTGCTGTTCTGTGCTGTGCTGTGGAGTGCTGTTTCTGCGCTGTGGAGTGTTGTTCTGTGCTGCGCTGTGGAGTGCTGTTCTGTGCTGTGCTGTGGAGTGCTGTGCTGCGCTGTGGAGTGCTGTTCTGTGCTGCGCTGTGGAGTGCTGTTCTGTGCTGCGCTGTGGAGTGCTGTTCTGTGCTGCGCTGTGGAGTGCTGTTCTGTGCTGTGGAGTGCTGTGCTGCGCTGTGGAGTGCTGTTCTGTGCTGTGCTGTGGGCAGTGCAATATTACACAGTGCTGTGACGTGCAGTGCCGCACCAGTAAGATCAACGATGCTGTTCTGCACACGTTGTGCCACACAGGATTTTGTACTGTGTCGTGCTGTGAAGTGTTGTCGTGTCTTTTGTGAGTGCAGGGTGATGCTGTGTTGTGATGTGTGCTGCTGTTGCTTGCCTGCTGAATGGCGTCTTTTTTGTGACAGGTGTTCAGAGCGGAGCATGAGACCTACAGGGAGATGTCTTTGGCTTCTGCCAGTGCTCAGCGACAAGAAGGTCAGACCCAAAATAAACAACAACAACAAATGTTGATGGCATGCTTGTGTGTGTGTGTGTGTGTGTGTGTGTGTGTGTGTGTGTGTGTGTGTGTGTGTGTGTGTGTGTGTAGTTACGTGTGTCAAATGTGTGTACATAGGGGAGAGAGGGGAAGGAAGGGAGGCAGGCCATCTTACCCTGTTCAGAAGAAAACTTGGATGACATGTTTCAGCGGCTCAGTTGATGCATCACTTCTGGCTTCATTGTCCTGCGTTATCATTGCTGCTGGGAATAGGGTGACATGCGTACTCATCATTCTTTTTCCATGACCACGGTGAAAAAATCTTGGCATCCCTGAGTCTGCTGCTGTCAGTTCACCCTTGTTTGTCATGGAAAGGGTCTTCACACCCAGCTTTCGTGGTGACATCAGTGCTAGTGTCCTCTCCACATTAATCCCCATGGTGAGTTGACATCAGCGTGTAGGTATTGGCAGGTTCGAGGGGGATTATTGTTGGACAGGTGTGGTGGCCATCAGAGAAGGATCTTCACTTCCACTGGCTCTGTGACTCTGCAATCAGTGCCATCGATTGGGGCCACTGTCCGTCACTCTGCATAGTGCATGATTGGGCATGCTCGTCACTTGCAATCAGTGCATCGATTGGGCACTGCTCCGTCACTCTGCATCAGGCCATCGATTGGGGCCACTGGCTCCGTCACTTCAATCAGTGCCACATGGGGACTTGGTAATGCATGCAGTATTGTCATAAAACAATGAGTAAGGTATTCTGCATATTTTGATCAGAACAGCATGACACTCAAGGGACTCGGAATTTGCAGGCTCAGGGGGTTTCCTAGGCAATCAAGATGATATCTCAGTGGCTGTAAGGTGACAGCTGAGTTTTTTGACCTTTAGGGGAACTGGGATTAATGTTGGATAACTTCTTGACTGGATTAAAATTTTGTATTAATTTTTTTCACAGAATAGATTTCAGTATGTCAACATTGGCAAAAGCAAAAACATGATACAAATGGTATTCTTCAAGGTAGCATTTTAGGACCCATTTTGTTTATACATTTCATAAATGATGTGCCTGATGTAAGCTGTTTTTCTTTGTTGTTTTAATTTTGGATGATGATGACAAAGCTTATGGAGGCGTTCTTTGTTGTTTTGATTTTGGCTGATGATGACAAAGTTTATGGAGGCGTTCTTTCTGATGGAAGAAGATGTTTGCAGCAAACTTGCACAGACAAGTTGATTTATGTGGACAAATAACTGGCAGATAGGATTCAATAAAAAAAAACTGTAAAACTTGCTCATTGGTCTCCAGGTGTATATATCATCTCGATGGCTGTAAATTAAAATCTGTAGATGTGGAGAATGATTTAAGGGTAATGGTTGACAAAAATCATTTGAACAGCATTCTATATCACAATTACTAACCTAAAGGCAAATGGAATACACGGGATGAGATGACTTCGCATCACTTTCAGTTCAAAACTAACAATATCATGGTACCACTTTTAAAATCCCTCCTTAAATGTTTTCATCCTTATTGTGAGATTGAATGTGTTATTGCTTGTTTTGTTCTGAAGGTAGTAGCTAGAGTGTGTTGTGAATTGAGTTGTGACATTTCAGAGGATGAACCCAGCTATGACCCAGAACGACGGCCAAGGGAATAGACTCTTGTGAGTGTGAAACACATTTTAAGTTGTGTGTGAATGTCTGTGTATATATGTGTTGTATGCATGTGTGGGTATGTGTGTGTGCGTGCATCATGTGTGTATGAGTGTGTGTGTATGTGTGTGTGTACGCCTATGTATATATGCATGTTTTGTATGCACATGGGTGTGTATGTGTGGGTGTGGGTGTGTGCACGTGCGTGTGCATGTGTGTGTGTTGACTTGTGTAGGGTATCGTGAATTTCTTTTGCTGTGTTGCAGTGGAACAGTATGTTCAGAAAAGAGCAGGAAGAAATTATGACTCCGACAAAGCTTGAATGGCACTTGGCACACTCAGAGTTTTGCATGTCATCATGTTTTTGAGTGAAACTGGTGGTAGACACAGAGAACCCGGGATCAACTGTAGGTCAGTCCTTAAACTGCCCAGAGTTGACAGTGTTCTGATCTCATGGATGCATGTGGGAATCCTGGAAGCTAGTATTCCAGTGTTCTTGTAAAATCTCAGCTCTGCTAGCTCCATTCGGGGCTACAGGTCGGCTATCTGCACCACCATTCGCCAACTCGGCAGCCCTTCTTTTGAGAATTTCCTTCTCAGAGAGGTATCTAGGGGGGTGGCCCTTCGGGAAGCTCAGTCCCCTAGGCGCATTCCCCTTTGGGACCTCTCTATTGTGCTGGACGCTCTCAGAAAACCCCCTTTTGAGCCCATAGCCTCCCTTCCCTTTGACCTTCTCTCCTTCAAGACCACCATTCTCCTCGCCCTGGCCTCGGCCAGAAGACGAAGTGAGATTCATGCCCTCAGTGGGGATCCCAGAGACATCGCCTTCCACAGGGACGGCTCTGTCTCTCTTGAAGTTTCTTCCAGAGTTCTTAGCTAAGAATCAGGAACGGACACTGCCTCTCCTTCCCTTGTCATCCGCTCACTGGCGGATATCTTAGGAAGAGGGGAGAGCGGGGGAGACATGGACCTGTGCCCTTCCAGGTGTCTGAGATACTACTGGGAACGCTCGCGCCCCAGGCGCTCCTCCCAGAGACGTCTCCTTATTTCTATCAACCCAATAATAATACAGACATCTCGGCTGGCACTATCTCTAGGTGGCTTTCCAGGACGGTGAGATCTGCCTACGCCCAGGCGTACAGGGATCTCCCGTCCCATCTCCCCGGGCCCATGAGGTCAGAACGCTGGCCACTTCAGCAGCGTTTCAGCACTCTGTCCCCTTGCGCCTTCTCCTGGAGGCAGCCTACTGGCGTTCGGAAAACCCCTTTGTAAACTTTTATTTAAGGGATATCCGCATGATCAGGGCTGACGGTTCTAAAGGATCTCCTTTGTGGCGGCCAGTGCAGCCATAACGGTTAAGCCCAAGAACCACTAGGGCGCTCGACCCTCCTCCTATTCCTTTAAATTCTGCTATGGTCTGACATGGTATAGTATATGACGCCAAAATGGGGAGTTTTTATTATACTCCCTGTTTGGCTAGTATACTTACCATGTCAGACTCTAATGCCTGCCCTACCTTCCCCTCTAGCGCCAGGGTTCTCGGGGTTACCTTGCGCACAGGCCTCGCTGAATGAGGTATAGGAAGCAGACACCGGCTTCTTCCGTTGGCGGAAGTAGGGTGGGCGTCAAGTGACTGTCTTATGACTGCATTTGCCACAAAAAATTTTGGCCTGGCAGAGCTGACTAACTGCTGTTGAATGCTATGGTCTGACAAGGTAAGTATACTAGCCAAACAGGGAGTATAATAAAAACTCCCCTTTTCTGGTAAAATAGAACATTGGGCATCATTCATGACCCATAATGAAAATACCTACAAATTTTCAGAAAGATCGGCCAGAAGTTTTGTCTGGAGTGAGTGGAACACATGTTGACCATGGACAGACACAGACAGACACACAGACAACATTTCTTCATTCCCATTGTAAAGTACTCCCTGTTCTGTAAGAACTGGGGGTACAAAAAATATGCTGTCCTTTTTCTCTCATGTTTTTCTGTCCAACCAAATGTCTTATTCTCACCTGGCGTGGAACAGTACTATGTTATTAGGATTGCTCAAAAAACAAGATAGGGAGAACAGGGAGGAAACTTCGCTATAGACCCCAGATGGGTCAGCTAGCATGATCACCCTTAGCGAGTTCACATCATTGTGCCGTAATAGAACTAGCTCAGTTTTTCTTCTTTTCCCTGGTGGAAGAACACGCCATTTCAGCCCCGTAATTTTTGGTCTTCATTTGGATATGGATTTCCACAAGTAATATTTCAATTTTTTGTTGTTGCTTTTCCTTCAGATGGAGAAACTTCTTTTCACGATCCATGGCTGGGAATTTCAACTGATAATTCCCTTAATTTACTATGCGTCACTAATCCTCTGTGACTGTTGTCCATTTTGTCATTTGCAGTAGCTTCACCCGAGTGGGCTGCAAAATCTTCTAACTTTGACAGCTTCAAGTATTGGCTTCTTCTGTTGTGAGTGGGCTGTTCAGAAGACTTGCATGAGACCTATGTCTCTGTATGAGATATTCTCTGGTCTTGTTTCTGTGTGTTCTCTGGTCTTGCTGTTTGACCTGTGTGAGGTTTGGTCGTAGGCTTCATTACATGTGATGTGTGATTGCAACGTTAGTGTCATCTTGAAGACAGTCCACCAGTTTTGGCCAGAGAATTAGCTGCCTGTCCCAGTAGTCACAACTGTTCAGCACAGGGTCTGAGGCCAGTGGGGACAGGCCAGCATCTGCCTCCCTCCCCATCTGCGCTCTTGACCAGTCAATGCCTTTCAGTAGAAAGTTGGCTTGGGAATCATAACTTCTGTGGGCCATTGGAGAACACGCCCCCATGGATGCACTAGTTTGGATTACTGCCAGAGTGGAGCCTATCCAGAAGGGGTCCTTGATGCAAAAGGGCAAGCCTCAGTTTGGGGCTGGGAGGACTGGACGACCTCTGACCTTCAAAATGAAGGTCTGTTCGGTGTGAGTGCAAGAAAATGTGTCTGGGATGAGAAAGAAAAGTTGTGTTTTTTTAATGATGATAATCACGCTGATGATGTACCAGTGTCAAATTTAGAATTTCGCTTGCTAAGCCTGTTTTGGTTGGTGACTTGGGACACTCTCCCTGCTTTGTATTTTGATCCTTCTCCCCCCCCCCCCCCCCCCCGTCCCACCCTTCTGCTGGGGTTCATGTTATG
Source organism: Conus ventricosus (assembly GCA_018398815.1). NCBI lineage: Eukaryota > Metazoa > Mollusca > Gastropoda > Neogastropoda > Conidae > Conus > Conus ventricosus. Next base: position 132,911,400 of record CM031597.1, on the reverse strand, counting down.
TTCTTTTTGAGGGCCCCATTTTAGATGAACTTGTTCATCAGTCTCAGTGGTCCAAAGATGCCATGGTTTCAGGACACGTTTACCCATTCATTGGTTGACTTGCTGTATGTCTTTTATTGGGTTCATCTCCTGTTTATTTCATGGTATGCATTCTGTCAAGAACATCTCCCTCATTGAAGTTACAGAAGTGGCCGTGCCTGTCAAACTTGTTCATGCATTCCTGCGCCTTTTGACCAAGCCCAGGTTTGTCATTATTTTGTGAGTCAGTCTTGTCCTCGACGCTGTAAGTGTCGTTTTTGAGTGAGCAGCGTTACTTGATTGTCAAATAAGAACCTATCCACCAGGTCCACAATTTGCCCAATAGTAAGGTAGAGAGTATTCTATCATCAGGAAGGTAGAGAGTATTCTATCGTCAGGAAATATGTTCCGTCCCCGTTGAGGTGCTTCAGGTGCCAGAAGTTTGGCCATGTCAGGGACCGCTGTTCAGGGCAAGAGGTATGCGGTGTTTGCTGCAAGGCAACCCATGATGGGCCGTGTCAAGATCCGGCACATTGTGCTAACTGCGGTGGCGACCATCCCTCTTCTTCACGAAACTGTCCTCTTTGGATTCAAGAATCCGCTATACAACGCATTAAAACAGAAAAGAAGATCTCGTTTTTTGAAGCCCGGAAACAGGTTGTGGGCAGTCAGATGCCGACAGCTTCTTCCTATGCTTCAGCTGTAAGAAAGTTCCCTCAGTTCCTACTCGGTCAGTCTGCTGTCAGACTGATGACTTTACGTTTTCGAAAACATTGCAAGGAAGAACTGTCAACTCTGGTGGAAGCAGGTCCACCACCTTCCAACCAAAGTGACTGCCCCTGGTGGAGGCAAAAAGTCCGCCACCCTCAGACTGCCCAGCAGTCTACAACATCTGCTGCTGGGCAGATTAAAAAACCAGCAATTCCCCTCGAACTCCTCTGTCCAGTGCCGTGCGGGCAAGGGAGTTCAACCAGTGTGGAGATGGTGGAGATGAGGAAGAACCTCCACCATCTCCCAAACCCAGACCTTACCTGTTGGCAAGTCTGCCAGCAGGTCTGAAGACCAACACAGTCCAGTACAAACCTCAAATAAATTTACACCTTTAGCAACAGACGTTGAAGAGGAGATGACCTGATCTCTCTCCTTTTCGCCCTCTGCACCATGGATAGTACAATATTCCATTGGAATATCCGTGGACTAAATTCCAACTTCGAGGAGCTGCAGCTTCTGTGTCGATCAATAAAATCTTCCGTCGTGGCTCTTCAGGAAACTCAAATTCAAAGCCAGAAGACCTTTACTCTTTCTTTCTTTAATATTCTTTCAAAACCTGCACAACCATCCACGTTGGGACTGTCAGGCGGTGTTGCCCTTCTCCTACACAAAACTTTGTTGTATAGTCCTGTCGCTCTGTCTACCTCCCTTCAGGCTGTAGCTGCGAGAGTCACTCTCCACAAGACTGTGACAATCTGTTCTCTTTATCTACCTCCTTCTGTCCCGGTTTGTCGTCAGGACCTTGTCAGTCTGATAGGTGAACTTCCTCGACCTCTTTTGCTGTTGGGTGACTTTAACGGTCACAATCCTCTTTGGGGTAGTGTCAGTTCGTCATCCAGAGGTCTGCTAATTGAGGATGTCTTTCGGATTTGGATTTGTGTTGTCTGAACGACGGATCCGCAACTTACCTCCACTCTTCCACAGGTTCACTTTCGTGTTTAGATTTGTCGGTTTGTGACCCCTCGCTGGTCTGGACTATGAGTGGTCTGTCCATGACGATCTGCACGGAAGTGACCATTTCCCTGTCCTTCTACAACCCGTCATAACTGAACAGTCTCTGTCTCTCAACATTTAAATTATACGAAAGCAAACTGGGATCTATTTGCAGCCACTATTTCTAAGGCGTTCCAGGACGCTGATTTTCTTCAGAGTCCGGACCAGCAGAATCACTGACTAACACTGTAATCAGTGTGCTAAAGCTTGTATTCAGTGTCTCCCGATATAAACTTCAAATGCCAAAAACACCCTGGTTTGATTCAGACTGCCAACAAAATTTCCAAAGTTCGAAAACGGGCTCAGCGTCAGGTATACCAACGACCTTCGGGTCCCAACGCTCGAGCCCATCAAAAACTCTGTGCCAAATCGAGACACACTTTTAAAATCAGTAAACGTCGGCCCTGGAAAAGTTTTTGCCCCAGGCTGACATCGAAAACCCCAAGAAAAAAGTGGGGAAAACATCTTTTAAGAAAATAAAGGAAGAAACCTTCCCCTGGAACCTCTAAAGTTTTCTGTTTTTATACAGAAAAAAAAACAGTTGCTAATCTGTTGCTTAAAACCTTGAAAAGAATTCCTCCTTTCTACAAATAAACCCACTTTTGTCAAAAAAAACCCCTAAAAAAAAATCCCGAACTTTCGTCCGACAACAGGAAGACTAAAATTTCCTTTCACATTAAACGGTGAAATCTGCCTTCTTTTTGCGCGATTTTCCCGGATGGACGAAATTCTTTAAACTTTAAAAAACATTTCCCGCAAAAAGGTCTGAAAAACTGCTAAGGTATAAAACCATGTGTGGATCAGGTTTTTTCCCACCTTTGGCGGAAAGCTCATTTTCCCCCCAAACGGGAAAAGTCTTTCTAATCCTAAAAACTACCGCCCCTAGTTTTGACAGCTGTTTTGAAAAATTGATGGAGAAAAATGGTAAATGTAGGCTCTGTGGCCCCGAAAACCGTGGCCTTTTGGCGAAGAACATGTGGTTTCCCGCAAACATGGAAATCCCGGGGCCCATTGATTCGTCTGGAATTACTCTTCGGAACGCTTTTTTGAACAGGGAGCATGCGGGCAATTTTCTTTGACTTGGGGAAGGCCTCGTCCACCTGGGAAATGGGGATACTCATGATCTCCACGATCTGGGTTTTGAGGTCATCTTCCGTTTTATATAATTTTTTGGCGGAAAGCAGTTTCAGGTCCGGGTTGGCACTACTCTTTGTTTTTCCACGAGCAGGAGTTTTGGGGTTCCAGGGGGGATATGTCTCTGCCCTCTTTTGTATTTAAAATCAAAAAACTTGTGAAATGTTTTAGCAGGGGTTTAGTGCTCTTGTTTGTGGATATTTTGCTGTCTGCAGGAAGCCCGTACCCGAGTGTCCAGCGCAGGTCCAGCTTTTCGTAGTAAAATCCCTCGGGGGGCGTGAAACGGTTTCCCTTTTCTCCCAAAAAAAGCGCAGTGTATTCCTTTTCCTAAATTTCGTCAGTTTTTTTTCCCGTCCTGAAATTCAAGTGGGAAATCCCATTCCCGCTGTTTTAAAAAGGGGCCAAAAATTTTGGGAGTCATTTTTGACAAAACTAACTTTTCAGCCCTATTAAAAAACCCAAAATGCTTGCCGAAAGGGATGAATATTCTGCGGGTCGTAGCCCCACCGACTGGGGGGCTGATAAGAAAACTTTGTTGACCTTACGAGGCCCTGGTCCGTTCCAAACTGGACTACGGTTGTGCTGTGTACGGCTCCGCAAGATCATCTTACCTCAAACTCTTCGACCCTATCCACCATCAAGGGCTTCGTCTCTGTCTTGGAGCGTTCCGCACCACCCCTGTGTACAGCCTGTACGCAGAGGCGGGTGAACCTTCACTGTCAACCGCAGGCTGAAACTGTCTTTGAATTATTATATCCGACTGTTCTCAGAACGCAGAATCCTGCCTATGACTGTGTCTTTGACCCTCCGTTCCAAAGTAAGTTTGAAAACAACCCGAAATGTATTCCGCCGTTTGGTCTTCGTATGCGGCCTCACGTGCGGAATGCAGGTCTAGACCTAGGAGTTGTGTCCGATTTTTCCATGTTTCCGGATCAACTCCAGTGATGATTCTAGAGCGCGTTTTCGCGGGATTACGCCGATTTTTTCGTTTGGCCGCATAAAATCGCGAGCGATGCGTCTCGAGAGCCGCTAAAAATTGAAAACGGCCGCTCTTTCGTCAGCAGTGTGCGGCATCACTGTCGATCGTTGGTTGTCGTTGACATAGCAACATCAGAAAGGGCAATAATTCTGGCAAAGTTGCAAAGCCTAGCCGTTAAAAACTGCCGACGATTCTCATTGGTTGACAAGTTTTTTTAGTTCCGAGCTCAACCAATCAGAAAAATTGTATTAGTATGACAGTTTTTGAAGCGCCATTGTTCTCCCACATGCTTCGAAGCCTGCATGCCGTCGTGACCTCGTTTCAAAGGAGACAATATCTTTCACATGAAGCGTTCAAGCACCCTGTTTTCCTTCGCTTTCACAAAAGCAAAAAAGAGTTGCTCAGGTACCAGCAGTACTTCGGACAATACTGATAATGAACGGATTTCCACCGTGAATGAGTTAGGTGATGAAGAAGGGGCTGGTGTTGAAATATGTGAGGCAGTCAATTCGAATTCGATTTCGAGTGAAGAACCATCGACTTCGATGGAAGAACCCGGAGAACTTGAAGAAGAAGAACCGAAAACTAGTGAGCAGAAGGAGAAAATGCAGCTGTTCAAAACTTTTCAAGTATCTTGGATGAAAGAATGGCCCTGGCTAGCAAGGACGACGACGGCAACATGCTGTGCACTGTGTGTTCGAAGCATGGAAAGAAAAACGCCATGACGAAACTGGGTGCAAAAATTACCGTCCACTACACTGACACGCCTTGATGGAAGAGTGGTCTGTGGCAAGGAAACAGTCCTCCACAATATGTATCCACGGGATGTAACAAAAACTTTGTTCAAATTGCTGTTTGACTACCACAAGGATAGTTTTCCAAATCTCCTTGTACTTGCTAAGTTAGCGCTCATCATGCCATATCACACTGCTGACTGTGAACGGGGATTCAGTTCCCAAAATGCCATCAAGACTGCACGCAGAAACAGAATGAAGGAAGACAGCCTGAATGTTTTGATGACAATCAAATGTGAAGGCCTGCAGTAGAAGACCATGACTTTACAACAGCAGCAGCTGTTTGGAAAGAGAAAAAGGACAGAAGGATATACAAAAAGTAGCACTTCTTTCTGGGTTTTTTTCTTCTTTTTTTTATATAGATTTTGTGACTCATACACACTGTTTGGTGCTGGTGCTGCAGAAATCAAGAACTTGGTGAGTTTTACAAGTGTATGACATGTTCTGTACCTTTTTTTTCCTTTCTATTTTTTTTTCAGGCTGTACTGTGTGTTCTCAGTCACTTCAATTCATCGTTGTATTACTACATTTACTTTAGCCAAGTAATGTTGCTGGCTTTGATGAATAGTCGCAAATATTTGGAGCCTCCCTTTCTTTGCCCAAGAGACCCCTGGGGCTCCCTTTTTGCTTCTGAGGGAGGCATTGGGCTCCCTTTTTTGAAATCCTAGAATCAACACTGAACCTCCGTGGACCTTTTTCACACCAGAGATTTGTTTCGACCTCGCAGCTTTTCGCAAAGAGTCTACCAGCTCTCTGGCATACAAGGCATTGTATGCTGAGCTCTGTTCCAAATTCCCATCCTGTCAAAAAGTTTTCACTGACGGTTCCAAGTCTGAAGATGGAGTGGCCTGTGCAGCCTACTGCCCTGGGGCTCCTTCTCAGATACTGTTGGAACATATACATTCCGATGCTTCTGTCTATTCTGCTGAACTTACTGCTCTGGTACTGGCTTTGAAGATAATCTCCCATTCTTCGAAGAGGGACTTTCTGGTTCTGTCGGATTCGCTGTCAGCTTTGGAGGCCATAGCTGGCCGCAACCTTCAGCATCCAGAACTTTTACTTTTTTTGGAACTTTTTAGCAAGTTGAAGGCGGACGGTTACAACATTACTCTTGCTTGGGTTCCTGGTCATGTTGGCATCGGCGGGAACGAAATGGTTGATCGTTTAGCCAAGAACGCCACAAGAGAGAAACTGTCCAACACTTATATCCCCTGCTCAGATGTGAAACCCAAAATTAACGATTATGTGAGAGACCTCTGGCAGGAGGATTGGAACACACAGACGACTAACAAACTCTTTCAGATCCGTCCAAACCTTAAGGACTTCCTCCCATCTACGTCGGGTGGTTGTAAAGAGGAAACGGTTCTGTGCCGGCTGCACACCGGCCATTCGTATTTTACCCATTCTTACCTATTAAAGAGTGAAGAAGCTCCGTGGTGCATTCCATGTCATGCGCCACTCACAATGAAACATGTTCTTTTAGAGTGTTGGGACTTGCACGATGTGAGACACAAACATTTTACAGCGGAGTCCATGAAGATCCTGTTCAGGGATGTCCCGCCTGACGTGATCCTTGAGTTTTTGAGAGAGATTAACATTTTTCATCTGATTTAAGATTTTACGGCAGAAAGATTTTTAACAAAGTTTCTGGTGCGTTTGTAGACGATGTCATTTAACGGAGTGTGTGAAAGTTGTTTTTTTTATATTTTTTTTATGACTGGTGAGTTGATTTTAACGTGGTGACAGCCCTGATGTGGCCCTCTGCGGTCGGCTGGGCTATAAGCAACATTATCTTATCTTATCGTCAGGAAGGTAGAGAGCATTCTATCGTCAGGAAGGTAGAGAGTATTCTATCGTCAGGAAGGTAGAGAGTATTCTATCGTCAGGAAGGTAGAGAGTATTCTATCGTCAGGAAGGTAGTATTCTATCATCAGGAAGTATTCTATCATCAGGAAGGTAGAGAGCATTCTATCGTCAGGAAGGTAGAGAGCATTCTATCGTCAGGAAGGTAGAGAGTATTCTATCATCAGGAAGGCAGAGAGCATTCTATCGTCAGGAAGGTAGAGAGTATTCTATCGTCAGGAAGGTAGAGAGTATTCTATCGTCAGGAAGGTAGAGAGCATTCTATCGTCAGGAAGGTAGAGAGCATTCTATTGTCAGGAAGGTAGAGAGTATTCTATCGTCAGGAAGGTAGAGAGTATTCTATCGTCAGGAAGGTAGAGAGTATTCTGTCGTCAGGAAGGTAGAGAGTATTCTATCGTCAGGAAGGTAGAGAGTATTCTATCATCAGGAAGGTAGAGAGTATTCTATCGTCAGGAAGGTAGAGAGTATTCTATCATCAGGACTTAATCACAGTGATTTTTGTCTTAGCACTTCATTCAAGCTGCCTTTAACATCATTTGATTTGTTTACAAATTTTTTTATTTTTTTTTGCACTTCAGTTCTCACTTTATAGGTCTTCTCCTTTCATCTGATCCTGCTAGTGTTTTATCTTTTCATGGTTTTGCTTGCTTTTTGCCTGTTTGAGCCTTTGGGGGGGGGGGGGGGGGGAGAGCAGGTACCATGCATTTCACCCTAAAACAGTAACCTCCAAGACTAAGGAGGGCTACCTTTCTTACAGCCTTTTGTGAGCCTCTGGCATCCAGTTGTTGGCTTGAGAATGGCACAGAATCATTCTCCTGTGTAGAATAAGACGAAAGAATCCATGTCTCTCATCTCACATGAACATGCTCCCACAATCCTTTTGGATGTTCAGACATTTGTTTGGACGGGTAAGTATGAGAAAAAGGAATTTGACTACTGAAAATACTTTTATGATAAACTTATCTGTCTAAACACTATGACACCCTCCCACCTCCCCACTTACTGTCGAAAAAGCATGAAAATTGAGCTGGTTCTAAGGACGCAGTGGTGTGAACTCACTAAGGGTGAACACTCTTGCTCGCCTATCCGGGGATCAAGATCAAGTTAACTCCCTGCTCTCCCAATTTTTTTTTTCTTTTGGGGGGAGGGGGGGGGGGGGGTGTTTGAGGATTGGGGGCAGGATCCTTATAACATGGCGATGTTCCGGGCCCAGTAGGGAAAAGGCATTTGTTTGGACAGGTAAATATATCGTAAAACTACTTTTAGTTGTAAAATTCCTTTCTTGATTTTTGTTGGATTTTTTTTTTTTTTTTTTTAGACAACTTTTTCCAGGAGACAAAGGAGCAGGTGAAGAAGTTCTTTGTGGGACTGGATCAGCGAGCGGTGGATGAGGCCAAAAAAGAGGTCATGACCTTTTACCATGACAGCGTAATCTCCATCGTCCACAGTGCGCCTGACCTGGACATGTGGGACGATAGACACGTCAGTGCGAAGAGAAATTGTCTGATTATTTCTCTGTCTCCCTTTCCTTCCGCCCTCCACCCCCCACCCCTAACACCACACACCACACACACACACACACACACACACACACACACACACTCATCACAATTCAGGTCAAACATTCTCCCTTACTCTTTTTACATTACAAACACTCATGTACATATGCATATGCACACCACACATGCACACACACACACACACACACACATATACACACATATGTACACATGCATACATGCATGCATACACACACACACACACACACACACACACAACACACACACACACACACACACACACTCACGCACTGAAGACGAAGTTAAATAACCAATCCTGCCCTGAAAAAGAAAAAGAAAAAACGAAATGCTGCTGAATCTCCAGCAAGTGATAGGATGGACAGTAACCATGTTTATAACAAAGACAGGAAGGAAAAAACTTGTTTGTGCACAATCTGCAAGTGTGCATGCTACGATTCTCCTTAGTCACTGTGGCCATGATGAGAGTGTGCGAACATGCATGCATGTTCATCTACACACATCACATATGTAAGAATGTAATGTGATCTGCAGAATTTATGAAAATTTCAGTTTGTTCCTGATTTGTACACCATTTGTTCCTGATGGAAAGGTTTTGGGGAAGGGATGTTTGTTGGTTGTTTTTTTTATTTGTTTGTTTGTTTGTTTTTTGTCTGTTAGCAGGATGAGCCCCAAAACTGATGAAGCTGTTGTAACCAAACTTTGTTCAAAGATGGAATGTGGTCCGGGGGGGGGGGGGGGGGGGGGGGGGTGCAGACCCATACTGTTGATCCAGATCAGATAGGGGTTCGGGGATCGTTCAGCAAAATTATGTTTGAAAATATAAAGCGGAAACTACTTAACATCTTTTATGAATTTTGGTGGACAGATTAATCAAGGATGAATCCGTTACATTTGGATGTGGATCTGTGACTGCATGTCCAGGTCAAACAGTGGACCGGAATCAGTTTAAGTTATTTGTAAGATTAACAACTAGCACTGAACATGCAGACAGTGAAGTTACACTTACAAATGGATAGTTGTCTACAAAATGATATGATTTTATGAAATATTGAAAGTTTATAGTAATATGAATGTTGATATTTTGTACTTTGTATAATTTTACTATTTTTTCAATGCAAGGGGAGTAATTTGTTCTGTCTGTATGATTACTTCCCCTGACAGAAATGATGTTTTCACTCATGAAGTGATGCAAAGGGATGATCCAAGATTACTTCGACCTCGTTGGAGGACTGAGCTTTCTGCAGTATCCTTTTCATTTTTCTTTCTTTATTTTTGTGTAGCCGCTTTTTCAGTTTATTTTGCAGCTCAACGTCTTCATGCTTGGAGGTGTCATCCAGAAATATGGAGGGTGGCTCAGAAGAAATGGGTTTCTTTCCAGACCTCATTTTTCCAAATTATCTCTGGGACACAAATTTACATTTAACTAAGACATCCGCATCATGTGTGTCAGTTTACTGTTACCAAAGCTAATGATTCTTGTTTTTGTTCATTTTTGTTTTGTAGTAGATGACTGTGAAGATTCTTGAAATTGTTTGGTGGTGATAACGGTCATGCTGTGTCTACAGAACTGACGATCATAATGGCATGCAAAGCGCGTCCAACGTGGACCTGACTCTCAACTTTCACCCTGGGTAGATTAGCCGCCAAGGATTTCGTGAAATCGTGGGTCGAATCCCCGTCCATCGCACCTTGAAAGATTGCTGACCTGACGTTCAACTGAACGCAATGCCAAACTGATACACAAGCAGGTCTGTTGTGGCATTGTTAATCAGCTTTTGTTTTTTGTTTTTTTTAAATGCGTTTTATTACACAAACAAGAAACATACAGAAAAAAGGCCACCTAAAATTCAGCCCATATAGTAATTCATGTGACCTATGTACATATACGTCTGCCAGTGAATTACATACACTGGAAAGGCCAAGACATAACAAAAAGAAAAAACAACAACAACTAGAGGAACAAACGAAATAGAAACACACCACACACACATTCTAACAACACACACACACACACACACACACACACACACAAATGCGCGCGAAGCACGCACGCACACGGCACACGCACACACACACACACCACACACACACACACACGCAGAAAGAGAGAGAGAGAGAGAGATTGGGCATTGTATTCTTCCTGCTGAGTTAATGCTACATAATTTCATACATGTGCACATATGAATACATTGCATGACTGCAGGCGATGCACATGCCAACACACACAACACACACACACACACACAACAATATCAACACACACACACGCACCACACACACACACACACACTATCAACACACACACACACACACCACATATCAAAACACACACACAAACCTCACACACACACACACATACACACTTGGCAAAAACATAGTTCTGAAGTGTTTTTCATTATTTATTGAACATTTTCTATGCTTTTGCCTGACCACATGGGTCCTTTGTCCCAACGACTTGGACACATGGGGTCCTTTGTCCCACATGAATGGGACATGGGTTCCTTTGTTCCCACACGACATGGACAAGGGTCCTTTGTCCCCACATGACATGGCTTATGGGTCCTTTGTCCCACATGAATGGGTTCCTTTGTCCACATGACTTGGGGCATTTGGTTCCTTTGTCCCACATTACATGGTCCTTTGTCCCACATGACGGGCACATGGGTCCTTTGCTCCACATGACATGGGCACTTGGGTATTTGTCCCCCACATGACATGGGCATATGGGTCCTTTGTCCCACATGGACATGGGATATGGGTCCTTTGTCCACATGACATGGACACATGCGTCTTTGTCCCACACGCCATGGACACATGGGTCCTTTGTCACGCGACATGGACACATGGATCCTTTGTACCACAGACATTGGACATGTGGGTCCTTTGTCCCACATGCATGGTCCTTTGTCCCACATGACATGGGTCTTTGTACACATGCATGGGTCCTTTGTCCCACATGACTAGGCACATGGAATCCTTTGTCCCACATGACATGGGCACATGGGTCCTTTGTCCACATGACATGGGTCCTTTGTCACAACACACACACATAAACTTGGCAAAAACATAGTTCAGAAGATGTTTTTCATTATTTATTGAACATTTTCCTCATGCTTACCTGTCCACTGGGTCCTTTGTCCCACATGGACATTGGTACATGGGATCCTGTGTCCCACATGACCATGGGTCCTTAGTCCCACATGACATAGGCACTTGGATCCTTTGTCCCACATGACAATGGGCCATGAGTCCTTTGTCCACATGACATGGGTCCTTTGTGACACGGCACATGGGTCTTTGTTCAATTTCCCACATGACATGGACACATGGATCCTTTGTCCTACATGACATGGGCACAATGGATCCTTTGTCCCACATGACAGGGCACATGGGTCCTTGCCAATACCACACGACATGGGTCTGTGTCCCACACGACATGGACCACTATGGTCATTTGTCCCACACGACATGGACAACATGGGGTCCTTTGTCCCACATGACTGGAATGTGGGTCTTTGTCACACATGTCATGGACAGTGGGTCCTTTGTCCCACATGACATGGGTCCTTTGTCCCACATGACATGGGTTCCTTTTGTCCCACATAGAATTGTCCTTTGTCCCACATGAATGGCACTGGAACCCTTTGTCCCACATGAAGGGCACATGGGTCCTATGTCCCCCTGGAATGGGTCCTTTGTCACACCACACACCATACACACTTGGCAAAACATAGTCAGAGATTGTTTTCATTATTTTATTGAACATTTCTCTCACCCCCCTTGCTTGCTGGCCACATGGGGTCCTTTGTCCCACACGACATGGTCTCATGGGTCCTTTTGTTCCCACATTGACATGGGTCCTTTGCTCCCACACGACATGGACACATGGGTCTTTGTCCCACATGACATGGGCACATGGGTCCTTTGGCCACTTGACTTAGGGCACTGGTTCCTTTGTCCACATGACATGGGCACATGGGTCCTTTGTCCCACATGACTTGGGTCTTTGTCCACTTGACCATGGAACATGGGTCCTTTGTCCCACATGACATGGACACATATTCCTTTGTCCCACTCGACTTGGGACACATGGATCCTTGGTCCCAGCATTGACATGGACACATGGGTCTTTGTCCCACACGACATGGACACATGGTTCTTTGTCCCACATGACATGGACACATGGGTCCTTTGTCTCACTGACATGGGCACATGGGTCCTTTGTTTCCACATGTCATGGACACATGGGATCTTTTGTCCCTACATGACATGGACACATGGGTCCTTTGTCCCAAATGTCTTGGACACAGTGGGTCATTTGTCCCACACAACATGGGCACATGGGTCCTTTGTCCCCATGACATGGACACGCATGGTGACTTACCTGGAAAGATTTCAAGGAAGTAGTATCATTCATCTTTGGTAATTTCCATACCTTGTTTGACTCGCCTCCTTGAATGATATTTCAAATCATTTCTCGGTCGTAAAATTGAAAGTCAGTATATAAGACCTTCACCAGTAAGCAAGGGAGTAGGATGGGGTATAAAGAACATGACTTTTGGTGAGCAGGACCAGGTGAGGTTGTTCTCCAGTAGCTAGTAGTGCGGGAGTGAGCATCCTGGAGTCACAGAGACACAGCTCTGCCCCTGGTGATCCTGAAGATGAGTCATGTTTTGAAGCTCATAGAACTCATCGTCATCTGTAGGGCATTCATTAAAGAACTGCACTGGCTTCCTGTTTGAACAAGAATAATAAGATGCAAAAATGTCTGTCTCTTCTTCTCTATTATGGCTGCGACATGGTCTTCTGCACGCTTCTGACCTTTTTGAACATTCACTTTCCATCGATGGCTTACCATTCTTCTGATCTGAATTTTTTTGCACTACAAAGAAGGATAGGGATCTTCCAGGGTGGGAAAGCATGTAGTTCTTTTAACTGTGCAAACATGGGATGTTGCTCAGCTCAGTCTGTCACTCTGATCTCTGTATCTTAAAATGGTGTAATATATCTTTTCAGTTTTTACCCAATTGCATTTTGTTTTATATCTTTCTGATTTTTATCTTTTTGTTTTTTGAATCTGTTTTTTCGTTTTACATATTTTTTTTTTTTTTTTTTTTAGTATTCATCTGTTTGCATGTATGTGTGTGTGTGTGCGTGTGCGTGTGTGTGTGCGCGCGAGTGATTGTGTGTGGTTCTGTGTGTGTGTGTGCATGCACGAGTGCATGCGTGCATGCACATGGCACGCGCATATACGTGCATGTGCGCCATGAGTGGCATGTGTGCATGCACATGACACGTGCAGGCGTATGTGGTTGTGTGTGTGTGTGTGTGTGGGTGTGTGGCAGAATAGTGGGGGAGCAGTTAGTGTGCAAAAGTCAGTTATGTATGTGTGGTTGTTTTTTGAAGTGCAGATGTTGAAGTGATTGTTCAACTTAAACAGCAGAGTGCTTTACTGTTTTGGAAAACATTTTTACTGTGCTTCAGTTATTACATTGTTAACCCTTTGCCCCCTTGGACCGTCTGAGTGCTTACTAGTATCAAAATCTTAAGGGATGGTAAGTAACTCCGTTAAATGGATGTATGATGTTAAGTAAAAAAATCAGAAAAAATACAAACCGTGGTATTAAATTTGTTTTATTTGCTCAAAATTAAGTTAACATTTTGAAGAGTAAAATTCACTGAACAAAGATTATTTTGGTTGATAAAATGGTGTAAAAAATTTTATGCTAAGTTCAACACATACTGACCGAACTGCATTGAACGCCATCGCGGCCATCGTATTCGGCATTGTTGATGTTAGATTTTCGCTGAGATCGCCTCCATCAGCACCAGAATCGACATCGGACTCCTCGCTTTCACAATTCTTCTAATTTAAAGCCAGTAAATAGCTCTCATCATGGTCACTGCCCAAAAATGTTCGCCAACATCTCCACTGTTTCGTCGTCCATCTTGCCGAAGCGAAAATCTCGATCACACAAATTGCTAATTCAACTTCAAAAAGAATCACTGCGACGAAGTCCGCCATGAAAAATGCGCTGTTTTTTTTGCGGACTGGAAGGAAGTTGGAAACCGGAACTACGTCACTGTATAACGCCGCAAAAGCATTGTGGGAAAAAATTCGTCTGCTAGGGGCAGCCCAAACGGCATCAGTGTATTTCGGGCACAGCGGCGCGTATACAAGGATCGAAAGCATCGCGTATCGGGCCACAGCGGGCGTTACTAGGGCAGAAGGTAAACAGGACTTGGATTGAAGTGGACCCTGTGAACTGGAGCTTTGCAATTTGAAGTCCTTCCTGAAACAGAAGAATAACCTCAGCAAGGCTGGGTGATGCTTCTTTTGCAGGTGCAGTGGAGTTGTATAGAGATTGAATTCTGTTGGAGAAACATTGGTACCCTTTGACATGTACATCAACTAAAGATCGAAATGGCTCTTTCCGGTAAGTGGCACTCTCCCATTGTCTGATAATGCAACTGGAACATGGTAACCCATAAAACTTTTGAGAATTTGTTTTCCCATTTGATTTTTGTTTGCTAGGGGCAAAAGCTGCATTTTCTGTTCAATTCTTGTGTTTGTGGACAGACAGCTTAGAGAGATACACACAGACACACACACACACACACACACACACAACACACACACACACACACACACACACACACACACACACACACAAATTCCCAACATTTTGTAGACAGAATTGAGGATGAAAACCAAATCACTTTAATCATTCTGCCATCCATCTACCACTGAAAATGCTGTGTCACACCCCTCTCGCAAGCCTACACTTCAAGGACTTACCTCACGTACCAGTTCAAGAGAAAACGCACATGAGGCTTGACAGTCGTCAATAGACTTCACTCAGTGCATATCCCTATGAAACGTCCACTTGGAGTATGCAAAGAATCACGAGGACTTGGTCATCTGACGGGCACTGATTCATAACCAGTGTTTGGCCATGGCTGACATGAAGCAGGTGGGGTTGGGGGACTGGGGACTCCATAGCCTGACGGGATTCCATCGAGCAGGAGTTCAGCTTGCATCAGTCGTGTACAGTTGACACAAATGGATTCTTACTAGCTGAGCATGTTGGAATACACCTGCTGTAGCATATTGAGAAATTCTGGTGATGAAACTGGTGGGTGTTAGGGCGTCTGAGGATACAGACACTGTGTGCTCTGTGTTAATTCCGGTCAGGCAAGAGTTAGCTCAAAGTTCACACTCAAGGGAGACAATCATAGCTGTTGGTGGATTAATGGTGTTTAAGAACTTTCTGCTTTTATCCAGGTGTTCATTCAAACATTTATGTGCTATCCTTTTGTTTTTGGAATGATATATATAACTGTGAGTTAGAATCAATTATACATTGTGCCAAAGAATCATGGAAATGATATAATCATGAATACAAGTGAAAATAACATTACAAGTTTTATCGAAGTTCAAGGGTGAAAGGGTATGCGAGATTTTGTGAAGTGGCTGAACAAAAAAATACCATGCATTTTCAAAGAGCAGATATAGTCTGTGATGTTTCAGCATGAAAAAAATATGACCAGAGTAAGGAAAGAAGGAAAAAATTTTAAAGCTTAGTGCACATATATCAAAGGTATGAAACAAAAGCTATCGGCTTAAACAAATATGTTTGTTTTCATCCTTCAAATTGTGGGGCCTTCATGCTTGCTTTCACGGGGAATTGTCTTTACTGGCAAAAATTCATGGAAAGGTGGCTCACAGAGGCGAGAGTTGACTCATGTCGGCTCTGTGACTAAGCATTTGTTGTTGTCAGTTTAAAGGGACATTGTAGATGGTCTCCAGCATATGTCAGAAGAGGCACAAGTGAACATCACTGAAATCACCCGCAGCAGTGCAGATGTCTCCTCAGGTGGATGCCTCATTATTGTATTGGACAGTGACTGTGCCCTGTCGATCGCTGGTGACTCTGTGTCTGAGCATGATAGGCCTGAATGGCTGTAGATGGATTGGCCAGGACTGTGGCTGTTGTTGGAAAGCCAGACTGTGGTGTAGATGGATAGGTTTTCAGACAGTAGGTGTAGATGGATAGGACAGTCTGTGGCTGTAGATGGAATAGGCCAGACAGTAGGTGTAGATGGACAGGCCAGACTGTGGCTGTGGATGGAAGGCAGAAATGTGGCTGTAGATGGATAGGTCGGATGTGGCTGTGGATGATAGGCCAGGAATGTGGCTGTGGATAGACAAGCCAGATGTGGCTGGTAGTGGTACAGGCCAGACGGTGGCTGTGGATGGGACAGGCCAGACTGGCTGTGGATGGACAGGGCACAGACTGTGGATGGGAGACAGGCCAGACTGTGGCCTGATGTGGCTGGACCAGGCCAGCTGTGGCTGTGGATAGACCAGCCAGTCTGTGGCTGTGGATAGACAAGCCAGACTGTGGCTGTGGATGGACAGGCCAGATGTGGTGTAGGATGGAATAGGTCAGACTGTGGCTGTGGATGGATAGGCCAGACTGTGGGCTGTGGATGGAAGGCCAGACTGTGGTGTGGATGGACAGCCAGACTGTGGCTGTGGATGTACGGCCGATTGTGCTGTGGGTGGACAGGCAGGACTTGTGGATGACAGGCCAGACTGGATGAAAGGCCAGACTGGATGGACAGACCAGACTGTGGCTCGTGATGGACAGGCAGACTGTGGTTGGACAGGCCAGACTGTGATGGTCAGGACAGACTGTGGCTTTGGATGGTCAGCCAGACTGTGGATGGACAGGCCAGACTGTGGCTGTGGATTGCGGACAGGCCAGAACTGTGATGGACAGGAGACTGTGGGCTGTGGATGGACAGGCCCAGACTGTGGCTGTTGGATGGACAGCCAGGACTGTGGATGGACAGGCAGACTGTGGATGGTCAGGCCAGACTGTGGCTTTGGATGGACAGCCAGACTGTGGTTGGACAGGCCAGATGAGGTGTGGATCGGGACAGGCCAGACTGTGGATGGACAGGCCAGGACTGTGGCTGTGGATGGACAGGCCAGGACTGTGGCTGTGGAGGCAGGCCAGACTGTGGATGGACAGGCCAGACTGTGGATGGACAGGCTGACGTGGCTGTGGTTAAACAGGCAGACTGGTGGATGGACAGGGCCAGATGTGGATAGACAGGCCAGATGTGGAGGGAACAGGCCAGACTGTGGAGAGTTAGGCGGAGACTGTGGCTGTGGATGGACAGGGCCAGATGTGACTGATGGTGGACAGGCCCGGACTGATGGCTGTGGATGGGAAGGTTAGTTGTGGATGGAAGGCCAGATGTGGATGGACAGGGGCAGACTGTGGCTGTGGGATGCACAGGCCACACTGTGGATTTGGACAGGCCAGACTGTGGCTGTGGATGGCCAGGCCAGACTGTGGCTGTGGATTGACAGGGTTGACTGTGCTGTGTATGGACAGCCAGACTGTGGCTGTGGTTGGAAAGGCCAGAGTGGATGGACAGGCAGACTGTGGATGGACAGGCCAGACTGTGAATAGAAGGCCAGACTGTGGCTGGTTGGATGGAAGAGCCAGATGGGATGGACAGGGCAGACTGGGCTGTGGATAGAAGGCCAGACTGTGATGACAGGCCAGATGTGCTGTGGTTGGACAGCCAGACTGTGGCTGTGATGGGACAGGCCAGACTGTGACTGTGGATGGACAGACCGATGTGGATGGACAGGCCAGCTGTGAATAGGACAGGCCAGACTGTGGCTGTGGATGGACAGGCCAGACCGTGACTGTGGATGGGGACTGGCCAGATGTGGATGGACAGGCCGGATGTGGTGTGGATGGACAGGCCAGGATGTGGATAGACAGGGCCAGACTGTGGATGGAGGCCAGATGACAGTGGATGACAGGCCAGACTGTCGGATGGACAGGCAGTCTGTGGATCGGAAGGCCAGACTGTGGCTGTGGATGGATGGCCAGACTGTGGAGGGACAGGCCCCAGACTGTGGTGTGGATGGACAGGCCAGCTGTGCGATGACAGGCCAGATCGTGGTATGGACAGGCCAGACTGTGACTGTGGTGGACAGGCCAGACTGTGGAGGAAGGCCCAGACTGTGTATAGACAGGCCAGACTGTGACTGGTGGATGGACAGGCCAGGACTGTGGATGGACAGGCCAGACTGTGGATGGACAGGCCAGGGACTGTGGATGGACAGGCCAGACTGTGGCTGTGGAATGGACAGGCCAGACTGTGGCTGTGGATAGGACGGCCAGACTGTGGATGGACAGGCCGACTGTGGATGGACAGTCCAGACGTGGATGACAGGCCAGACTGTGGCTGTGGATAGACAGGCCAGACTGTGGATGGACAGGCCTCAGCTGTGGATGGGAAAGGTCCAGACTGTGGATGGACAGGCCAGACTGTGAGCTGGGACAGGCCAGACTGTGAATGTGGATGGACAGCCGGGATGTGGTTGTACAGGCCGACTGTGGAGGCACAGGCGACTGTGGCTGTGGATGTAAGGTTAGACTGTGGCTGTGGATGGGACAGGCCAGACTGTGGATGGACAGGCCAGATGTGGATGGACAGGCCAGACTGTGGATAGTCAGGCCAGACTGTGATGAGACAGCCCCAGGGGGGCCAGACTGTGACTGTGGATGGACAGGCCAGACTGTTGATGGACTGGGACAGACTGTTGTCTGTGGATGGACAGGCAGACTGTTGATGGACAGGCAGACTGTGGATGGACAAGCCAGAGATTGTGGATGGACAGGCCAGCACAGACTAGTGGATATGGACAGGCCAGACTGTGATGGACAGGCAGGATGTGGATGGAAGGCCGACTGTGACTGTGGTGGACAGACAGAGCTGTGGATGGACAGGCAGACTGATGGATGGACAGGCCAGACTTTGGATAGAAGGGCGACTGTGGATGGACAGGCCAGGTGTGGCTGTGGATGGCGGCCAGACCGAGACTGTGGATGGACAGGCAGACTGTGGTGGACAGGCCAGACTGTGGATGGACAGGCCAGACTGTGGTGGACAGGCCAGACTGTGGCTGTGGATGCTGACAGGCCGACTGTGGATGGACAGCGCCAGACTGTGGATGGACAGGCACAGACTGTGGATGGACAGGCCAGACTGTGCTGTGATGGGACAGGCCATGACTGTGGATAGAAGGCCAGGACTGTGGATAGACAGGCCCAGACTGTGGGATAGACAGGCCAGACTGTGGATAGACAGGCCCACCGCTTTCGTGGCCCCCATGGACAGGCCAGACTGGATGCTGGATGGACAGGCCAGATGTGGATGGACAGGCCAGACTGTGGAATGGACAGGCAAGACTGGGATGGACAGGCCGACTGTGGATGGAACAGGCCAGATGTGGATAGACAGGCCATGTGACTGTGGATATAGACAAGGCCTGACTGTGGATGGACAGGCCAGTCTGTGTGTGGTATGGACAGGCCAGACTGTGGCTGTAGATGATAGGCCAGACTGTGGCTGTGGATGGATAGGTCAGATTGTGGCTGTGGATGGATAGGTCAGGCTGTGGCTGTGGATGGGGGAAAAAACCCAGGGGGGCCCAGACTGTGGATGGGACAGGCCAGATGTGGTATGGACAGGCCAGACTGTGACTGTGGATGGACAGGTAGACTGTGGCTCTGTCGTTGGATAGGCCAGACTGTGGCTGTGGATGGACAGGCCAGACTGTGGCTGTGGATGGCAGAGACTGTGGCTGTGGAATGGACAACCAGACTATGGCTGTGGGATGGACAGGCCAGACTGTGGTGTGGATGGACAGGCCAGACTGTGGATGGACTGGCAGACTGTGGATGGACAGCCAGATGGATGGACAGGCCCAGACTGTGGCTGTGGATGGACAGCCAGACTGTGGCTGTGATGGACAGGCCAGGGGACTGTGACATGGCCAGCTGTGGATGACAGGCCAGACTGGTTGGGACAGGCGCCAGACTGTGGTGTGGATGGACAGGCCAGGACCCGTGATGGACAGGGCCAGACTATGTGGACAGGAGGACATGTGGTGTGGATGGACAGCTAAGACTGTGGATGGGACAGGCCTGACTGTGGGGCGCTGTGGATGGACAGGCCCACAGACTGTGATGGACACATAGGGTGACAAACTGCTACGAGATTCGCCGTAGTTTGCTACGCCAAGAGAATGCTTGCTACGACGCTACTACGATAATTAAATTGGTACGGCGAAACAAAAAAATTCGAAAGATACTTCGTTTTGTTTGGACAAGCACTAAGCAATGTTCTCTATCGGTCTGTCGGGAACTGCATTTCGCTTTCGATGTTACTGTAGCCGTAGAAAAGATTTTTTTTTTACAATTTGCCCTCTTCTCTGCTTCATCTCTGTATAATAAGATTTTAGATATATTTAGAGTACTGTAGCTTTATTGTGGTCCCGTATAAAACTGGTTATAGGCTTGATTTCTTTTTAGAACGCGCGCAAAATTAAGTTGCTATGGCTCAAATTGGAAATGCTACTGTGGAAATGTGAAATGCTACTGTAAGCCGCATGAGCAGGTTGGGCAGCTTCTGTGGGAAGGCCAGACTGTGGATGGACAGGCCAGACTGTGGATGGTCAGTCCAGATGTGGCTGGGAATGGACAGCCAGGACTGTGGATGGACAGGCCAGACTGTGGCTGGGAATGGACAGGCCAGAATGTGGATGGAAGGCAGATGTGGATGGACAGGCCAGGACTGTCGCTGTGGCAGGACAGCCAGACTGTGGAAGGACAAGGCCAGACTGGTGGCTGTGGATGACAGGCCAGACTGTGGATGTACAGGACACAGACTGTGGATGGACAGGCCAGACTGTGGCTGTGGATGAGGCCAGACTGTGGTTGGACAGGCCAGACTGTGGATGGACAGGCCAGACTGTGGCTAGTGGATGGACAGGCGGACTGTGGCTGTGTATAGAAGGCCAGACTGTGGATGCGGCCAGACTGTGGTTTAGACAGGCCAGACAGGGATGGAAGGCCAGGAACTGTGGATGGACAGGCCAGACTGGTGCTGTGGATGGACAGGCCAGCACCAGACTGTGGTTGGACAGGCCAGACTGTGGATGGGACAGGCCAGCTGTGGATGGACAGGCCAGACTGTGGACTGTGGGATAGACAGGCCAGACTGTGGCTGTGGATGCGACAGGCCAGACTGTGGATGGGAAGCCAGATGTGGATGGACAGGCCAGCTGTGGTAATGGATGAGACAGGCCAGACTGTGGCTGTGGATGGACAAGGCCAGACTATGGATGGAGCAGGCCAGACTGTGGAGGACCGGCCAGGGACTGTGGATAGACAAGCCAGACTGTGGATGGACAGGCAGATGTGGTTGGACAGGCCAGACGTGATGTAGAAGGACAGGCAGACTGTGGATGGAAGGCCAGACTTGTGGATGGGACAGGCCAGGAATGTGGTGTGGATGGACGGCCAGACTGTGGCTGTGGATGGACAGGCCAGACTGTGGATGGACAGGCCAGATGTGGATGGACAGGTGACTGTGGATGGACCAGCCAGATGTGACTGTTGATAGACAGGCCAGACTGTGACTGGATGGACAGGCAGATGTGGATGGTCAGGCCAGAATGTGGATGGACAGGCAGACTGTTGGTGGGACAGGCCAGACTGTTGCTGTGGATGGACAGGCCACACTGTGGGATGGACAGGCAGACTGTGGCTGTGGATGGACACGCCAGATGTGGCTGTGGTAGAAGGTTAGACTGGAATGTTTGGACAGGCCAGATGGGCTGTGGATGGCCAGGCCAGACTGTGGATGGACAGGCCAGACTGTGAATAGGACAGGCCAGACTGGTGGCTGTGAATGGACAGGCCAGGACTGTGGATGGACAGGCCAGATGGAATAGACAGGCCAGATGTGGATGGAAGGCCAGACTGTGCTGTGGATGGACAGCAGATGTGGGACTGTGGATAGACGGCCAGACTGTTTGATTAGACAGGCAGGATGTGGATGGACGGCCAGCTGTGGCTGTGGGATGGAACAGGCCAGATGTGACTTGGTTGACAGGACAGTCAGTGGATAGACAGGCCAGACTGTGGATGGACAGGCCAGACTGTGGATATTGGCAGGTCAGACTGTGGCTGTGGATGGACAGCCAGACCGTGACTGTGGATGGACAGGCCAGACTGTGCAATGGAAAGGCCCAGACTGTGGATGGGACAGGCCTGGACCGTGACTGTGGTGGACAGGCCAGACTGTGGCTGTGGAATGACAGGCGAGACTGTGGATGACAGGCCAGACTGTGGCTGTGGTGGACAGGTAGACTGTGGATGGACAGGCCTGACTGTGGATGGACAGGCCAGTACTGTGGATTAGACTGGCCAGACTGTGACTGGTGGATGGAAGGATGGACAGGCCAGATGTGGATGGCCAGGCCAGACTGTGGATAGACAGGCCAGGACTGTGGTGTGGTTGGACAGGCCAGATGTGGCTGTGGATGGACAGCCAGACTGTGGATGGACAGGCCAGACTGGGACAGTGGATGGACAGGCCAGACTGTGGTGGTCAGCCAGACTGTGGATGGAAGGCCAGACTCTGGCTGTGGATGGACAGGCAGACTGTGGTGGATTAAGGCCAGATGTGGAATGGACAGGCCAGACTGTGGCTTGTGGTTGGACAGGGCCCAGGGTTGTGCTGTGGATAGACAGGCCAGACTTGTGGATAGGACAGGCCAGACTTTGATGGACAGGACCAGACGTGGATGGACAGAGCCAGTCTGTGGATAGGTACAGGCCAGACTGTGATTGACATGCCATACTGTGCTGGCAGGGCCAGACTGTTGATGGACAGGCCAGACTTGTGGATAGACAGGCCAGACTGTGGCTGTGGATGACACGCCAGACTGGTCGCTGTGGACGGACAGGTTTAGACTGTGGCTGTGGATGGAAGCCAGTCTGTGAACTGTGGGGGGATGGACAGGCAGACTGTGATAGACAGGCCAACTGTGGATGGACAGGCCAGAACGTGGATGGACAGGCCAGATGTGGATGGACAGGCCCAGATGTGGCTGGGATGGACAGGCCACAGACTGTGGATGGACAGGTTAGACTGTGGATAGACAGGCCAGACTGTGGATGGACAGGCCAGACTGTGGCTGTGGATGGACAGGCAGACTGTGGATGGACACGGCCAGCTGTGGACTGTGCGATGGACCAGGCCAGACTGTTGGATGGACAGGCCAGACTGTGATGGACAGGCCTGACTGTGATGGATAGGCAGACTGTGGATGGAAGGCCAGACTGTGGCTTTGGTGAGGGTAGGAAAAGTGTGTCAAGGATGCAAGGCCATGGGTTGCATGGAAGATGGAACAGGAAATAACAAAATGACTGGGGAAGGATTTGGAACTACTCTTGCTATTCTAAGTTTGTCTGGAGTACGCAAGCATCTTGTTTTATGAGAATTTCATTTAATCATCTGGAAAGAGCGAAGAAAAATGTCTTCAATAAAACAAATGTTTAACTGTGTGTTTGTCAGTCCATTATTTTGGACAAAACCTGTATATTTACGGTGGAGTTCAGTAACAGGTTTTTTATAGTGTTGTTAACGTGGTTTATGTAATTTTTCCAAATAGAATCTCTCAGTTTGTAATTATGAAATTGAAATTTCAGGTTGTTAAGAGACATTCAGTTTTTGTTTTGCCCATTGCTTGGACTTCTGTGTGTGTGTGTGTGTAGTTGTGTGTGTGTGTGTGTGCTTGTTTGTGTGTTTCTCACTGTGTGTGATGTGTTGTGTGTGTGTTGTGTGTGATGTGTGTGTGTGTGTGTGGTGTTTGTGTGTATGTTCAGTGTTCTTGCATTGTATGAGCACGGCCAGGTTCAAATGAATTGAAGCATTGTCACCGTGCTTGTGCAGAAACATGGAGGAGAAGGTGATGATTGTGGAAACAGCAATCGTGGCTATCATCATCAGCTTAGCACGGATGCAGGGAAATCCCCGAGAATCCTGAGGAAGAGGATGACGGATGCCGCGGCCTTGACATCATCCGTCAGGATAAGGATTCACAGTTGTGTTCTTCTCTGTTGATTGTAATCTGCACGATAGATTCACAGTGTGTTTCTCTATCGGTTGATTGTCATCTGTCGGCGATAAGTTTCACAGGTGTGTTTTCTCTCTCTGTTGATTGTATTTCTGTTCACGATAAGGATTCACAGTGTGTTTCTCTCTCTGTTGATTGTCATCTGTCACGATAAGATTCACAGTGTGTTTCTCTCTCTGTTGATTGTCGTCTGTCACGATAAGCCGCCGTCCCTAATTTTCTCACCGTCTGTCAGGCGACTAAGGAAACAGTGGTACATAAGATCTTATAAATGAGTTCCGTTGGAATTGAGCATGAGATTTTTGTCTGTTTTCTTCATCCAAACTTAAAAAAAAAAAAAAATTCAAATTCCGAAGTACTTAATGAAGTAACACTGTGTAGTTGCGAGGAGAAGAGAAGAAAAACAAGTGTGTGTATGTTTGTGTGTGTGTGTGTGTTCATGTGTGTGTGTGTGTGTGTGCGTGCGCGTGTGTGCGTGCGTGCGTGCATGCATGCGTGTGTGTGTGTGTGTGTGTGTGTGTGTGTGTGTGTGTGTGTGTGTGTGTGTGTGTGTGTGTGCGCGCGAGAGTGCGTGTACGTGTCTGCCTGTGTGCATTTGTGTGTGAGAGAGAGAGTGTGTGTGTGTGTGTGTGTGTGTGTGTGTGTGTGTGTGTGTGTGTGTGTGAGTGCGTGTGTGTGTGTGCCAGTGTGCATTTGTGTGTGAGAGAGGTGTGTGTGTGTGTGTGTGTGTGTGTGTGTGTGTGTGTGTGTGTGTGTGAGATAGATGAGCTGTTCTGTTGATGCAATAGAAGAACAGACAGATGGATCATCTGCTAATATAGTTGAAGTGTAAGCATGAAGCCCGGTCTGTGAAGCAAAAAGTCTTGAACACATTGCAGAGTATGGATTCTGAGACAAAGTCTTTTAAACTCAGAAGATGGAGTCTGCGAGGCACCAAATCTTCAACATACAGAGGAGGCTATCTCAAGATGTAAAGTCTCCCAAACACAGAGGAAGGATTTTGTGAGGCACAAAGTCTTCCACACACAGAGAATACAGTCTCTGAGGCACACAGTCTTCCACACACAGAGAATACATTCTCTGAGGCACACAGTCTTCCACACACAGAGAATACAGTCTAACAGTCTATGAGGCACAAAGTCTTCCACACACAGAGAATATAGTCTCTGAGGCACGAAGTCTTCCACACACAGAGAATATAGCGTCTGAGGCACAAAGTCTTCCACACACAGGATGGAATCTAAGAGCACAGAGTCTTCTACACACATAGAAGATAGAGTCAGCTCCATACATTATAGAGGGTATGAGGCACAAAATCTTCCACACCACAGAGGACGGAGTCTTTAAGGCTGAAAATTTTCCACACACAGAAAATGTATTCTGGGAGGCACAAAGTCTTCCATACACTCAGAGGATGTATTCTTAGAGGTGCAAGGTCTTCCACACTCAGAGAATATATTCTGAGAAGCTCAAAATCTTCCACACACAGAGGATGTAGTATGTTGAGGTACAAAATCTTCCACACCACAGAGGACATAGTCTTTGAGGCACCAAATCTTCCACACAGATAATGGAGCCCCTGTTGCACAAAGTCTTCCACATATTACAGAGTCTGGGAAGCACAGTCTTCCACACACGGAGGAAGACAACTGTAAGGCAGTAAGTCTTCCATGTAGTCCGTGAGGCGCAAAATCTTCCACACACAGAAGATGAAGTCTGTGAGATGCAGGGTCTTTCACATTTAATGGGATGGTGACTTTGAGGCACAAAGTCTTCTGAGGATGAAGGTTGCGAGGTACAAAGTCTTCCACACATAGATGACGTGGACCGTGAGGCACAAAATCTTCCTTAGGATGTAGCGTGTGAGGCACAAAGTCTTCCACACACAGAGGATGTATTCTGAGAGATGCAAGGTCTTCCACACTCAGAGGATGTATTCTGAGAGGTACAAGGTCTTCCACACACAGTGGATGGAGTCTGTAAAGCACACATTTTTCCACATACACAGGATGCAGTCTTTAAGACGCATTGTTTTCCACACACACAGGATGCAGTCTTTAACACACATTGTTTTCCATACACAGAGGATGCAGTCTTTAAGACACATCATTTTCCACACACACAGGATGCAGTCTTTAACACACAGTGCTACCATTTGTACTGACAGACAGGGGGTCCCAGGGACTCCTTCACTGATCCTATAGAGGGTCCCAGAGGGGGTATAGAGAGTCCCCATGAACAATATTAACCAATACAGAAAATGTAGTATTTCTTGCTTTTTTAATTATCGGCTTGATAATCTGAACATTTCAGAGTAAATGAATCTCTCTCTCTCTCTCTCTCTCTCTCTCTCTCTCTCTCTCTGAAAACATTTCTTAAAAAAAACATGGGAATCCAGACAAGGATGCTGCAATGTCTTCTGCTTCGTTCGCCTAGGCTTGTGCACGCGATTGTTACAACTTGTGAGTCATCAAATTGGTTAATTAGTGGAGGCGGGCGCCACAGTCTGAATAAGTCAGCCGGTCGACTGAGTAACCATTCAGTGACGTGCGCCACAAGGCGAGCCTATCAGTGTTTATGCAGCTTCTTGGCTTACTGTACTTTCGCAGGCACACGCTGTCCTGAATTTGACGGCAGGCAATCGCGCGCAAAGCTTGTGGTGTGCTCAGTTTTGATCACTGACCGACGTTTTGGGTTTGCCTGATTTTGTAGTGCGTCCCGCAGGACTCGCTACACGTTTTGTTAGTGCGTCCTTTTTGCTCATAGTGCTTCATGGACGCACATATGTGCGTCATTGGGAGCCCTGACACACATCGTTTTCCACACATAGAGGATGCAGTCTTTAACACACATCGTTTTCCACACACACAGGATGCAGTCTTTAAGACACATCATTTTCTACACACACGGGATGCAGTCTTTAAGACACATCGTTTTCCACATGCACAGGATGCAGTCTTTAAGACACATCATTTTCCACATCATTTTCCACACACACGGGATGCAGTCTTTAAGACATCATTTTCTACACACAGAGGATGCAGTCTGTCAGGTACTGGAGGTCCCGACAGTCCGAACCACAGGGAGTGGAGTCAGGCACCCATACCACACTCACCACAAAGCACAAGGACCCAGGACATACACTCAAGGACAATATTTATTGCACATTACAACACTCACACTGCACACACACACTAAGTGGGGGTGGGAACACTGGCAGAAGAGAGAGGACAGAGAGAAAGGCAGGAGAAAGGAGGGAAAAGAAGAGCGAGATACAGAGAGATTAACTACTAGATAGGGGCCCAATAAAATAATAAAAGAAAGAAATGTTAAGCCCCCAGTACCTGACATTTTGGTGGAGATGCCGGGGAAACGACCAAGGAGGTAGGCCCGGGAGTTCCGAGGATACAGCCAGACCGCGAACCACCAGAGAAACCAAACAAGCAAACAAGCAAGCCCTAAGGCTGGGGTCAGTACCATGCTGGGAATATGATTCCAGTTTGGTCAGTGTCAGAGGGTTGTGGTCGGTTGGTCGAGGCCAAAGAAAAGAAGAGTGTAAGAGGGAGATAAGAGGGAGGAAAGCAGCAGATAGAAGAATGAAAAGCAGAAAAATTAGGTCCGTCCAATAAGAAAGAGTAGGCGTCATCGAAAAATAAAATACTGAGGTAAGGAACAGAGGGCTTGTATTGGTCAAGTCATGTCACATATGATACAGGCCCTAATCTCAATTAACTAACTGTTAATGCAAACCTGATAAATTTGCCACGAGTCAACCTTCCTTAATATTTATCCATCTATTTCAATCCAAAACTGACATAGGTAGGAACATTTTAGAAAGAATTATGCATTGAATCAACAGGTGATTGAGCAACCACTGGCAGGCTTTCCTTTAAATTAAAAAAACACACTAAATATTTCGAACCATCACCCGTAGGCATTTTGCTCTTTTATATATAAAATGAATGCTATAATGAACGCTCACCCGCAAACATGCACACACGTATTTATGCATTAAACGAAGAACGAAAACATGGGGAGGAGAAAACAATGACTGGAAGAGAGGGTGGATGAGTGTCCCACACCCACCCCCGGTAAACTTTGCCCTCAACCAAACACACCGCGGTTCGCCTCATGAGTCAAAATTTACTCTCCAACAAAATAAAACAGGCTCTTAGTCTCCACCAAAAAACAAATAATATTGTAAAATTATGAAAGTACGACAGACACTAAATTTCAATGAAAACTTATTCTTTTGCTCTATGCGTGAGCCATACTCGACCGGCAATATCTCGCGCTCACAAGATTTTTAGCAGGACAACTAAAACAAACCCTGCACAAGAAGCAGACGAAAACCAGCAGAACACGCAAAACTTTTAGAGAGAAACTAACGATAGAAAGAATTATGACCTCCACCTTAGAATTTGAATAAGTGATTTACTTTACATTAACCTTGGGAAAAGTACGCAAAGAAGCCTATCTTAAGGAACAAAACGTCACTTACCAACAGGCTTGTGAAAAGCTAGCCGTGTGCTATGCTCTGCTCACTGAAGAACCCGCGTCTCCAACACCGGCCTCCCAACTCTCCCGACGAGGAAAAGAATGGTCGTGAGACCACAGCCCCAGCCCTGGTCAGCAGGAAGAGAGCTCCCCAGTCGCCAACCACCAAAAACCCTATGCCCAATCCAATGAAGGATAGCACTCTGGGGTGAGGTGAAGATTCCAATGAAGAAATCCAAACAGCAATAAAGCTGAACCCGAAAACGCTACCAGGGAGAAGATATGTCTTCGACTCGAGGCTGGACTTTCGCAAAGTGCCAAAAGACGACACCGCGACAAAAACTTCAGCCTCGATTCGAGGGTGAGTAAACACGAGAATCTCCGAGAAAAACTGAGGCATGCGTGTCAGACCTGACACAGCGAGGCCTCGCGGAAACCCATGGACAGTTACAGGTAGGAGGGAGGATGATGAAAACAGATTATATAGAGGGGGAAGGATGGAGGAAAGGCTACACTGGAACAAGAAATAACAAAAACAGGACCCAAAACATATTGCTAGGGTTTCTGTCGTCGGATGGGAAATAAAAACGAACAGGAAGGATCTCCCCACCTGAATATTACCCCTGGACAAAAACCTGTTCGTGACACAGTCTTTAAGACACATCGTTTTCCACACACAAAGGATGCAGTCTTTAAGACACATCGTTTCCCACACACTGAGGATGCAGTCTTTAAGACACATTGATTTCCACACACACAGGATGTGGTCTTTAAGACACATCGTTTTCCACACACACAGGATGCAGTCTTTAAGACACATCGTTTTCCACACACACAGAGGATGCAGTCTTTAAGACACATTGTTTTCCACACACACAGGATGCAGTCTTTAAGACACATCATTTCCCACACACAGAGGATGCCGTCTGTCTGGAGCAAAGTCATTGACAGATTGAGGATGGAATCTGTAAGGAACAGTGTTCCTCATACAAAAGATAGAGTATGTGAGGAATAGTCTACAGTCTTCCTCATACAAAAGATGGAGTATGTGAGGAACAGTCTTCCTCATACAAAAGATGGAGTATGTAACGAACAGTCTTCCTCATACAAAAGATGGAGTTTGTAAGGAACAGTCTTCCTCATACAAAAGATGGAGTATGTAAGGAACAGTCTTCCTCACACAAAAGATGGAGTATGTGAGGGACAGTCTTCCTCACACACACACACAGGATAAACTCTGTGAGGCACAAATCATCCACACACAAACTTAGTCTGGCGACTGAGACGGAGAGCCTACCAGACACCGAGAATAGACTGTGGGAAGCACATGGTCTTCCACACAACTATATTTTATGGGCTCTGTGTGAAAATCTTCTACAGAGCATGGGGATTGAAGTCTGTGACCTACACAGTGTCCCACACACGTTGTAAGTAGGTGTAAACCTGTGTGAAAGAGCCACAGTGTGTCTGCTTCCTTGTCTCCCGCATTGTACTGCCCTGCTCAGTTGCCCCCTTTCCCCGAAGTTGGAGTGTGGCTGCCTTAATACTATCCAGCCGAGAGCGGCACGACGGCACGATTCCCTGGTGCCGCACGCTCGCGCACAGCGCTCATTCCCTGCCGACGCACATATTTGGCCACTTTTTAATTTATTTTTACGGTAGCTAGACAACAACTGACGGGCTTGTGTTAGGTGTCACAGGAAAGAACAAACACTCAACTAATCGAACATAGTAATTTCTAATCATTTACTTTCAATGTGTACAGTACACACGACTGTGCGTTGAAAAACATGTCTGAAAAGTAGAAAAAATGCTTTGTTTGCATTCTATTCCGTTCTTTTACAACACCAAATCGGAAGATGAAGGGATGGCTGCATCTTCAAACAATTCACTTTCCTATTCTCTTTCAAATTGTTCTATCTCTCTATCACTCCCCTCATCACCAGATGCACTTTGTAATACGATTTCAAGCGCTTCATTGAGCGAGAAATCGCTACCACCCCCTTCGCCTGACCGACATTTTTTCTGGCACAGGAAATAGTGCCGTGTGGCGGTACCGCCAGTTTCTTTGTTTCAAAGCTCCTGGGGTCAGCCAGGTTCACAATAGGCCACTGAAAGTATGGTCAACAACTCGTTCCAACATCCCCAAGACTAGTTACAGAGCTAATTTCCCTTGGATCATTTCATGGAAAGTGTAGGAATTTTTTTATGTTCCCGTCGTCTGATTGTGGACGACACGGCAGAATGTACTGCTGTCTGTCCGTCATCCGGACTTGGATGACTCGGCTCAAGGGAGAGAAATTCTGTCGTCCACTTTTGGACGACTAGGCTGGTAGAGGTTTAATGGCGGGATAAAAAACAGTCATACACACAAAAGTCCACTCCCTTTGTTGGGTAGATGGGATTAATCCTTGCCTGTCTATACAGGAGGTGTCCACAGGAGTATCGGCCTGCATACGCAGAAAGAAAGAAAGAAAAAGTTGCCCACTCTCACTGGCTGGACTAGCACTCCACATCGATCAAGTGCAGTGTCTTCCCATGAGGCTGTGTCTGCATTGCAGCATTGGAGGTTAGCCTCCAGGATTTCTTTGTAGGGAGAGAAGTCTTGCATGACATTAAGATGTCTGTAAGCAACATCTTTGGGTTTCTGTGGTCTGCCACATATTAAACAAGACCTATCCAACAAAGCCGGCTGCTTGATGGGTGTGGATGGAGTGTTGGGAAGACCGCTGTTTGCTGGAACTTTTGGATGTAACACAGTAGCATGTCACTGTGTTGCAGAACACTGTGATATTTAGGTCTTGCCACACCCTTTTTTGTGAGTCTGCTGAAGGCATGATCAGTTCAGTAGATATGCAGTGTCGCCATTGTATCAACCAGCTCACTGCTGTTCATGATTTCTGGTGAGTGGATATTTTTCAGTCTTTCACGTCGTGTACAGGTGATGGCAGGAGAGCCCTGGATGCTTGAAATGATGGCTGGAACACAGCCTCAGTCCTCTCCTTGCTGATCGTTAAGCCAGGTGTCCCCAGGGTTCTTCCAACATGTGGGATTCTCCTCAAGTCCTGATGGAATGTGCAGAGATGGCGTTGTGATCTACTGTAGTACTAACATGAACTCTTGCAGTCAAGCCTGAAACGCTTTTGTGCTGTTCTTGGAATAGCTCAGTTGGTAGAGCGCCAGACTCGTAATCCAAGGGTTGCAGGTTCAAATCTCCGCCGGGCCATTTCAGTACAGGGGGATTTTTCCCTCGGAGTTAACATTGGTTCTGACTCCATTTCCCATACAGTCCTTTGAATGAGACTTAAAAACCGAGGTTCCATGTGTGAACGCACGCATAACATCTTGCACACATGTAAAATCCCATCACCAACTTTCGGAACAGAAGGCCAGTTTGGCTGTTGGTATGGATGACACGTTACTCATAGCATACACCTTCCCTGAAGTTGGAGTATGGCTGCCTTGATGGCGGGATAAAAAACGGTCATGCACATGCAAGTGTCAGAATAATCAACCTGATGATTGTGAACACTCTACAGAAAGAAAAAAAAAAGATAACGTCTGTCATCAGATTAAAACTAAACTACTAAACTACTGCTTCCCCCTCCTTTCCCCTCTCCCCCACCATTGCCCCACCCCTTTTGTCAATGTTCCTGAAAGTATCTGTCAGTATTGCTGCTGTCAAGATGAAGAAATGAATAGGTGGCAAGTGCATCCATGTTCAACTCCATTCTCTCTGTGGTGACCTAGTTAGAATCGGCCACATCTTGCTGGACCCTGCTAACTCCAGCTTGCCTTCAGCCACATAAAGAGGCCGTCTGTTGGGCTCTTGATAGCTAAACTTGTGAATGATCTATCACAGTCAAATTTGATTGGTAGTATTGAATACCTCTGGTGAGATCAACAAATGTCTTGTGCAGTTCTTAGTTCTACTCATTGAGTATATATTGCATCTGGCAGATGGCAAACACCATCATGACATGTGGCTCTGCCTGATTGAAAGTCGCACTCTGAGAGTCAGCTAATTGAGGTGTGTGTCAGTTGAAGACATTCCATGAAGATTGCAGCAAGATGTTTTTGACTCTTCCTCTTTTTTTTTAAAAACAAATATGCACAATGGAGACATTCTGATATATATTATGTACTTTTAAGTTTGCATGGTTTTTTTTTTCCAACCAAATTGAATAACAAACAGAATCATTTCTACTTAAAATTTTTTGTTTCTCTAGATACCTGAAAATAATATAAGATCACAACAACAATTGCAAAACATGCAGATGAAAAACAGTGATTACTCGCAAATCATTCCCTTCAAATGGAAAGACTCTTAAAAATGGAAATAATCGACAAAGCAGTTCAAAACAGATTGAAAAGAAAAAAACTGGACCGCAAAAAATATAGTGATGGTGAAAGATGAAAATAATTGATTAAAACAATAAATGAAGGGGTCAAAGGTATCTCTTGAACCACTCTAAAATACAGTGACGGTTAAAGATGAAAATAATTGATTAAAACAATTATGTGAACGGGTCAAAGGTATCTCTTGAACCACTCTTTTTTGATTCACAGCTCTGGACGTACCAGCCCCTCAGACTTGGCTCGATATGAAAGGGGATCTGGATGTCAAGGACCTGGATCCAATCTCTGATGAATACAAAGGCGTGGCCCAAAAATTCCAGAAAAGTCTGGAGAGGCCCTGCAAAATAGCGAAGGTAAGGCAGAGAGGGGAGGCACATGAAATGCTGAAATCCTGAAACAAGGGGCTTTGGGGTGAGGGAGGAAAAGTGTAAATCCTGAAACAAAGAGCTTTGGGGTGAGGGAGGAAAAGTGTAAATCCTGAAACAAGGGGCTTTGGGGTGAGGGAGGAAAGTGTAAATCCTGAAACAAGGGCTTTGGGGTGAGGGAGGAAAAGTGTAAATCCTGAAACAAAGAGCTTTGGGGTGAGGGAGGAAAAGTGTAAATCCTGAAACAAAGGGCTTTGGGGTGAGGGAGGAAAAGTGTAAATCCTGAAACAAGGGGACTTTGGTGAGAGGAAAGTGTAATCCTGAAACAAGGCTTGGGGTGGGGAGAAAGTTGTAAATCCTGAAACAAAGGCTTTGGTGGTGAGGAGGAAAGTGTAATCCTGAAACAAGGGGCTTTGGGGTGAGGGGAAAGTGTAATCCTGAATCAAGAGGCTTTGGGTGTGAGGAGGGAAAGTTGTAAATGGGAAAGCAAGGGCTTTGGGTGAGGGAGGAAAGGGTAAATGCTGAACACAAGGAGGCTTTGGGTGAGGAGAAAGTGTAAATCCGAACAAGGCTTTGGGTGAGGGACGGAAGTGTAAATGCTGAAACAAGGGCTTTGGGTGAGGAGGAAGAGTGTAAATCCTGAACAAGGGGTTTGGGTGAGGAGAAATGTGTAAATCCTGAACGGGAAGACCCGAGGTGAGGGACGACAGGGAAATGTCCTGAACACAAGTGGGCTTTGGCGATAGGGGAGAAAGTGTGAATCCTTGAATGGGAACAGGTGAAAGTCGAATCCACTAAGTGGGTTGTAGGCTGACAGTGGAAATGTCTGAATCCATAAGGTGGGGATTGGGCTGACAGGAAATGTCTGAATCCATTAAGGTGGGGATATTGGGCTGACAGGGAAATGTCTGAATCCATAAGGTGGGGATATTGGGCTGACAGGGGAAATGTCTGAATCCACTAAGGGGGGTATTGGGCTGACAGGGAAATGTCTGAATCCACTAAGGTGGGGTATTGGGCTTGACAGGGAAATGTCTGAATCCACTAAGGTGGGGTATTGGGCTGACAGGGAAATGTCTGAATCCACTAAGGTGGGATATTGGGCTGACAGGGGAAATGTCTGAATCCACTAAGGTGGGATATGGGCTGACAGGGAAATGTCTGAATCCACTAAGGTGGGTATGGCTGACAGAAAGTCTGAATCCACTAAGGTGGGGATATTGGGCTGACAGGGGAAATGTCTGAATCCACTAAGGTGGAATTGGGCTGAAGGAAATGTCTGAATCCACTAAGGTGGGGATATTGGGCTGACAGGGAAATTCTGAATCCACTAAGGTGGGGATAATTGGGCTGACAGGGAAATGTCTGAATCCACTAAGGTGGGGTATTGGGCTGACAGGAAAATTTGTCTGAATCCACTAAGTGGGGGTATTGGGCTGACAGGGGAAATATCTGAGTTCAAACAAAGGTGGGGGTGTGGGGAAATATTTGAATCATGAACAGTCAAGTGTTGGACTGGTAGGGGAAATGTCTCAACCTTAAAAATTAGGGTCAAGGGCTGACAGAATAAAATTTTGAAATCATGGAAACTGATCCATTTTACTTCAGCCCTTGGTGGTGTGTACAGATCCAGCGTGTGCAGAACCTGACGTTGTACAAACAGTACCATGCCCTGAAGCGGCAGATAGAGAGCACCGCAACCCTGAAAAGTGCGAGCGCTTGCAACTCTGGCATGGGACCAGGGGGAGGCCGTGCAGGGAATCATCAGTATGGCTTCAACCGCAGTTACAGCAACCAGCAGAGTGAGTTCCCAGCACCTGGAGTTCTCTGACACTGTGTGCACATCAGAATATGCTGGTTTTGATCATCTCTTTACAATGCTTAGGTTTCTCTCGGTATGTGCCCATTTCACTAATATGATTATGGCTTCCGAGGTTCTCACAACCGTACACTTGCTTTTACGCCAGTCCTACTCTGTTGATGGCACCTGAGTTCATTTTAGCCATGAACTTATGACAGTTCGAGCTTCTCAAACTATGTGTTCCCTGTAATGCCAGTTATAATCTGATTAAAACTTCTGGGTTTCTCACATTCTGTGTTCATTATTATCATACCAGGTAATATCTATTTACTACACTTGATTTTTATTCATGGTTGTGCAAGTTATAATCTGTTTACAGCTGTCTACAACACCTGGTTTTCATCCATTATTGGCACACTGTTTACGCTAGTCGTAAGCTGTTTGCAGTGCCGAGTTTGTTGCACTGTGGGTTTACTCATGTCCAGTTGTGATCATTGTACAGTATGTGGGTTTTTCCAGTCCGTGTGCACATTTTTGCTCTCTCTCTCTCTCTCTCTCCTCTCTCTCTCCCTCATCTCTCTCTCTCTCTCTCCATGCTTCACACTTCCTCCTTCCCTCTTGGTGGCAAAACTTCCACACAGCTCATTCAGCCTCCCCCATACGTAGCTGCACCCAGCTTTGTCGAGTCCAGCACCGCTAGTCTGCAGGGAAACTAACTCGTGTCCTGTCATGGTGAGGCCGCCTGCCAGAGGAGATCCTGCGCTGCTGTCATGACATTTTTTGCTGGTGTTCAGTGGCGCCTGTTTCTGATCCAGCATCTGTTGGACGCCGCCTACTAACCCCGTAGTGATGACAGTAATCCTTTTCGCCACTGCAGCCAGCGTGTGTGAGGGTTTCTCTCCAGAGGACAGTCCTAGCAAGTTGGCTAATCCTCTTGATTTGAATAGGAGATAGTCTGTGCAAGGATGTAGAGAGGGCGTTGAAACCTAGAGGGATCCTCGTGGCAGAGTTGGGGATGAAAGCCCACAGATAGTCTGTGAGGATGATGATGAGGTGGAGAAGTCTGTGAGGATGATGATGAGGTGGAGATAGTCTGTGAGGATGATGATGAGGTGGAGATAGTCTGTGAGATGATGATGAGGTGGAGATAGTCTGTGAGGATGATGATGAGGAGATGATGCTGTGGCGTTGCATTCTGGTGAAAGACCAATGGCAGAGCTGCATTCCATGCTTCCTTTCATAATACATCAGAGTTCATGAGATGAAAGTCACCTGCAGTGTAGAGATGCATCTGTTAACCCATTCAGCCCAGTGACTAGGTGAGCAACCTTCTCAGTCGTGTAAGCTAATGACTTCTAAGCCTGGCAAGTTTTGGCTGTTCAGTCTGAAATCAGGGTTGCTTAATTCAAACTGTCATGATCGCGGATGAGCACATCTGAAGGGATTCAGTTTCATACAGTTATAGACTTTTTTTCTGTAACATGTTCAATTTTCATTGTGGTTGAATAGCCTTGTGACACATGGTTTATTTGTGAATAAGGGTCGTTCATCACTTCATCATTCTTTTTATTCTGACAGGTCATAAACGCAGTAAGATGAGTGTATTATGGCCGAACTTATTTTCTACATCTATGTACATTTTCGTGACTTTTGTATTTGAACTCTCAGAGTATTTGCTAAGATCGTCATCAGTGATTTTGTCTGTCACTTTCCTCACTGTAAACTTACTTTGTTGACTCATGGTGTCAAAAAAAGACACACACACACAAAAAAAAGACGAAATCTTTTGAATGTCACTCTTACAAAGAAGGGGTATGAGATTGAGGAAGACAATTTCCTCCCTTTACTCATTTTTCATTCATAGTTTAATAAGTGGTGAATGCACTTGATTTGAACCAAGATTTGACTTGCACCTCTGAATAAATTTGAAAAATTATGATAAAGCTCCGCCCAAAAACCTTTGACAAACGAATCTCAAGACAAGAAACAATGCGTTTTGACATCTTAGGTCTTCTTCAGGTAAGAAACACAACGCTCAGGGCAGCGAAAATGAACAAGCAATCGCTTATCTTCATCCAGTTCAATGCCCATCTTCTGCCGAATTGGATGATGATAATGATTGCTCGTTCACTTTCGTTGTCCTTAGTGTTGTGTATCTTGCCTGAAGAAAGACCTAAGAGTTGCCCTGATGTGGCCCTCTGCGGTCGGCTGGGCTATAAGCAACATTATCTTATCTACCTAA
Organism: Conus ventricosus; assembly: GCA_018398815.1. Classification (NCBI taxonomy): domain Eukaryota; kingdom Metazoa; phylum Mollusca; class Gastropoda; order Neogastropoda; family Conidae; genus Conus; species Conus ventricosus. The sequence goes on along the minus strand of CM031597.1, from coordinate 132,874,019 downwards.
GAGGTTGAAACGCATCATCTTTGTCTTGTGATTGGTTTCGTCAACGTTTTTGGGGCAGAGCTTTATCAATAATTTTTCAAATTTGTTGAGATTTCCGCCTGCAGTCGCCTCCCTTTGCGACTTGATTGCAACCTGTGATTAACACAGATGGACCTGTGCATTCATATGCACCCAACCTGTGGTAACACAGATGGACCTGTGCATTCATATGCACCCAACCTGTGTTAACACAGATGGACCTGTGCATTCATATGCACCCAACCTGTGGTTAACACAGATGGACCTGTGCATTCATATGCACCCAACCTGTGGTTAACACAGATGGACCTTGCATTCATATGCACCCAACCTGTTGTTAACACAGATGGACCTGTGCATTCATATGCACCCAACCTGTGGTTAAAACAGATGGACCTGTGCATTCATATGCACCCAACCTGTGGTTAACACAGATGGACCTGTGCATTCATATGCACCCAACCTGTGGTTAACACAGAGGACTGTGCTCATAGCAACCAACCGTGTAACACAGTACCTGGCATTCATATGCACCCAACCTGTGGTTAACACAGATGGACCTGTGCATTCATATGCACCCAACCTGTGGTTAACACAGATGGACCTGTGCATTCATATGCACCCAACCTGTGGTTAACACAGATGGACCTGTGCATTCATAGCACCCCAACCAGTGGTATTAACACAGATGGACCTGTGCATTCATATGCCCCAACCTGTGGTTAACACAGATGGACCTGTGCATTCATATGCACCCAACCTGTGGTTAACAGGGACCTGTCATTTTATATGCCCCCAAAACCTGTGGTTAACACGATGACCTGTGCATTCATTGCCCCCAAACCCTTTGGGGTTAACCGATGGACCGGCATTAAAAGACCCAACCTGTGGTTAACACAGAGGACCTGTGCATCATATCCCCCAACCTGGGGTTAACACAGGGACCGTCATTCAATTTTCACCCAACCTTGGTTACAAAAGGCTTTTCTTCATAGCACCCAACCTGTGTTACACAGATGGACCTTTGCATTAATGCACCCAAACCCTTTGGGTTAAACAAGATGGACCTTTCATTCATATGCACCCAACCTGGGGGTTACCGAGGGACCTGGAAATTTTGCACCCAAACCCTGTGTTAACACAGATGGACCTGTGCTTTCATATGCACCCAACCGGGTTTAAAACACAAGGGCCTGCTTTGTTTGAAACCCTGGGGAAAAACACAGATGGACCGTGCATTCAATGCACCCCCTCTGTTAACAAAGGGACCGTTTTTTATTGCAACCGTGGTTAACCAGATGGCCCTTGGCATTCAATGCCCCAACCTGGGGTTAAAAACAAAAAGGGACCGGATTATTGAACCTGGGGTTAACCGTTTACCTTCATTCTAGACCCAAACCTGTGGGTTAACCAGATGGACCGGCATTCTTGCACCAACCGGGGGTTTAACACATGGACCTGTGCATTAAAAAGCACCCAACCTGTGGTTAAACACAGATGTACCTTTGCTTCCATGCACCCAAACCCTTTGGGGTTTAAACACATCCCTGGCATTCTAGCACCCAACCTGTGGTTAACACAGTTTGGCCTGTGCATTCCATGCACCCAACTTGGTTAACACAGGGCCCCCGGCTTTCTTACCCAACCGTTTTAACACAGATGGACCGGAACATGCCCCCCCCCCTGGGTTTAACACGATGGGCCTGTGCATTCATATCACCCAAACCCTGGGGTTAACACAGAGGCCCTGTGCTTCAAAAGCACCCAACCTGGTTAAACAGAGGACCTTGCATTCAAAGCCCCAAACCGGGGGTTTTTTAACCAGATGGACCTTTTATTCATATGCACCCACCGGGGGGTTAAAACACAGGGGGACCGGGCATTATATGCACCCAACCTGGGGTTAACAAATGGACCTGTCATTAATGCACCCAACCTGTGGTTAACACAAGGGCCCGGGCTTTCATTGAAAACCCAACCTGTGGTTAACACAGGGCCCGGGCTTTCATATCACCCAACCGGGTTAACACAGAGGGGACCGTGCATTCAATGCACCCAACCGGGGTTAAACGATGCCCTGTGCTTCATAAGCACCCAACCTTTTTTAACACGTGGACCTTGAAATTCATATGCACCCAACCTTGGTTAACACAATGGCCCTTTTGGCATTAAAACACCCAACCTTGGTTAACCAGATGGACCGGCACATAGCACCCAAACCTGTGGTTAACACAGATGGACCTTCTTCTATCACCCAACCTGTGTTAACACAGATGGCCCTGTGCATTCATATGCACCCAACCGGGTTAAAACAGAGGGCCTGTCATTCATATCACCCAACCTGTGGTTAACCAGAGGGCCCCGTATTCTTCCCCAACCTTGGTTAACACGATGGACCTGTCATTCATATGCACCCAACTGGGTTAACCAAGGCCCGGGCATTCATATGCACCCAACTGTGGTTAACACAGGGGACCTGGGATTCAAAAAGCACCCCCCCTGTGGTTAACACAGAGGCCCTTTCATTCATTTTCACCCAACCTGTTTTTAACACGAGGGCCCCTGTGCATCTTTTGCACCCAATTTTGGGTTAACACAATGGACCTGTGCATTCAATGCACCCAACCTGGGGTTAACCAATGGCCCCTGTGATTCTATCCCCCAAGTTGTTAACACAGATGGACCTTGCATTCAATGCCCCAACCTGGGGTTTAACACAAGGGGACCTGTCATTCATATGCCCCCAACCTGGGGTTTAAACACGAGGGGACCTTCTTTCATATCCCCCAAACCTGTGGTTAACACAGAGGCCCTGTGCTTCAATGAAACCCACCGGGGGTTAAACACAGATGGCCCTGTATTCAAAGCCCCCAACCTTTTGGGTTAAACAAGAGGACCTGTGCATTCATATCCCCCAACCCGGGGTTTTAACACAAGGGGCCGGGAAATTCTTTGCACCAACCTGTGGTTAACACAGGGGGACCGGGCATTCATATGCCCCCCAACCCTTGGTTAAACAATGGACCTGGCATTCAATGCACCCAACCCGTGGTTAAAACAGAGGCCTTGCATTCATACACCCAACCTGGGTCATTTGTTAACGAAAAGTTAAAGTGGATAAAGCTTCACTGCGTGGTTCAGGTCGCCCATTTACCCCAAGCACACCCCTCACTCGGGGGGGGGGGGGGGGGGGGGGGGGGGGGGGGGGGGGGGGGGGGGGGGGGGGGGGGGGGGGGGGGGGGGGGGGGGGGGGGGGCCAAGGGGCCTAAAAATGCTTCAAATAAATCCCCCTAAAAAAAGTCGAACCCAAAAAGCACTTTTTTCCTTGTGTTTTTGCAGGGTAGGGGTGGAGCCAAGTTGTTGATTAATTATGGAGGGGGGATGCTGTTTTTTGTTTCTGATCAAAACTTTATTCAATGATTTCTTGTTTGGGCTTACCTCAGCTCTCCCCCAAACTCTTCTCACGACACAAAATTTTTGCAAATGATTGTTTTTGTTGTCGTTGCTTTTCGTTCATTTTTCAAAGCTTTTTAAAAGGAAATAGTTTTTGAGTATTCTTACAGAGCGCCATTCATAGTTAAAAAATTGCTTACTGCTCTTTTGGCGCTTCTGTGAACTCTGAATTGATTAAATTTGTTTTGGGAAAAAAAAAAAGGGGAACTTAAACCCCCAAAACCTTTCCACCTGTAAGCATGCAATGCTAATCTGACCCTCAGCGGTGTGTTGTGCTTAGTAACAGCCTTGTATCTTGTACAGGCGGGCCCCACTGTGTTGTTTTTCAGCTCCTTGTCTGTGATTGGTCACAGTCCTGGTCACATCCATCCCTCCATGCTGGTCATGTTGATGGTGGATCACATTGACTGGACCCATCCCTCCCTCCATGCTGGTCATGTTGATGGTGGATCACATTGACTGGACCCATCCCTCCCTCCATGCTGGTCATGTTGATGGTGGATCACATTGACTGGACCCATCCATCCATCCCTCCATGCTGGTCATGTTGATGGTGGATCACATTGACTGGACCCATCCCTCCTCCCTCCATGCTGGTCATGTTGATGGTGGATCACATTGACTGGACCCATCCCTCCCTCCATGCTGGTCATGTTGATGGTGGATCACATTGATGGACCCATCCCTCCCTCCATGCTGGTCATGTTGATGGTGGATCACATTGACTGGACCACCAGCAAGTCTGATTGAGCCTTCGCATTCAGTTTTGTTTATAATGGACAAGACTTACCAGAGCCCCACATAGTCTTATTTCTCTGTTGTGTTTTTCTTGTTTATGGTGGATTACGTTGACTGGACTGCCATCAGGTCTTATTCATACCTTCATGTTAGTGTTTTTGTTTTGTTTATGACAGATAATGTTTATTGGGCTACCTTCTGTCTTGTCTTCTTTGTAATTTTATGACAGACTCTTCTTTGTAATTTTATGACAGACTTGTTTATGGTGAAGAGTCATAACAGCCTTGTTCACGATGGATTACATTCTGTGGACTATCATTTTCTCTAAATTGTTCTTCTGTGATTGTTTTGTTCATGACGGACCAGACCCTCTGACAGCCATCTTGTCATTGAGTACCCATTTCCTTTTCAAATCAACTGACTTTTTCTGTTTTTTCTTTTTCTTTTAGAGAGCAACTACGGGCAAGGGGCATACTTCGCAGTGTCTGCATCGTATTCCAGTCACGACCAGTATGCGGCGGCCAGTCAGCAAACGCAGGAGCGCCACATCTTCCTGTGCCGAGTGCTGGTCGGAGAGTACCGCAAGGGCACCAACACCATGCGCATCCCGCCTCAAACCTCCGATGGCGTGCGCTGCCACAGCACCGTGGACGATGAGGACAACCCCGTGATCTTTGTGACGTACAGCGACGTCCAGGCTTACCCAGACTACCTCATCGTGTTCAGAGACAACTGAGGGAGGCTCTGGGTGAAGGAGGGTGGTGAGGAGGGGGGAGGAAGACCAGGAAGTGGCCGCCCTGGTGCGGCCGCCAGTGTTTGCGAGGGTTCCAGCCTGAAACAGATTTGATTTGACCAGGAAATAGCAAATATCATTCCAGTAAGAAACGGGCCAAACCAAGCTAGAAGAGAATTGCCGGTGATCAAGTAAAATACGTCTTTTGGATTTTTTGTTGTTGTTTGTTTTGTTTTTGTTTTGCATGGATCCATTCTATATGATTTGTTATGTGATGCTTAATTAACTAAAAACTGGGTCTGAGATGGTGCCTGCACTACCTTTCCAAGCTTGAGATTATGATGTGGTTTATGAGCCCCAGTCTCCCTGCTTCAACAAAAAGCCCCCTTCAACCCACCCCCCCTCCAGCAACATTCCCCCACTCCTCCCCACTCCACCACAGGAAAAAAAGAATGCTTATTTGCTCAGACATATGTAGAAGGTGAGGTTATGCATTCACTGGGATTCAGTGACGTGTGTGTATGTGTGTGTGTGTGTGTGTGTGTGTGTGTGTACGTGTATGCCTGCATATATGTGTATGTGCGTGTGCAGAAGTGCGTCTGTGTGTGAGTGTGTGTGTGTACGTGTATGCCTGCATATATGTGCGCGTGTGTGTGCGTGTGCAGAAGTGCGTCTGTGTGTGTGTGTGTGTGTGTCCATGTCTGTTTTCATTGAAAATCCCTGGTTAGAACACAACTTGGCATGGTTGTTGATAACGGTGTGATTCCACCCGTAACGGAACGGTCATGCACAGCAGGCAAGTATGCTACAATGAAATGAAGAAAAAAAAAACCAGTAAACAATGGAACACACACAACACACACACACACACTACCACACACCCCACACACACCCACACACACACACACACACACACACACGAGAAACGCTTAAACGAATGTTAAAACTTTCCTCATTAACCCTTTGTACTTCGAAAATTTCATTACATTCTAGTAAAATGGTGATCAATGATTCATTCTTATAAATATGATAGAGAACTTTAGTATTTTATGATTGCCATGATCTTATCTGTGAAAAGGTAATAAATCAGTTCTGTGCTTGAGACAGTCCTTTTGAGTGAAAAACAGTCACTTGCAGCATAAACAGTAATTAACCCTTTCATCCTGTCTAAGTTAACCGCCAGAATAGCCTCTCCTGCATGGCCATTTTGGGCTGAGCTAAATGAATGGAAGGGACACTTCATTTAAACCAGAATATCTCAAAAACTATTTTGCTAAGAGACTAACAATTTTACTGTGTATCAGCTTGTGGCAGCGTCCAGCAGGACAAGAAAAAGAAAGGCTCTAAGGTGCGAGTGGGACCCATAGAAGTGTTTGTTTTCGTTGTCGTAATGGACATTTTCACAAGTTCATACACCAAGAGTCTTAACAATTTCACTACTGAAGAACATTTTGTGTATGAACTTGTGAACATGATGCTTTTTTTTTCTCAGACTTTTGATGCTTTGACAAGCTCAGCATTATTGTATTCTGTGCTAAACTATGTTGTTTTTTTTACTTATTTATTTTTTGTAATATAAGTGATTTGTGTTGCGTCCTCTTCTCAGTGGTATTTCATGGTTCATTTGGTGTTTTTCTTTCTTAATATTACGTCATGGTTCGTTTGAATTTGTGTGTTGTTTCCTCTTCTTAGTATAATTTCATGGTTCATTTAGGATTTGTGTTTTTTTCCTCTTCTCATTGGTGTATTGTGGCTGATTTAGTTTTGTGTTGTTTCTTCTTATTAGAGTTATTCGGCACTTGTTTGGATTTGTGTTGTTTCCTTTTGTAGTGGTATTTCATGGTTTGTTTAGATTTGTGTTGTTTCCTTTTGTAGTGGTATTCATGGTTTGTTTAGATTTGTGTTGTTTCCTTTTGTAGTGATATTTCATGGTTTGTTTAGATTTGTGTTGTTTCCTTTTGTAGTGGTATTTCATGGTTTGTTTAGATTTGTGTTGTTTCCTTTTGTAGTGGTATTTCATGGTTCATTTAAGTGTGTGTTGTATCCTCTTCAGATTGGTATGTCATGGTTCATTTAAGTGTGTGTTGTATCCTCTTTAGTTGGTATGTCATGGTTCATTTAAGTGTGTGTTGTATCCTCTTCAGATTGGTATGTCATGGTTCATTTAAGTGTGTGTTGTATCCTCTTCAGATTGGTATGTCATGGTTCATTTAAGTGTGTGTTGTATCCTCTTCAGATTGGTATGTCGTGATTCATTTGGATTTGTATTGTTTCCTCTTTGTTGTATGTTTCAGTTCATTTAGATTTGTGTTGTTTCCTTTTCTTATTGGTTTGTCACAGTTCATTTGGACTTGTTCTGTTTTCTCTTCCTGGTGGCATTTCATGGTTCATGTAGAAATGTGTTGTTTCCCCTTCTTGACTGTCATGGCTTTATCTGTTTTTATGTTTTTTCATATATACTCGTTTTTTTTTTTCTTTTTTTAAGCTGTGTATACTTGCCTTGTCGATCACAGATTCCCAACCCAGCCTTCCCTGCTTTCTTGCTATGCGGGTATGGATCACATCATTTTTGGGGGGTGGGTGTCCAAAACATTTTTTGAAAGGAACTGATTGAAGAAATGAAAATACAGAGAGAGGTGGGGGATTGAGCGGCAGCAGCCTTTCATCTCCGAAACGTATGTGAAAGAGGGTGGGTGGTGGGTTGGAGTGGGCAGCATACCATCGCCCACCACCTGCGGTTCCCAGTGTTCTTGGTCAACATTCTTTTTCATACAAAGAGAGGAAGCTCCTGGATCTCTCCCTGATTTCTTGACAGGCTGTCTCTCCCTCCCTCCCTCTGTCTCTTTGCAAACCCTTTTTTGTTTTGGGAATGGGAGGGGAGCGCATTCTTAAGCAAGCACAGTGCTCTGCTGTTTCAGGGCCTCCAGGACATGTCCTCCTCCTCCCCCCCCTATCTCCCTCTGCCCCAGCTCCCTGAGGGAAAATTTTGATCCAAAGAAGTAAAATGGTGCATTCAGATGCAGCCAAGAAATTGCTTTTCATAACATCTCACCAAAATGCCACTAAGGAAGTTACAAACAAGGCTATGTCCTAAATTGGGTTAGAAAAATGTTTCCTCCCTTCTTTGTCCTTTTTTTCCCCTCTTCTTTTTCTTTTCTGGAGGGGGAACAGTGGGGGTCAGAAACCCTGGATCCCCCTCCCCTGTCTTTTTTTTCTATATCTGTTTTTGTTGGGGGGTTTTCAGGGGAGGTAGGGGGGGGGACCTTAGGGCACCTCCCTATCTCTAATCCGCTCCTGATGTGGCCTGTGTCAGCTAAAGAACGGAAGGAGACACCATGTTTTTACTGTTTGTAAAGTAGAAGATGAATGTAGTATGCTGTTTGTTCAATAAAATGTTTTTGTACTCTGCTATTTTCATATCTAAACACAAGTTTCCTATTTTGGATTATTGTAGTGGGTTGTTATGTAAGTTATGCTCTCTGAGCTGATATCATATCCAAACATAACTTTACTGCATTGTTTGTAAAGTAAGATGTAGTTTTTTTTACCATGTTGTTCATGATTGTAAACATGATTGTAGTGTGCTGCTTTTGCTATGCTCTTCCTGTGGAAGGAAATACACACTAATACAACCCAAATTTGTGCATGAGGTCTAACATTTTGCTATGTGAAGTTAGACCTAGTCTCCCAACAAAAGAAAATGCACTACTCACTCGTAGCTTTCGGCAGCCATCTGGCCATCTTCCTCAGCGATGCTGTTGCTGACTTTGTGAACTCTCCATTCAGATCCCGTCTAACATTGTTACCTTTTTTTTCTTTTTTTTAAAGTGTTTTTAGTTCGGAAGTTCTGTTGAATCTGCAGAGAAGAATGTGTTTTTCAATAGTGCATAAAAAGGTTTCTTTATGTTGAAAAACGAAAAAGGTGATGGTGCTTCTAAATGTCTGGGCAGTGTGGAAGCCAATGTAAGAAGGATTTTAACAGTGCAGCACTCTCATGCAATAGGACGGAAAGGGAGATTACCAGTTCATCGCATTCCTAACTGAATTAAAGCAATAATAGTGAAATGGATCAAACTTTTGATGGTTTGGTTGTGCAAAGTTATCAGTTTATCATATTCCTCACTTAACTGAAACAAAAAGAGTGAAAAATGTCAACCTTTTGATGGTTTGGCTGAGCAGAATTATCAGTGAATCGTATCCTAGCTTTTACTGAGGCAAAAAGAGTGAAACGTATCAAACATTTTGATGTTTGGCTGCAGGCTGATGCCGCAAACCCATTTAACCCCAAACTGACCCCTGCCATCATTTGTTGCATGTGGTCTTACACGGCTTACGCTTATCCGTCAGTTTGTGTGCAGAGGTAGCAAACATGTATGTACATATTGCTGTGTGTGTGTTATTGATTTTTTTTTTTTTTTTTTGCTTTAAAAGAGCGTTGGTGTAATTAGGATCGGGTCAGTATTCCATTTTGATGATCGACCATTCCAGTAGTCCATCCTGATGCATGCGTGTGTACACCGTTAATCAATGAGGAATGGACACAGGTTCATCATAACCAGATTGGAAGGACAGTTCATGCTTAATTGTCTGTGATTTTAGTGATTGGAATTCGTTTTTGAAAATATATGCACTGACTGGAGCTACTATTCATGTAATATACTAATTTGTTCATTATTGTGGTGTGTGTTGAGGTGAATGGGGTCTCCTGCTTTTTGCTCTTTCTTGTTTGTCTTTTCTTTCCCCTTTTCTCCTTTTTCTATTTGTCGTTCTCCTTCTTCTTCCTCTACTTCTCAATCGCAACAGTCTGTCACAATAGTAATAATGATTGATGTGTGCGTGCGTGCACATTGTGTATGTAGATGTATGCATGTATGTGCGTGTATGTGTGTGTGTGTTTGCATGTATGCGCGTGAACTGCATTGGTGCAGTTAAACAAGGTACCAAAAGCAGCCAAATTGTCGACGTCGCATGTCCAAGTTCTATAATACGGTACAGACCCATAAGTTTCATTTGAAGAGAGGGTCTGGGTAACAATCCTGATGATGCATGATATCAAAATTCCATTGTGCAGCAGGCATTTAGTCCAAAGAATTGCAGAATTCTCTTGGGGCTCTTTTCTTGTGGATGCAAAATTTCAGCAGTCACACTGGTGTTAATCCTCTGCCAAAATTCGAAAGGAAAGTTATTATGTGAGAGCTGATTTTGAAACCTAGCAAAGAAGCAACTGGTGACCATAGGTTGTGTGCTAAGAGAAGGAAGAGTAGGAAGGAGAGGGAGGATGTGTCAGGCAGGAGGATGGGGGAAGCAACCCAAGAGAAAGCGCAGCAAGGAGACTGAAACAACTGTGTTGCATCGAAGAGGAAGATAGAGGATTAGTACAACCCGAACTGAAGTGTTTCCAGTGCTGAGAAATGCTGTTTTCCAATTCAGCCCAAGAGGCTTCTTTCTTCCATCCTTCCTTTCTCCCTTCTGTCATTCCTTTCTTATTTTCTTTCTTTCTGCTTGCTTGCATTTCATTTCATTTCATTTCTTTTTCTTTTCCTCCTTTTTTCTTTTTTTTTTTTTTTTTTTTTTTTTTTCTCTACTGAAATTCCATCTGTAGATTAGTGTTCAGTTTTCTTCCCTCTTCTCTTCAGTTCTCTTCAGTTTTTCTCCTTTCCCCTCTTCTCTTTTTACGTGGTACAGCCCTGATATGGCCCTCTGCGTCGGCTGGGCTATAAGCAACATTATCTATCTTATCTTATCCCCCTCTTCTCTTCAGTTTCTCTCCTTCTTCTCTTCAGTTCTCTTCCTTCTTCTCTTCCCTCTTCTCTTCAGTTCTCTTCCTTCTTCTCTTCAGTTCTCTTCCTTCTTCTTCTCTTCTCTTCTTCTCTTCTTCTCTTTCCATTTCTTTCTTCTTCTTCTTTCCTTCTTCTCTTCAGTTGCTTCCTTTCTTCTCTTTTCCTTCTTCTCTTCAATCTCTTCCTTCTTCTCTTCAGTTCTCTTCCTTCTTCTCTTCAGATCTCTTCCTTCTTCTCTTCCTTCTTCTCTTCAGTTCTCTTCCTTCTTCTCTTCAGATCTCTTCCTCTTCTCTTCAGTTTTCTTCCTTCTTCTCTTCTTCTTCTCTTCAGTTTTCTTCCTTCTTCCTCTTCAGTTCTCTTCCTCTTCTTCCTTCTTCTCTTCAGATCTCTTCCTTCTTCTCTTCAGTTCTCTTCCTTCTTCTCTTCAGATCTCTTCCTTCTTCTCTTCCTTCTCTTCAGTTCTCTTTCTTCTTCTCTTCAGATCTCTTCCCTTTTTCTCTTCTTCTCTTCAGTTCTCTTCCTTCTTCTCTTCAGATCTCTCCCCTTCTCTTCAGTTCTCTTCCTTCTTCTCTTCCTTCTTCTCTTTCCTTCTCTCTTCAGATCTCTTCCTTCTTCTCTTCCCTTCTTCTCTTTCAGTTCTCTTCCTTCTTCTTCAGATCTCTTCCCTCTTCTCATTCAGTTCTCTTCATTCTCTTCCCTCTTCTCTTCAGTTCTCTTCCTTCTTCTCTTCCTTCTCTCTCTTCCTTCTTCTCTTCCTTCTTTTCTTCAGTTCTCTTCTTCTCTTCCTTCTTCTCTTCTTCTTCTCTTCAGTTCCTTCTTCTTCTCTTCCTTCTTCTCTTTTCAGTTCTCTCCTTCTTCTCTTCAGTTCTCTTCCTTCTTCTCTTTAGTTCTCTTCCTTCTCTCTTCATCTCTTCTCTTCCTCTCTTCTCTTCCTTCTTCTCTTCCCTCTTTTCTTCTCTTCTTTCTTCTTCTTCTCCTTCTCTCTTCATTTTTCCTTCTTCTCCCTTCCTTCTTCTCTTCAGTTCTCTTCCTTCTTCTTCATTCCTTCTTCTCTTCCATTCTCTTCCTTCTTTTTCTTCTTCTCTTCAGTTCTCTTCCTTCTTCTCTTCAGTTCTCTTCCTTCTTCTCTTCTTTCTTCTCTTCCTTCTTCGATCTTCTCTTCTTCTCTTCCTTCTTCTCTTCTCTCTTTCTTCTCTTCTTTCTTCTTCTTCTCTTCAGTTCTCTTCCTTCTTTCTCTTCAGTTCTCTTCTCTTCTCTTCTTTTTCTCTCTCCTTCTTCTCTTCAGTTTCTCTTCCTTCTTCTCTTCGTTCTCTTCCTTCTTCTCTTCAGTTCTCTTCCTTCTCTCTTCTTTCTCTTCCTTCTTCTCTTAGTTCTCTTCCTTCTCTTCTTCTCTTCTTCTTCTTCTTCAGTTCTCTTCCCTTTCTCTTCCTTCTTTCTTCCTTCAGTTCTCTTCCAGTTCTCTTCCTTCTTCCTTCTTTCTCTTCCTTCTTCTCTTCAGATCTCTTCCCTTCCTTTCTCTTCTTCTCTTTCCTCTTCTCTTCCTTCTTCTCTTCGGTTCTCTTCCTTCTTCTCTTCCTTCTCTTCAGTTCTCTTCCTTCTTCTCTTCAGTTCTCTTCCTTTCTTCTCTTCCTTCTTCTCTTCAGTTCTCTTCCTTCTTCTCTTCTTCTCTTCCTTCTTCTCTTCCCTCTTCTCTTCCTTCTTCTTCTTCTCTTCCCTTCTTCCTATCTCTTTCCTTCTTCTCTTCAGTTCTCTTCCTTTTTCTCTTAAAATTTTTCCTTTTTCCTTTTTCTTTTCTTTTCCCTTCTTTTCTTTTTTTTTTTTTCCCCCTTCTCCCCCTTCTTTTTTTATTTTTCTTTTTTTTTTTCCCTTTTTTCTCTTCTTTTCCTTCTTCTCTTTCCCTTCTCTTCAGTTCTTTCCCTTCCCTTTTTCTTTTTCCTTTTTCCCTTTGGTCTTTTCCTTCCTTCTCTCTCTTCTTCTCTTCAGTTTTTCCTTTTTCTCTTCAGTTCTTTTTTTTCCCTTTTCCCCTTCTTTCTTCTTCCCCTTTCCTTCTTCTTTTCCCTTCTCTTTTTTTTTTCCCCTTCCCCTTTCTTCTCTTCTTCTCTTTTCCTTTTTTTTCTTCTCTTCCTTCTTCTCTTCCCTCTTCTCTTCTTCTTTTTCCTTTTTCTCTTCCCTTTCTTTTCCCTTCTTCTCTTCTTTTTTTTTCTTCTCTTCCCCTTCTCTTCAGTTTTTTCCTTCTTCTCTTCCTCTTCCTTTTTCTTTTCCCCTTTCTCTTCCTTCTTCTTTCCCCTTTCTCTTCCTCTCTTCGGTTTTTCCTTCCTTCTCTTCTTCTTCTTTTTTCCCTTTTCCTTCCTTTTTTTTCTCTCATTCTCTTCCTTCTTCCTTTCATTTTTCTTTTCCTTTTTTCTTCTCTTCTTCTTTTTTTTTCTCTTCAATTTTTTCCTTCCTCTTATTTTTTCTCTTCTTCTTTTTTTTCTTCTTTTTTTTTTTTTTTTTCTTTTTTTCTTCTCTTTAGTTTTTTCTTTCATTTTTTTCCTTCTTTTTTCCTTCTTTTTTTTTTTCTTCTTTCTTTCTTTCTTTTCTTTCTCCTTTTTTTTTTTTTTTTTTTTTCCTTCCCCCCCCCCTTTTCCCCCCCTTTCTTCACCTGTTTTTTTTCCCCTTTTTTAAAGACCTTTCCTTTTTTCCTTCAATTCTTCTTTCCGTTTTCCCCTTTTTCTTCAATCTTTTTCCCTTCTTCTTTTCCTTTTTCCCCTTTTCCTTATTGTTTTTTTTTCCCCAATTTTTCCCTTTTCTCCCAGTTTTTTCTTTCTTCTCTTCGTTTTTTCCCTTTTTCCCTTTCCTTCTTCTTCAGTTCTCTTCTTCTTCTCTTCTTCTATCCTTCTTCTCCTTCAGATCTCTTCCTTCTTCTCTTCTTCTCTTCCTTCTTCTCTTCAGATCTCTTCCTTCTTCTCTTCTTCTCTTCTTCTTCTCTCAGTTCTCTTCCTTCTTCTTTCTCTTCTTCTCTTCTTCTCTTCTTCTTCTCTTCATTCTTTCCTTCTTCTCTTCAGTTCTTCCTTCTTCTCTTCCTTCTTCTCTTCTTCTCTTCCTTCTTCTCTTCAGTTCTCTTCCTTCTTCCTTCTTCTCTTCCTTCTTCTCTCAATCTCTTCCTTCTCTCATTTCTTCCTTTTTCTCTTCCTTCTTCTCTTCAGTTCTCTTCCTTCTTCTCTCAGTTCTTCCTTCTTTCTTCAGATCTCCTTCTTCTCTTCTTCTCTTCCTTCTTCTCTTCAGTTCTCTTCCTTCTCTTCTTTTCTCTTTCTTCTCTTCTTCTCTTCCTTCTTCTCTTCAGTTCTCTTCCTTCTTCTCTTCAGTTCTCTTCCTTCTCTCTTCCTTCTTCTCTTCTTCTCTTCCTTCTTATCTTCAGTTCTCTTCCTTCTTCTCTTCCTTCTTCTCTCTTCTCTCCTTCTTCTCTTCAATTCTCTTCCTTCTCTCTTCAGTTTCTCTTCCTTCTTTTCCTTTCTTTCCAAGATACTGTGGGATATTCTATGGAAGCAGTGCCTTGAGTGCTCTTGGACGAATGTGGCATGGTGTCTGCGTGGTCCTTGACATATTTGACAAGGGCTAGCAGCTTCCGAGGTCAACATTCACGTGCGCGCACGCACGCGCGCACACACACACACACACACACACACACACACACACAACACTAATACATATGTATCCATGCACAACACACACACACACACACACAAAGTAACACCACACAGTAACACGCGGCGGCGCAATTCACCATGCTCACACACAAGCATACACACACATACACGCGCGCGCTCACACACACACACACACCCAAAACACCACGCACGCACGCACGCGCACACACACACACAAAAACACCACACACTCGCACACACACACAAAGTAACACACACACACACACACACAGAGCAAGCGCGCGCGTGCGCAATTCACTATGCACACACACAAGCATACACACACATACCCATATACGCGTGCGCGCGCGCACACACAACACACCACCACGCACCGCACGCACGCACGTACGCACCACACATACGCACAGACACGCACGCACACGCGAGCGCGCACACACATACACACACACACACACAGTAGCAAGCGCGCGCGTGCGCAATTCACTATGCACACACACAAGCATACACATACATACCCATATACGCGTGCGCGCGCGCACACACACACACACACACACACACACACACCACGCACGCACGCACGCACGCACGCACACACATACGCACAGACACGCACGCACACGCGAGCGCGCACAAAACACACACACAACAACGCACACACACACACATGACATATTCATTTAATTTTATTTTTCAAGCTTATTTGTTAGACGTTGATGTCAGCCCGCACGGCAGAAGCCGGAGGATGATGTCAGCAAGTAAGTCGATCAAACCTGCCAATAAGGACATCAGCTATGACACTGGGACATCAACTATGACACAGGGACATCGACTATGACACAGGGACATCGACTATGACGTAGCAGCAGCATCTGTGACAAAGGAACATCAGCTAGAACACATGGACATCGGTTACGATAACACTATACATCCGCCATGACAAAGAAACACCGGCTATGACACAGGGACATCAGCTATGACACAAGGACATCAGGTGTGACACAAGGACATCTGCTATAGCAGGGACATCAGCTATGACACAGGGACATCAGCTGTGACAAAAGGACCTCTGCTATAGCAGGGACATCAGCTATGACACAGGACATCAGGTGTGACACAAGAACCTCTGCATAGCAGGGACATCAGCTATGATACAGGGACATCAACTGTGACACAAGGACATCTGTTATAGCAGCGACATCAGCTATGACACAGGGACATCAACTGTGACACAAGGACATCTGCTATAGCAGGGACATCAGCCAGCTATGACACAGGGACATCAGCTATGACACAAGGACATCAGGTGTGACACAAGGACATCTGCTATAGCAGGGACATCAGCTATGACACAGGGACATCAGGTGTGACACAAGGACATCTGCTAAAGCAGGGACATCAGCTATGACACAGGGACATCAACTGTGACAGAAGGACAACTGCTATAGCAGGGACATCAGCTATGATACAGGGACATCAGCTATGACACAGGACATCAGGTGTGACGTAAGGACACCAGAAATAACATAAAGACGTCAGCAATGACGTAAAAACATTAGCTATAACATCATGACATCAGCCACGACATGAGGTCATTAGCTACGACATGAGAACATTAGCTATGTCATTGGCTACGACACGAGAATATTAGCTATGACATGAGGACATCCGCTATGACATAAGAACATCAGCTATGACATAATGACATCAGCTATGACATGAGGACATCAACTATGACGTAAGGACACCAGTTATCACATAAGAACATCAGCTATGACGTAAGGACATCAGGTATGACATGAGGACATCGGCTATGACATAAGGACATCAGCTATGACATCAGCTATGACATGAGCTACTGTACACGGACATCAGTTATGACAGGGGACATCAGGTGACATAGGGACATCAGGTATGACACAAAGTTATCATCCGACACAGGGGTATCGCTTATGATGCCGTAACATTTGTTATCATACACAGACGTCTGCCTTAACACAGAGACAAACTATAGTGCACAGATATCAGCCATGACAAAGAGACATCAGTTATGATGACAAAGAGACATCCAGAACATCAGCAATGATGACAAAGGGACATTAGTTATGATGACAAATGGACCTTAGTTATGACAAATAGACATTGGTTATGATGACAAATGGACACTAGTTATGATGACAAATGAACACTAGTTATGATGACAAATAGATATTAGCTATGATGACAAATGGACACTAGTTATGATGACAAATGAACACTAGTTATGATGACAAATAGACATCAACTATGATGACAAATGGACATTAGTTATGATGACAAATAGGTATTAGCTATGATGACAAATGGACATTAGGTATGATGACAAATAGACATTGATTATGATGACAAATGGACATTAGTTATGATGACAAATGAACACTAGTTATGATGACAAATAGACATCAGCTATGATGACAAATGGATACTAGTTATGATGACAAATGAACACTAGTTTTGATGACAAATAGATATTAGCTATGATGACAAATGGACATTAGTTATGATGACAAATGGATATTAGTTATGATGACAAATAGACATCAGCTATGATGACAAATGGACACTAGTTATGATAATAAATGAACACTAGTTATGATGACAAATAAATATTAGCTATGATGACAAATGGACATTAGTTATGATGACAAATGGACATTAGTTATGATGACAAATAGACATCAGCTATGATGACAAATGGACATTAGTTATGATGAGAAATAGATATTAGCTATGATGACAAATGGACATTAGTTATGATGACAAATGGACCTTAGTTATGATGACAAATAGATATTAGCTATGATGACAAATAGACACTAGTTATGATGACAAATAGACATTAGTTATGATGACAAACAGACATCAGCTATGATGACAAATGGACATTGGTTATGATGACAAATGGACACTAGTTATGATGACAAATGGAGATCAGCTATGATGACAAATGAAAATTAGTTATGATGACAAATGGACATCAGCAATGATAAGAAAGGGACATTAGTTATGATGACAAATGGACACTAGCTATGATGACAAATGGACATTAATTATGATGACAAATGGACACTAGTTATGATGACAAATGGACATTAGTTATGACGACAAATGAACATTAGCTATGATGACAAATGGACACTAGTTATGACGACAAATGGACATTAGCTATGACACAGGAACATTAGCTGTGACAGAGACATCGAGTATAAGTTATCATATACCGTTTATTACACGTACATCAGATCTGACACGGACATCTGATATGACACAGAGGATATTATCTATGACACTAGAACATCGGCTATGACGCAGAAACAACACTCATGGATAAAGAAATATCAACTATGACACCGAGATGTCGCTTATGGACATTGATATAACAAACTGACATCAACTATGACACAGGACATCAGTTATACAACACAAGGGCATCAGCTGTAACACAGGAACATCAGCTATGACACAGGACATCAGCTATGACACAGGGACATCAGCTATGACACAGGACATCAGCAAATGTGACACAGGGACATCAGCTATGACACAGGACGTCAGTAATGTGACACAGGGACATCACTATGACACAGGACATCATCAATGTGACACAAGGACATACACTGTAACACAAAGACATCAGCTATGACACAGGACATCAGCTATGACACAGGACATCAGCTATGACACAGAGACATCAGCAAATGTGACTCAGGACATCAGCTGTAACACAAAGACATCAGCTATGACACAGGGACATCAGCTATGACACAGGGACATCAGCTGTAACACAAAGACATCAGCTATGACACAGGGACATCAGCAAATGTGACTCAGGACATCAGCTATGACACAGGGACATCAGCAAATGTGACCACAGGGACATCAGTTTTGACACAGGGACATCAGCTATGACACAGGGACATCAGCAAATATGACACAGGGAATCAGCTATGACATAGGGACATCAGCAAATGCGACACAGGACATCAGCAAATGTGACTCAGGGACATCAGCTATGACACAGGGACATCAGCAAAGGTGGACACAGGGACACCAGCATGCATAGGGACATCACCAAATGTGACTCAGGCACATCAGCTATGACACAGGGACATCAGCAAATGTGACACAGGGACATCAGCTATGACACAGGGACATCAGCTATGACACAGGGACATCAGCAAATGTGACACAGGGACACAGCTATGACATAGGGACATCCGCTATGACACAGGGACATCAGCTATGACACAGGTACATCAGCTATGACACAGGGACATCAGCAAATGTGACACAGGACATCAGCTATGACGCAGGGACTTCAGCTATGACACAGGGACATCAGCAAATGTGATCAGGGACATCAGCTATGACATAGGACATCAGCAAATGTGACTCGGGACATCAGCTATGACACAGGGACATCAGCAAATGTGACACAGGACATCAGCTATGACACAGGGACATCAGCAAATGTGACACAGGGACATCAGCTATGACACAGGGACATCCGCTATGACATAGAGACATCAGCTGTGACACAGCGACATCAGCTATGACACAGGGACATCAGCAAATGTGACACAGGGACATCAGCTGTGACACAGGGACATCAGCAATGTGACACAGGATCATCAGCTATGACACAGGGACATCAGCAAATATGACACAGGGACATCAGCTGTGACACAGGGACATCAGCAATGTGACACAGGGACATCAGCTATGCACAGGGACATCAGCTATGACACAGGGACATCAGCTATGACACAGGGACATCAGCAATGTGACACAGGAACATTAGCCATGACACAGGGACATCAGCTATGACACAGGGGACATACAGCAATGTGACACAGGAACATTAGCCATGACACAGGGACATCAGCTATGACACAGGGACATCAGCTGATACACAGGGACACAGCATCACTATGACACAGGGACATCAGCGATGTGACACAGGGGCATCAGTTATGACACAGGGACATTAGCCATGACACAGGGACATCAGTTATGACACAGGAACATTAGCCATGACACAGGGACATCAGCTATGACACAGGGACATCAGCTGTGACACAGGGACATCAGCTGTGACACAGGGACATCAGCATCAGCTATGACACAGGACATCAGCGATGTGACACAAGGGCATCAGCTATGACACAGGGACATCAGCTATGACACAGAGACATCAGTCACAAAACTATGTAAAACGTCAGTTTAGCTACCTCGAAAAGGACAGAGTAACAACACAGGAACATCTGTTGTAACATAGAGTCTTTAACTATAACACGAGGAGCCTAACATTTTACAAGAGTCTACACGAGTGACGTGAAAAATACGAGTTAATACACCGACCCCTGACATGATGTCCATGGTATCCGTCAGATAAATTGCACTACTGAGGTCTGAAGTGAAAAAAAAACAAATACACCACCATTTCCGTCGTGGCCTCAACGGTGAATCACCGTTTATCCAACACAGTGGCTACAGCGAGCACAATACACACCTCTTTATTTACATCCTGGTCACGACACAACGACAACAGTGATGACGACACCTAGAACAACCCCCAAACTGTAATGACGTCAGTCAGTCCCACAGCCCAATCGGATGGACGTGTCAGGTTTGGGGTGCACGGTAATCGCCTGGCAGTGTAGATGACGAAACTCCCGCCCACATTTGTCAGAGCCCCCCACGCTGTCCTACAGCAGTCAACAACACACGCTGCACGTGAAACTCGGACACAAGAAGAAGAACACTGTCAAATGACCCCCCCCCCCCCCCACACACACACACACACACTGTCCGCGCGCATCTCGCTGGCAGAAGCCAGCATTCTGGGTCTGTCTGTCTGACAGGGTCTTGTGATAGTCTTTATGAGAACTGCGGTCCAGCATCTTGCTGCCAGACCTCCGGCCTTGAATGTTTTGAGCGACAGCTATTGTCCAGCATGTCTCCAGGGCTTGAGACGTGTCATATATGACCTTCAAATGTTTTCAGTGAGAGCTACCAACCGGCCGCCTTGCTTCACAAGCCAGAGCTCCGAGTTGATTCTATATAGCATTGGATTTCTTTTTTTGAGGGGGTGGGGTGAGAGCTAAAGTACAGCACCTCGTTGTACAGCACCTCGTTGGCTGACGACAGCTGTGGATGTGTTCTGCATGACTTTGGATGGTTAAGTTGAAAGCCGCAGCACATCAATGGGAGAAGCCAGGACTCCGGGTGTGTTCTATATGACGTTGGATTTTTTTCCCCCCTTCGCTATCTCATAGTCCGTGCCACCCCAGTGGCATTGCACCCACGCCGTTCTTTCCGCCTCCTCGTCCACAACCACAGCCTGCCTTGTCCTGCAACGACCCTGGTGCTAGCACTCCACAGGGAGCAGTCAATATCCAGTCGCCATCAGGAAACCCGCCTGAGGAAACAGGCACAGCTGCCGAGTCACTTCGGTGGTGTTCAGTGGTGCTTGTTCTAATCCCTCACTAACAAAAGCAACTTCTCAGAGGAGCCAGCGTGAGTGAGCTCCCCTGCCGGCGGGCACCAGCACGTCCATCCCACGACAGTCCCGTGAGACTGCCGATACGTGATCCCGACAGAACCACACCGAGGGCATAGGCGTCGGGAGGACATCGAAACTGAAGTCACCATGAGAACAGAGCACCTAGGGCCACAAACTTTGAGACTCTTTTGTTTCTGTTTCAAATGTGAAACGATGAGGATGAAAATGACGAAGATAATGCCGCGAGCTTCCATTCTGGCCAGGGACTGCGCGACAGGGCTGTAGTCTACGCTTACTTTCAAAATATATATATATCCCCGGTAACCCTGGATGCTCTTTTTTTATTTTTTTTTAGAAGCAGCTACTACTACAGTCCAGCGCCTTCACTGGCAGAGACAAGAGCTCTGGCTGGGTGCCTTGCATGGTGTCAGCGAGAGCTATTATTGTCTGGCACCTTGCTGGCAGAAGCCAGAGTTGTGAGGCGCCCTACGTGGCCTTAGACGTTTTCTGTGAAAGCTACAGTTCGGCATCTGTCTGACAGCGGCCAGAGCTGAGATTGCGTCCTTCGTGTCATTGGATTTCTGTGTGTGTACGTGTGTGTGTGTGTGTGTGTGTGTGTGTGTGTGTGTGTGTGTGTGTGTGTGTGTGTGTGTGTGTGTTGGGGTGGGTGGGGTAGATAAGATCTATACAGTCAGGAATTTGCTTCAAGAACCACAACTCTGAATGTGTCGCATGGCTTGGATTTTTCTTCTTCTTCCTTTTTTTGTTTGTTTTGTTTTGTTTTACACGAACATTTGAGTGAGGAGTCAGTGCTGTAAGTGGGGGCAGACCAATGCTTCGTCTTCTCCTCCTTCGAGTCTTTTGCCGTGTTGGAGGTAGAAGGAGCGATGCCTTGTCTTCTTCTCTCTTCTCTCTTTCTCTTTCTACTTCTCCGTTCTGTTCATCTGGGACAGTAGGTACTGCTGAAAAGCTGGGGGAAAAAAAAAGAAAGAATGAAAAAAAAAAAGTTAAGTAAAACAAAAATGGACTGTTTGGTAGTAATGAATAAAACACGGAAAAGTCAGGTGATTTCTCTCGTCTGTCTGTCTGTCTCTCTGTCTGTCACACACACACACACACACACACACACACACACACACACACACACACACACACACACGCGCGCACTGACACAGCGCACGTACACATACGCACGCATTAACACACATCCCAGACACACACACACACACACACACACACACACACACACACACACACACACACATATGCACACACACACAACACACACACACACACACACACACACACACACACACACACACACACACAAACACAAGCACAAACACAAACACACATATGCACACACACACACACACAAAACACACACACACACACACACACACACACACACACACACACAACACACAAACACACACACACACACACACACACACACACAAAACACACACACACACACACACACAACACACACCAACACACACACAACACACACACACACACACACACACACACACACACACAACACACACACACACACACACACACACACACACACACACACCACACACACACACACACACCATGCTGGCAGGATCGTCCCCAGTAGCCGGGCGTACAGCGACACTTGCCCTGCTGGCAGCGCGCATGGTTCAAACACGGGTGGGCACACCGGGGCACCTTGTGCCGGCACAGTGGACCGCTGTAGCCACTGTGACACTGGCACTGGCCGGGCCGGACACACACGCCTTTGCTGCCACAGCCTGGCTCGCATATGGCTGAGGAGGACAACACCATATACTGAGTATATGAAGAAAGAACGAAAGAATGGAATAAACTAGTAAACAAAACAAACAAACAAATGAATAAGCAGATGAAGTACATAATTGAATAGCTAATAAACAAATCAAACAAAGAAGTAAATAAGCAGATGAAAGACATAACGGAATTAACTAGTAAATAAAAGTTAGTTTCAAAATGGAGTGACTGAGGGCGGAAAATGAAGCAAAATTTAGAAAGAGAGGGAGGGGTAAGTTACCGCCAAGGACATAGACAAACAAAGTACAGGACAGGACACAATGCATTTCGACCTCTTGGGTCTTCTTCAGGCAAAAACAAGTAACATTTAGGACAGTGAAAACGAAGAACGAGAAACCACTTATCTTCTCATCTTCGACGCACGATCAAAATGGACACACCGGGCGTCTGTGTTCGTTTTATGATCTAATGTTCAGTGTGCTGTAACTTTCGCTCTGTTGCATTTGCCACTCACACCGAAAGGAACAACCAAACAAAAGAACAACCACACTACTTGCAAGACGAGATGCACAATGCGTGTGTGTGTGTGTGTGGTGTGTGTGGTGTGTGTGTGTGTGTGTGTGTGTGTGTGTGTGTGTGTTCTGTGTGTGTGGTGTGTGTGTGTGTGTGTGTGTGTGGTGTGTGTGAGAGAGAGAGAGAGAGAGAGAGAGAGAGAGAGAGAGAGAGAGAGAGAGACTCAATGACTCAATGACTCAATGATATTTTAATGTCAATAGCTGTACAGCCGTTATGACATGGGGGCGTGAACTTATTACCCATATAAAGAACAATTTCTGAACAAAATTTACCCAACAAGTCAAATTTTTTAGACATCTGTGTACACACTCACACACTCAAAGTCCAACGTTCTAAAGTTGTGTTGGACAAAAGCAAAACACAAAACAACAGCATCTCGTAAAACATTACCATTGATTGTCACAGAATCAATGACCACCAGGCACTGAATAGAAAAAAAAATGTTTACAAGAGGAAATTAATTTGGAAGTGACTTTTTTCTGATTTTACTAGCTTCGAAATATAACTTGCTAAGGATTTGATCAGCGATTCGTTTTCAAGTGTCAATGTATGAAGCAGATTGCAATTTTGTACAATAGGCACCTGAAACAAGCTAAATTTTCCGCGGATATGTCGGTAAGCATCACAATGGTATAAAAAGTGATTTTCATCTTCAGTGGCGTTTGCTTTGCAGACCGGACAAGTCTTTACTGTTGTTGTATCAAGCATAAACCATTTTTTGTTGGCAAAAAGACCTAATGTTCTTGTTCGAAATCTTGCCAGTGCGCTTCTGTGCCATCTATCTGTTACCATCGATAAATACTTTTCAGGTTGCAGGTTACTGTTAAATGAAAGAAACCATCTGTATTTTTCATTTCCTTCCATGTGAGAGTGCCAGTTTTGTTGAAACATACAGATCAATCTGTCTTTAAATTCTGAGATAAACAATTTATCGTTTCCTACTTCTTGGCTTAGCCAGACAATGCCGAACCCATTTTCAGTCAACAGTTTCTTTACATTGGATACCCAGTTGAACTTTCCATTGTCATGCTGTTGTAACAACATTTTGTACGCCTGTTTACATAACCTTGTGTAAGGTAGTTTTAACAGTTTCAACCAGTATTTGATACATTTTATATAGGTATGTATATATAGGGGATACCTTCCAGTTTCCGCATAAACCATTTTGTTAGAAGAATGTAAGGGAACACTTAGGAAACACTTGATTGCAAATGTATGGACACTTTCTATTTCGTTGTTGACCGGCACCCCCCACACCTCTGCTGCATATGTTAATATGGGTGTTATCTGAGTGTCGAAAAGTTTCCAGAAAATCGATGGTTCAACTGAATCTAATTTTCTCAATGTTCTAAGAATTTCAATCACCCCTCTCTTTCCTTTTCTACACATTTCTGTCAAACCTGCATTAAGACTGAGCTTGGTTGTGAATATTAGACCGAGGTATTTATAACTGTTTGTCACTTTTACTTCTGTGTTACCGTACCACCATTTTTCGTGTCTAGAAAGATGACCCCCCATTCTAAAAATCATAATATTTTTTTTTCCAGATTAACATCTAATTGCAACCGATCTGCTTCTCCTTTTAATGCTGTCAACTGGTTTTGTAAACCAATTATCGTATCAGAAAGCAAAACAACATCATCTGCAAACAACATCAGGAAGATTTCAATAGCATCTGGTATCATTTGAATACCGTGTCTGCCTCGTTTGTTGATCTCTATCGCTAATTCGTTGATGAAAAATGAGAAAAGCTGAGGGCTTAGTAAGCATCCCTGCTTTACACCACGCGGACAGTCAAAGTAATCTGATAATTTACCCTTATCACGTACGCAAGCCACTACAGAATCGTACACTCCTCTAAGTGCCTTATACATTTTCCTGTTAATGCCATTATTTCTCAAAATATTCCAAAGAATGTTCCTGTTGACTGAATCGAAGGCTTTTCTAAAGTCAACAAAGGCTACATATAATTTAGCATTTCGTAGTAGATACTTCTGGACAAGTGCGTATAAAGTAAAGATGTGATCTATCGTGCTATAGTCTTTCCTAAAACCTGCTTGTTCTTCTATTATCGTTTCTTCGGTTTCTACCCATTTAGTCAGTCGTTTATTTAAAATATTTGTGTAGATTTTACTTACCACGTTTGTTAGAGCCACCCCTCTATAGTTGTCTGGGTTATTTGTGTCTCCCTTTTTATGAATTGGTATGATTATAGATTTAGACCATTCTCTGGAGAACATTCCACTATCAAAAATAGCATTGAGTAGTAACTGTTCAACCAGAAAGTCCACTACCACTGCGCTTGAATGTTTAAACATGTCAGCTATGACTTTGTCCGGACCAGGACTTTTTCCACTTTTCAGGTTCAGGTGTGTGTGAGAGAGAGAGAGAGAGAGAGAGAGAGAGAGAGAGAGAGAGAGAGAGAGAGAGAGAGAGAGCCCTCCAGTTTCAAATTCAATGCTGCGGTGCGGCCTGTCTGTTCTTTGAATACATGCACTTGGTGAGAATCGAACACACTTTTTTTGGTAGGCCTGCCCCCAGCCCTTGATGAACATACCGTTCTGACAACGAGCTCCCTTGTAGCCCTGCGAACACTGACAACGGTTGTGGAACACGCAGATGCCGCCATTGGCACAACTCGGCACGCAGCGGAAAGGATGGCCTGCAACACACACACACACACAGACACACACACACACACACACACACACACACACACGAGCGTTTAGGTCTGACGTCACCAAAGTTATTATGAGAATCAATGACAGGTGAACAGAACCTTCCTCTATGGCAGAACCTGGTATCGCGTAACAATGGTGTTCGCGAAAGTCACGTCAAGTCCTACAAAAACATGTTTAACAGAGAACTGGGATATGTCAAGAAATGCACCACGACGCACGCTTCCCCGTCATCTCAAAGACAAAGAGAGGATATGTCAAGAATGCACCACGACGCACGCTTCCCCGTCATCTCAAAGACAAAGAGAGGGATATGTCAAGAATGCACCACGACGCACGCTTCCCCGTCATCTCAAAGACAAAGAGTGTGGAAAGAGAAACCTGAATTTACCTAGCACAAACGATTTTTTCCTAACGGCTACAGGTTGCAGATGGGCCTAAACAATTTAAAGTTCGGATGGATTTGAAAAAGGTCTGTTATCTGTCTGTGTATTCCGGTCCTCTATGGCCAGAGGTCTTACCCGAAGTCTGCTGAACCTTGGAGTTCAGATCTGTGTGAGGGATAGACTTTGAGAATCTGCACGCCTCTTTATTTGTGGCATTCTTGGCGAGTAAATCCGCTCTCTCATTGCCTCGAACACCAGTATGACCAGGAACACAATCATGGACTATGTTGTAAATCATCAGACTTCAGAATGGTGTACAGGTCACAAAAAAATTAAGAAGTTGAGAGCGTCAACTCGAGTGTACGAACACAAAGAAAAAAAAACTTATCAGACGGAGGTTAAAGAGAGGGAACTTTTGAGGGGCGATAAGTCATCTATAGACAGAAAGTTACCTCCCTACCACTTCCTACCCCTATGGGAAAGTATATCGAGTGTAGATGCATTTTGCCACCCTCCCAAACAAAACTATCAAACAAAGAAACAAAAGCATCAACTAGAGAGAAAAATTATAGCCCCTAAATTAGTGTTTGTAGGAATGAGTCTATGTGAAGAGGTTAACCATCACAAACAGAGAAAAAAATGACCATCTCCCCCTGTAAATAAGTGTTTGTAGGGAATGATCTATGTGAAGAGTAAATCAACAGAGACAGAAAAATGACCATCTCCCCCTGTAAATAAGTGTTTGTAGGGAATGAGTCTAGTGAAGAGGTAAATCAAACAGAGACAGAAAAAATGACCATCTCCCCTGCCATGCGCCCCAGTCAAGAGGAAGTGCG
>CM031597.1:132829351-132844351 GCA_018398815.1 Conus ventricosus | reverse complement strand
TGAACGTGAGTGCACCCATGCGCAGTGCTGTTCCGGGGATGAAGCACCTCCACGCGCCCACGTGACAGGCACGAGCTCTGGGAGTGACGCATCCAGCGGCAGTCCCGCCCCACCCCCGCCATCTTGCCACGCTTGCATCTGCAATGGGTGCTGCAGCTGTTATTTACAGATCTATGAATGATGTGACAGCATTGGCTGACAATACATTGCTCTCTGGGCTGCCGTTTTGCCCGATGTTTCTGCCTTACTAAGAGCTGCTGTTGAGCTACGCCAAGATCGATTTGATAAAATTCTTTCGATCCTTTACCTTCTATCGCATAGATCCAGAATGTCGTCAATCATCTGTTGTTCGCTGTTCTTCTCGCCGCTCCTAAACAGTTCTCCTTTGCAGCCATGTGAAGTCCTTTGTGATCACAGTGAGATTGTATTATCATCTTCGAGGACGCTGAACGCAGCTGAATTCAGCAAGCTAGCCAAACCACCGCATCCCCATAATTTCCACAGACGAGCAAACCAACCAAACCACCCCATTAACCCACAATTTTCCACAGACAAGCAAGTTAGCCAGACTACCCCATTAATCTCCAGTTTTCCACAGACAAGCGAGCTAGCTAAACCACCCCATTAACCAGCAATTTCCCACAGACAAGCGAACAAACCAAACCACCCCAATCGACCCATAATTTCCACAGACAAGCAAGCTAGCCAAACCATCCCATTAATCCACAATTTCCACAGACAAGCAAGCTAGCCAAACCATCCCATTAATCCACAATTTCCACAGACAAGCAAGCTAGCCAAACCATCCCATTAATCCACAATTTCCACAGACAAGCAAGCTAGCCAAACCATCCCATTAATCCACAATTTCCACAGACAAGCAAGCTAGCCAAACCATCCCATTAATCCACAATTTCCACAGACAAGCAAGCTAGCCAAACCATCCCATTAATCCACAATTTCCACAGACAAGCAAGCTAGCCAAACCACCCTATCAACCCACAATTTTTCAGAGACAAGCGAGCAAGTTAAACCACCACATTAACCCATAATTTCTACAGACAAGCAAGTCAGCCAGCCGGGCCCATTAACCATTACTCCCCCCCCCCTTCCCCCCCCCCCCCCCCCCCCGAGGACAAGGGACATAATCAGTTCATACATTAACCATTACTTTCCACAGATGACAAGGGAGGTAACCGTTTCACCACATTAACCCTTACATTTCCACAGATGGCAAGGGAGGCAACCATTTCACCACATTAACCCTTACTTTTCCACAGATGTCAAGGGAGGTAACCATTTCACCACCACACGAACCCTTACTTTCGGCATCGGCCGTGGCGCGTGGCCCCGTTGTAGGCATAGCAACCAGACAGGTCCAGGATGTCCAGCCACGTCAGCTGGCCCAGCGCTTCCCGGTCTTTGGGGTTGCACACGCGCCAGCCTCGTTTGCACAGCTGCTTCCCGTGCCGCACGTGCCCTTCCCACCGCCCAGCGCATGCGTGAATGTTGCGGTGAAGATGGAGACCCTCAGTGCTGTCGTCGGCGCAGCCGGAGGTGTACTCTGCACAAAGACGGGAGGGGCTATGAAATGCAAAGCTGAAGGTGTTCTTGAGAGCGAGAATGCCGAGGCTTTCTTCTACCAATCAGAAAACGTTACTATTTTTGGGTACATGGGACAAACCAGAATGGCTGAACAAATTCTTCTTTGCCGTCTAGTCCTCAAAGACAACAATGATCTTAATGATACTGAAGATGAAGTGGATTTTGAGCAGAAAGAAACTGAATTAGACTCCTGACTGCTTCAAACTTCGGTGCCCCCCCCCCTCCCTCCCACACTCCTTCCCCTCCTCACTCCGCCTTTTCGGTCTCTTCTGTTCGTATGTAAGTTAAATGTCGGGCTACACGATTTGTTCAAAATCTGTTAACTTCTATTTGATTGGGAGATGGAGACTTCGTCGTTCACCTGCTACTTCGCGCAGAGATGGGAAGAGTCACGTCAAGTTCAAGTAGGGGCAGGACAGGTGAGGTTAGGTCGAGCCGAGTCATCTGAGTCAAGATGGGTCCGATCAGGTTACGTCAGGTCATCGGGGTCAGGTCGGGTCGGGTCAGGTCAGGTCAGGTCAAATCAAATGTGCCGCTGCCTGGGAATGGACTACCAGGGAACTGGCTGGTCCTTTCAGCGCGTTGGGTGACTTGATGCATGGGTCTGACAAGAGCTTCTTCCACCCCAAGCAGCCCCAATCCGGCCATCCCATCTCACCAACTATTTCTTTCTTTCTTTTTCACACACACACACACACACACACTACACACACACACACACACACACACACACACACACACACACACACACACACTCACGCGCGCGCGCAGACACACACACACACACACACACACACACACACACACACACACACACACACGTGCGCGCGCGTGTGCACGCACGCACGCACGCACGCACGCACGTACACACACATATTGACAGACGCACACACACATACACACACACACACACACACACACACACACACACACACACACACACACACACACACACACCACTAGAGAGCACTACAGGTTCTTCAGACTAACTAACGAGCAAGCTTATAACCACTAGCAACCTACAACACAGTGACAGCCGGGCAGAGGTCAGCTAACGGTCGGTACCAAGAAATGAACGAAGGAATGGAAGCGACAGTACAGCTCCCCTGTCTGCACTGCAGACGACCTTCCACGACAGTGCCTGGCTTGTTAGTGCCAGCACGTACATCACTGTTAGCCGCGGTACTGGTTTTCAGACTTTACAACCGGGATATTTTTTTCTTTTACTGACCTGGGCAACTTGGTAACAGATTAGTCTCAAGGTCTGACCAGCGCGTTGGGCTAATGCGTAGGTCAGACATCCGCCGAGTCGTCGCCACGAGACCCTCTTCTTCAATTGTCTCATCTTTGTTGTTAATTCATTTATCCATCAGCTTCAAATCATGCGTAGTGTGGTCTCCAAACTTAGCGGATGTGGTGTAGCGTATATGGACTAGTCCGCACGCAGTGACGCCTCCTTGAGGAAACTGAAACTGAAATTGATCTTCGACTCTGATGCTGTGACTTCCAACCTATTCCAGTTATTGTCATGTTTGTCTTTCTTGCTGTAGCAGTTACCATTTAATTCGTCGATGTTGCTGAGCTCATTATCATCATTATTTTGTGTTTATTGCTGTCCGAGTCATTGTTATGTTCGTCTCTATTGCTGTCCAAGTTATGATTATGTATTTTCGTCTTGGTCATCAGTGTGTTCATTTTCATTGCTGTCCTACTTATCATCATGTTCGTCTGTATTGCTGTCCTACTTATCATTGTGTTCGTCTTGTATTGCTGTCCTAGTTATCATTGTGTTCGTCTTGTATTGCTGTCCTACTTATCATTGTGTTCGTCTTGTATTGCTGTCCCAGTTATCATCATGTTCGTCTTGTATTGCTGTCCTAGTTATCATTGTGTTCGCCTGTATTGTTGTGACCACGTTCGTCAACATTGTTGTTTTTTTTGTGATCATTCTGTTTATCCTTAATTGTTGTTTATGTTATCATTCTGCTCATCCTTACTGCTGTCTTTGTAACCATCAGCTTCCCCTTTACTGGTCTCCCAATGACCATCACGTTGACCATCACGTTCAGCTTGATAAGTGCTCCCCTAGTTCTCATTATGCTCACTCAATCATGCTCATCTTCATCGCTGTCCTTCTTAACAACATGTTCAATCTTACTGTTGGCCTAGTCACCGTCATAATATACCCCCCTTTACTGCTGTCCTATTTGTCGTCATACTGAGACTCCTGGCTTGCCTCAGCCACCAACATTTTCGCCCTGATTGAAGTCAATCCTGCTCTACGAATGCGAGACATGGCGGACAACACAGAAGACGATGCAACAAAAGATTCAGACATTCTTCAACACCTGTCTCTGAGGCGCATCTACAAAATCCGATGACAGGAGAAGATCCGAAACAAAGATCTGTGGGAGCGTGCGGGACAGGAACCAGTGGCCAAGCAGATACTGCAAGGAAGTGGGGCTGGATCGGACACACCCTCAGGAAGCCAGCGTCCAGCACCGCACGCCAAGCCCTGACCTGGAACCCGCAGGGAAAGAGGAAGAGAGGCCAGCCTCGCAACTGCTGGAGGCGAGACACTGAGGCGGAGCTGAAGCAACTAGGGACCAACTGGACTGGAATGGCCAGAACAGCCCAGAGCAGAGTGCGATGGCGAAGGGTCGTCGATGGCCTATGCTCCACCGGGAGCGAAGGGCATAATGAATGATGATTGCCATTCCAGACCCACGCCTGTTCGTTTGGATCGATGTCCTAGTTATTCTCATTCAGGGGATTGCTTCGATCTTCCTTAGAAAACTGCCATTACATCACATTAGTTGCTACTTCGACCCAGTTTTCAGCATACAGAAGGACACGAAAAGAGAAGGAACAGGAACACAAAACGAAACGAAAAAGCGATTGAGTTTGGAAGGATAAGCATTGTTAGCAGTAGAAGTAGCGCGAACACACACACACACACACACACACACACACACACACACACACACACACACACACACACGCACGCACGCACGCACGCACGCACGCACGCACACACACACACACACACACACACACACACACATACAGAGAAATATACACACACACGCACGCAAGCATGCACGCACGCACGCACGGATACTTGCACACATACACACAGAGAGAGAGAGAGAGAGAGAGAGAGAGAGAGAGAGAGAGAGAGAGAGAGGGTGGGGGTGGGGTGGGCACACGCGTACATATAAAAACGATTAGCAGGTTATACTCAGCTGCTCCATTCCTCTGTCATCGATGACTACTCACCCCTTGTTTCTACTCTTCAATCTTGTACTTCTGATATTGAGACCTGGATGTCAGCAAATAAGCTTAAATTAAACTGTGAGAAGACTGAAGCCATCCGTTTTTCAAAGCGGTCACATCATGGCCCTGATCCGATCCCTTCTTCTTTGACATTAGGTTCCAGCACTATTGAATTTTCAAACACTGTTCGTGACCTTGGTGTTCTCCTTGATAGTGACCTCTCAATGAAACAGCATGTCACAAAAACTTGTCAGTTAGCTTACATGGAACTTAAACGAATTGCTGCTATTCGACCCTATCTCACTGAAGACGCCACAAAAACTCTCGTTTCATCATACATCCTTTCAAGGCTAGATTACTGCAACTGTGTTCTCCTTGGCTGTCCCTCAACTGTCATCCAACCCCTCCAACGTGTACAGAACTCTGCAGCCCGTCTCATTTGCAAATCTCCTAGGACCCAACCCTGCAGCCCTCTCCTGAAAAAGTTGCACTGGCTCCCCGTTGAAGAAAGAATTAAATACAAATGTTGTTGTCTCTGCTTCAAGATTTTCACTGGCGATGCCCCTGCCTACCTTTCCGATCTCCTTCAAGTATATGTCCCATCACGAACGCTCCGCTCCTCCACCGACACCAGGACCTTCCGCTTTCCCAGTTACCGTCCCCATCGTAAACAGCATGGCGAACGAGCTTTCTCATACGCAGCTCCAAACTCTGGAATAAACTCCCCTACGACTTAAGACATTCTCAAACCTTTTCTTCCTTCAAAACCTCCCTTAAAACCCACCTTTTCAAACAATACTAAGAAGACAGTCATTACCAGATAGTTGATTGACTCTTGTTGCTTCTGTGGATCGCTTAGTAGTTTGTGCTTGTTGCGACTGTTGTGTATTGTGTGTCTGTGCGTGAGAGTGTGTGTGCGCGTGGGAGATAATGGGAGAGTGCCTCTGTTTTTCATTTCTGAGCCGTTTTTCAATGCATTTCTTTACATTTAGCAATTGTATTTTTTCTGCCTTTGTAAAGCGCCTTGTGCCGTGGAAGGCGCTATATAAATCCCCATTATTATTATTATTATTATTATCTGTTGTCTGCCTCTCCAGACAGATCATCACGTCAGCACCCATTCATAACAGGAAAAGGGGCGGAAGGACGGGGGGGGGGGGGGGGGGGGGGGGGG
Organism: Conus ventricosus; assembly: GCA_018398815.1. Taxonomy (NCBI): domain Eukaryota; kingdom Metazoa; phylum Mollusca; class Gastropoda; order Neogastropoda; family Conidae; genus Conus; species Conus ventricosus. Next base: position 132,838,296 of record CM031597.1, on the reverse strand, counting down.
GGGAGGGGGGGGGAGCCAGCGGGGAGGGGGAAGACAGCGGGGAGGGGGAAAACGGAGGACGGGTGGAGGCAGAGGGAGTCCCTCATCCCACCTTTTGGTAGTAGGTTCGGCTCAACAAGAAACAAACAAAAAGAAAAGAAAAAAAAAGAAAAAAAGGACAGAAAAGAAAAAGAAAGAAAGAAAGAAAGAAAAAAACAAAGAAAAAAAGTTGGTAAAGTGACGTTGGCAATGGTTTAAAGTCATTCAGGAGGACATGACGTACCAGCCACTGTGACGTAGGAACTGGCGATGTCAAAACCTTCCTCGTTGATGACTTCACAGGTGTACAGGCCCGTGTCCGACTTCCGGGCCAAGGTCACCAGCAAATCTCCTGTAACCACAGCAGATCGTAATCAATCAATCAACCAATCAATCAATCAATCAATCAATCAATCAATCAATCAATCAATCAATCGATCAATCAACCGATCAATCAATCAATCAATCAATCAATCAATCAATCAGCCGATCAATGCTCGATCGTTCTAAGGTTACCTGCAGCTCATTGTAAGGCAGCACAGATGTTGTACGATTACCTAACTAATCACTTAATTGAAGACAATGGAGTCATTCTTTTGTCTAACTTTTTTTTCACCTCTAGTTCATCTTTAACTCTCCGCAAGGCGACACAGATAGTGTAGGATTATCTACCATTCACCTGTAGACATCAGATGTACTAAGGTTATTTGATGTCAGATAGACAGGGGACATGGAGTATTCTAAGATTATCTGATGACTTTTTTGAAGTCATAGATGATGATAAAAGATCATTCTACGACTTACGCAAAGGCGTATACTTTAACGAAGTAACCACTACTCGCCTGAATAAAAAGAAAACAGATATTCTAGGTTTAGTTCGTGCCTTACCTGAAAACAACATAGATGTCTGGAGATCATTTGATCAAGTACCCGAAGACATTGTGCTTAAAGCAAGATAGCCCAATGTCCATGTGCTTAATGCAAGATAACCCAATGACCCACATGAAAACCTCGTGGAATTCCTACGATTATTCTATGACTTACATGAAGACAATTTAAGGATTATGGATTACTCGCCCTGGAGACACCAGCCCGCCGTGTGGACGTGGTTAGCGTCCAAGACTTCCAGCTGGGAGGTCCAGGGTTCGATTCCCATCAGAGCCACTTATTTGTGGGATTTTTCTGCCCCGACCGGCTCCTACCCAGAGTTGAGTCTGCCATGGGATCAGCTAGGCAGACTGAGTCCATACAGTCGAGTATCATCCACTTAATTGATGAGTCTCTGAGAGTGTTGCTAAAACTTCCCGACCAACACTGCAGGTGTCTGTATCACTCAGGGCTGGGATTATTGACTGAATGACTTGAGGAATATTCAATGAGAGACCCCGAAAACATGATTGCGATTCCGGGATAACTGGTTGACCGCTTCAATGAATATTCGATAACTAACCTGAAGAGAGAACGGCTATTCTGGGATTGTTGGTGCTCATCTGCTGGCCGTTCTTGTACCACGTGACCCTGGGTGGCGGCATGCCAGAGGCCTGGCAAGGCAGCAGGAAGATGAGCCCCGTGTACACGTCACTGCGCTCCGGAGGCTTCACCACGATCACCGGGGCTTCACTGAAAGACAGAGATGGGCAAATCACTGGAGGCTTCACCACGATCACCGGGGCTTCACTGGAAGACAGAGATGGCAAATCACTGAGGCTTCACCACGATCACCGGGGGCTTCACTGAAAGACAGAGATGGGCAAATCACTGGAGGCTTCACCACTATCACCGGGGGCTTCACTGAAAGACAGAGATGGGAAAATCACTGAGGCTTCACCACGATCACCGGAGGCTTCACTGAAAGACAGAGATGGGAAAATCACTGAGGCTTCACCACGATCACCGGGGCTTCACTGGAAGACAGAGATGGGCAAATCACTGAAGCTTCATCACTATCAACAGAGGCTTCACTGGAAGACAGAGATGGGCAAATTACTGAAGGCTTTACCATGATCACCTGAAAGACAGAGACGGGCAAATCACCGGAGGCTTCACCACGATCACCGGAGGCTTCACTGAAAGACAGAGATGGGCAAATCACTGGAGGCTTCACCACGATCACCGGAGGCTTCACTGGAAGACAAAGATGGGTAAATTACCGAGGCTTCACCACGATCAACAGAGGCTTCACTGGAAGACAGAGATGGGCAAATCACTGGAGGCTTCACCACGATCACCGGAGGCTTCACTGGAAGATAGAGATTGGCAAATTACTGAAGGCTTTACCATGATCACCTGAAAGACAGAGATGGGCAAATCACTGGAGGCTTCACCACGATCAACAGAGGCTTCACTGAAGACAGAGATGGACAAATCACTGAAGGCTTTACCATGATCACTTGAAAGACAGAGATGGGCAAATCACTGGAGGCTTTACCATGATCACCTGAAAGACAGAGATGGGCAAATCACTGGAGGCTTTACCATGATCACCTGAAAGACAGAGATGGGCAAATCACTGGAGGCTTTACCATGATCACCTGAAAGACAGAGATGGGCAAATCACTGGAGGCTTCACTGAAAGACAAAGATGGGCAAATCACTGTCATCATCATCGTCATCGAAGACTGTAATGGACGCATGGATGCCCCTGTCTCTGTCTGCCTCTCCTCTCTCTCTCTCTCTCTCTCTCTCTCTCTCTCTCTCTCTCTCTCTCTCTCTCTCTCTCTCTCTCTCTCTCTCTCTCTCTCATTGTCTCTCTTCCAGTGTGTGTGTGTGTGTGTGTGGTGTGTGTGTGTGTGTGTGTGTGTGTGTGTGTGTGTGTGTGTGTGTGTTTTCTTTTGTGTGTGTGTGTGTGTGTGTGTGTGTGTGTGTGTGTGTGTGCGCTCGCGCGCGCGTGCGTACGTGCGTGCGTGCGTGCGTGTGTGTGTGTGTGTGTGTGGTCTATCTGTTTATCTGTCCGTCCGCTCTCCTGTCCGTCGTCTGTCTGTCTGTCTCTGTCTCTGTGTTTCTTTCTCTCTCAACACACACACACACACACACACACACACACACACACACACACACACACACACGCGCGCGCGCGCGCGCGCGGCGCGCGCTTCACTCACCTGGCATTCTGCAGCACAGCACCCCAGTCATGAGGTGGGGCTGGTAGCACAGGCCCTGTGGAAGTGAGCATCCACACAGCAGCTGCTGTCAATGCGCCCTCCGCTGATGCACGACGACTGGCCGCCATGTTTGTGGGCACACCCTACCCCCACCCCGGCCAGGTCATCCTGCCACAGAGAGTAATCCTCAATGATCTCTGGAAGACCGATTTCCCTCCCATCTCCCTGCACCCATTCATCTAGCGCTCACACAGGGTAATGTGGTCAATCTTCGAACTTTTTTTTCTGGAGAAGACTTCCCTTTTTGTACTCCCAGTTCTTATAGAACAGGGAGTACTCTACAATGGGAACGAAAAAATGCTGTGTGTGTGTGTGTGTGTGTGTGTGTGTGTGTGTGTGGTGTGTGTGTGTGTGTGTGTGTGTGTGTGTCCGCCGTGGTCAAAATGTGTTCCACTCGCTCCTGACAAAACTACTGGGCTGATTTTTCTGAAAATTTGTAGGTATGTTCATTAGGGGTCACGGGTGATACCCCATGTTTTATAGCCGTTAGTAACGGATATAACGGTCCATAACGGTTTTCCTTCTTTATGGAATATCTCAGAAAGTACTTGGCCGATCTTTCTGAAAATTTGTAGGTATGTTCATTATGGGTCACAGATGATGGCCGATGTTTACCAGAATAGCCGTTACTAACGGCTATACCGGCCCAAAACGGTTTTTCCTCTTTAGGGAATATGTCACGCGTATTCAAGATAAACTGGGAGTACGTTTATATGCTTTGCATCTTGTTTGTATTTTTCCTGTCTTTTGTCTGCTGTCCCATCGCTGTCAACATGTTAACAGCTTTCACTCGCGGCACAGACCACGTGCAGGCGAAGCTCGAAAAGGATACGTGTATTACAGAGGCCAGTCTCCTGCCATGTTCACTTATCTCGCAGCACCCTCTCGTCACAATCAGGGGTAACAACCACCAAAACAATTGTAACTCTCAACAACTCTCAACAGTCTACACATGCTATAGATCAGTCACTACCACAAGAAGCGTTTGTTTGAAGTTGTGTGCATGTCATGGATTTTCCTATGGGAGCGAAAAAGTTTACAGATGTCTGTTATGATTTTGTACCGTTTGTCTTTTACCTTACTCATAGCAGGGTATGCACGGGTCTGTAGAGACTTGTGAAATTTACCTCCATAGAATTTTCAAGTCTTTGAAAATCAAAGAAAAAGGCCAAGATATTTGAGATGTCTTTGAATTTGATGTCACTAAGCATTTATCAGTAGACTACAAATATTGGAGCGGAGGTAACAGAAATTTAGAGAAAAGAATAGGGGGAGGGGGGATGAAAAGTAGGGGAAAACTTAAACAAGAGATTAAAATACGCGCGCGTGCACACACACACACACACACACACACACACACCACACACACACACACACACACACACACACGCACACACACACACCGTGCTGATCGCAACTTTGAAAAGGACATGGCGTCTGCTATTCAAGGGAGGTCATTTAAATAGCTCCCACAATGCCCTGGGTCCGCTCTCTCGCTTTGGGCCAGGGAGGAAAAGAGATCGGCATGACAACAGAAAATCGGGAAATTCAATTCTTGCAAAATCCAGGTCCACGGGCATTTTGCGGCTTGGTAAAAGCCCAACACAGACAACGCCTGAGAAAAGATCCGGCATGCCATTGGAATGCTATCTGCATCCTTTGCAAAAAAATCTACCGGCATTGCCTAGATGGGCGAACGGACAGTGACCAGCTACATTCAAGATGGTATCGATTTCTTTCTTCAAGTATGGAGAAGACATGACAGCTCGTATTATCCAAAGATTGTGCTCTGTCTTCAGCCAATAGTCTGGCCTGCCAGCAAGTTGAACTGTGGCCACCCCAATAACCACGTTGATCTGAGTGAAATAGACCCCGGACTTTCCGCCACACACACTGTGAGGAGCACCACAAAAGAGGAATCGTCTGGCATACAAAGGCATCATTTCAGAGCACAAAGCTGCAAGTTCCTGGTTCCCATGCTCTAAAACTGTTGGGGAGGTGGGGGGGGGGGGGGGGGGAACGACCGGTCAACTGCCCACTCTTGAGACATCTTACCTGGCTTGACCCTGGTCTGTCGACTGGAGAGGGAGAAAACCTCCACCGCACAGTTGGAACTGACCGTATGGGTCATGCATGCTGATTGCATGGAGATTTGATGAAAGCAAATGGAACAGAACAAGGAAACAGATTAGTAGGACTGTGATGCTGTTTCAGCGGATGACCATTTCCAGTGCTTCAATCCCACTTAGAATGGAGTTGTTCCATTCTTCTTTCAGTGGTGAACCGGACACAAGATGGAGTTGCCGAGAGCTGCAGGAAATCACCAGACTAGTTCTGATTGTATGTCGTGGCCAAGCAACTGTGGAAAGAGGCTTCAGTGTGAACAAAGAAGTTGTCGCAGGATATATATCCCAGTCAAACGTGTTAGCAAGACGTCTTATTGTGTACGATGTGAGACAGATAAGATAAGGCGACGTAAGAGCCCTAAACCAAAGAGATGTTGAGCAGTGTCAGTTCTGCACGCCCAAGTGTGAAATGTACCTAGAGGAGCAGCAAACGCAAGAGGGCAAAGAAAGCCAAGGAGAGGCAAAGAAAGCCAAGAGAAGGCAAAGAAGCCAAGAGAAGGCAAAGAAAGCCAAGGAGAAGGCAAAGAAAGCCAAGGAGAAGGCAAAGAAAGCCAGGAGAAGGCAAAGAAAGCCCAAGGCAAAGAAAGCCAAGCAGAAGCAAAGAAAGCCAAGCAGAAGGCAAAGAAAGCCAAGCAGAAGGCAAAGAAAGCCAAGGAGAATACAAAGAAAGCCAAGGAGAAGGTAAAGAAAGCCAAGGAGAAGCCAAGGAGAAGGCAAAGAAAGCCGAGAGGAGGAGAGCAACTGAAGGAGAACTGGCTCAGTTGAGTGAAAAGAAAGCACGCATGGAAAAGACATGTGGAGTCTCTCGAGATGTCGGCTGAGAAGCAGCTGAAGACGTTGAGAAGAAAGGGGAACTTTGTCTGATTGCTGAGTCGAATGCGTTAGGAAAGACCGAGAGAAATGGCCAAAGGAACTGAAAACCTCGGGTAAAATCCTGGATGATAACATGAACAGGGTGCATACTTTGATGTAACAGTTCAGTATGCTTTGCGCAATTAACCAGTGCTCAGAGTTTCTGGACATTATCAGTTACTCTACTAAACTGTATGGAGACAAATTTGCAACACCTCGCTTGTATATCATGTCGTTTTTATGTGAAAATAAGCTTAAAGTGCCTGTGAAATAAAGATTCATCACTGTTTTTCCCACGTTCCTCTCCACAACATTTGAAAATCATATTTGAAAATTTTCCTTTCTATGAATCATAGAGAAATTCACACATAAACGGTTTCTATTTTTTATCCGTTTCATGCGCGAGCGCATACACATTCTCTACCAAGCCTCCGATTATTGTTGAAATCTGACACAAGACCACCAACCTGTTCCAAGTCGTCCCGGCATTCCCTGCAACGGCCGCCATCATGTGCCGCGTTGAAGACGTAACATCCGGGGAACGAGGTGGCCACGTCCCACGTGAGGTTGCGCAGCAGCGCGTGGTCGTACCAGCTGCACACCCTCCAGCCCACTCCGCACAGTGCCGTCCCGTTGCTCACGTGACCCGCCCACTTACCGCTGCAGGCGGCCACACGTTCAAATCCCAGCAAAGCCTCCCGGGAGCCGTCCGCGCAGCCCACAGAGCCTGTGGGATCCACCAGACACAGGGTCACCATGAAACACCTGAGGAGAATCCAGGTCAGGGCGGACTACCAGCTGGTTTTTGTGCGTGAACAGAGTTATCGGAATCCATGGCAAACATGAGGTGTCTTTTGAACACTTTCTTTTTGTTGTTTGTTGTTTGTTTGTTGTTGTTGTATTCTGTGGCGAAAAATTGTTATCCACCGGCATTTATAGGCCTTTATCCTTTGCATCCGTTGTGGAGGGTCAGAATGATGTAGACGTAGTATAGCGGTGGGGAGGGGGAGGGTGGTGGTGATGGAGGGAGGGGGGAGGGTGTCATGTGTTTGTTTGTCCTGTTTGGAGTATTTGACCGTCGTTCCTTTCACTAATTCTTTGGCACAGCTTTTCCCTTTACCACCTCCACCGTCTGTTCAGTCATGACCTCTATGTTGGGGACAATTTACAACTGTTTTCCTTCACCACCTCTGAGAAATGATAAAACATCTTATTACCTGGCACCTTTTGAAGTGCGCTACCATCTTCCACCGCATGATCTCTTGGGATATTTCACTCTTGTATCTGTGTGTGTGTGAGTGTGTGTGTGTGTGTGTGTGTGTGTGTGTGTGTGTGTGTGTGTGTGTGTGTGTGTGTGTGGGGGGGGGGGGGGGGGGGGTGCGAGGGGGGGGGGGGGGGGGTAGCGTGCGTGCGCGCGTGCGCATGTGTATGTGTGTGTGTTCATTTACCATCTCTTTGGTAGTGTTTTACTATCTTCCACTTTATTACGCCTTTGGAATATTTCACCATCTTCCATTATATCACTTCTTGGGGTGACTTTACCATCTTTCACTTTCTAACTCCAGGGTATTTTATCATCCTTTCTTTAATTACTTTCTGGAAGTATTTTACCGTCTCCCACTTTATTACCTCTGGGAACATTTTACTATTTTCCTTTGTTTTTGTGCGTCATATGGTAATACATCATATTCTACTCTATCTCCTGTAAGAGCATTTTGCTCCATGCTACTTTATCGCCGTTGGGGGTATTTTGGTATTTTGCCATCTTTTCGTTGACTTGGGTTATTTTACCATCTCTTCTTTTGGTCTCATGCAACGTTTTATCATCATCCACTTTACCTCCTCTTGTGTTACTCTACCATCTTCCCCTTGACCACACCTTGATGGCATTTTACCATCTTTTCCCTGGCAGCCATCCGGAGTATTCTGCCGTATTTCTTTTCAGAACTAGTTGAAGTTTTGTCCCGTATTTCTGTTTACAACCATTTGAAGTTTTGTACCGTATTTCTCTTTATTACCATTTGAAGTTTTGTACCGTATTCTCTTTACAACCATTTGAAGTTTGTACCGAATTTTCCCTTTACAACAATTTGAAGTTTTGTACCGTATTTTTCTTTAAAACATTTGAGACTGTTTGTCATCTTTCTTCATATCAAGAGTTCGGGTCAGTCAATACAAATGTTCACAGCTCGCTGAAGAATAGATTAAAAAAAAAACGCATGGAAAAATTAAGTCAGTGTTTTTAATCATCTTTCCCTGGACCGTCTCTTCGGAGTATTTTACCATCGTTCCCTGGACCGTCTCTTCGGAGTATTTTACCATCGTTCCCTGGACCGTCTCTTCGGAGTATTTTACCATCGTTCCCTGGACCGTCTCTTCGGAGTATTTTACCATCTTTCCCTGGACCGTCTCTTCTGAGTATTTTACCATCGTTCCCTGGACCGTCTCTTCGGAGTATTTTACCATCGTTCCCTGGACCGTCTCTTCGGAGTATTTTACCATCGTTCCCTGTACCCTGTTTTGGACTAGTTTACTATCTTTCCATTTGTCAACACTTCGGAGCATCTTTTAACCACCTTACCCGTGATCACCTCGTTCAGTCAGTCAGTACGACAGGTTCACACGGCATGAGAGGACAGAGACGTTTGGATCCCGGGGGCATTTTTCACACAAAATCCTATCATCTTGAAGAAAAGATCTCACACGATAATCGGGAGATCTGGTTGTATTTCTACCGCCACCTGTTATTTTTTCTTTCTTACTTTCTTTTTTTTTCTTTGTCGTTGTT
>CM031597.1:132811851-132816851 GCA_018398815.1 Conus ventricosus | reverse complement strand
GAGAGAGAGAGAGGGGGGAGTGAGAGAGGGGGGTGCGGAAGAGACGGAGCGGAGACAGACAGAGAGAGAGAGAGAGAGAGAGAGAGAGAGAGAGAAGAGAGAGAGAGAGAGAGAGAGAGAGGCTGAATAGACGGAGCGGAGACAGAGAGAGAGAGAGAGAGAGAGAGAGAGAGAGAGAAGAGAGAGAGGGGGAGTGAGAGAGGGGGGGTGCGGAAGAGACGGAGCGGAGACAGACAAGAGAGAGAGAGAGAGAGGAGAGAGAGAGAGAGAGAGAGAGAGAGAGAGAGAGAGAGAGAGGGAAAGACGGAGCGGAGAGAGAGAGGAGAAGAGAGAGAGAGAGAGAGAGAAGAGAGAGAGAAGAGAGAGGAGAGAGAAAGCGAAGAGAGAGAGAGAGAGAGAGAGAGAGAGAGAGAAAGAGAAGAGGAGAGAGAGAGAGAAGAGAAGAGGAGAGGGGGATAAGACACGGGGAGAGAGAGAGAGACAGACAGACAGACAGACAAAGACAGACAGAGACAGAGAGACAGAGACTGTGAGACAGGAACACACATACACACATAAAGACAGACAGAGAGAGAGAAAAGAGAGAGAGAGAGAGAGAGAGAGAGAGAGAGAGAGGGAAAGAGAGACAGACAGACAGGCAAACAGACAGACAGATACAGATAGATGGAATGAGGAAGGGTGAGCGAAAAGATAGAGAGAACGGAGTGTCCATGAAGGTGATGATTGAGGCATGGGGGGGGGGGGGGGGTGTGTGTGATGGGGATGGGTTTAGAGACGGAGACAGTGAAAAGAGCATGAGGAGGGTGGGGGGGGGGGGGGGGGGCGAAGGGGAAGTCGGAAAGGTGTCATATCAATCATCAAGACATATCAAGATTATGAACTACAAAAAGAAAAAAGAAAAACAATGCAAGCATGCCTCATATGTTATGCAAAATGAACGATGAGGTGGTGTTAGAAATGTTGGTTACACAAAATATCCGTGAATGTGACAACTTTGAATGGCATAAAGTTGTGATGGGCGTCTACTTAGGAGAAAGACAAAGAGACAGATTGTACTGACAAGGAGGCAGATTGTACTGACAAAGAGACAGATTGTACTGACAAGGAGGCAGATTGTACTGACAAAGAGACAGATTGTACTGACAAAGAGGCAGATTGTAAAAAGACAAGTGAGGCAGATTGACAGAGTGACAGAAACAGACAGAAGCACGAATCAGATTTCATGAGCGCTTATTGTACTATCATCGTCTTCATAATATTAGCATTTCTCTCTCTCCCTCTCTCTCTCTCTCTCTCTCTCTCTCTCTCTTCTCTCCTCTCTCTCTCTCTCTCTCTCTCTCTTCTCTCTCTCTATCTCTGTGCTTGCGTATGCATGCGTTCGTCTTTTCTCTCTGTACCGCCTACATTATCCAAACTCTCGAAAAGACTGTCTGTTTGCCTGTCTGTTTGTCTGCTGTTTCTCATTCTCTCTGTCATACACACACACACACACAGGCACGCGCGCGCACACAAAGGCACACTCTCCCTCTCTCGCTCTCTCGTTGTCTGTATTACACACTCCCTCACTTCCCCCCTCTCTCTCTCTCTCTCTCTCTCTCTCTCTCTCTCTCTCTCTCTCTTCTCTCTCTCTCTCTCTCCCCTCTCTCTCTCACGTTGTATTACACACTGTCTCGCTTCATCATCATCCTTCCCCTCTCCCCTCTCTCTCCCTCTCTCTCTCTCCCTCTCTTCCCTAGTCCCTCCCTCTCTCTCCCCCTCTTTCTTCCTCTCTCTCTATCCCCTCTCTCCCTCCTTCCTTCCTTCCCTCCCCCCTCTCTCTCTGTCTGTCTCTCTCTCTCTCTCTCTGTGTACCTCTTTCCCCCATCCTACTACACCCCCCCCTCCCCCATGCTGGCACTGAGCAGTGGCGACGACTCACCAAGATCGGCATGTTGTTGAGGTTAGCGGAAGCGGCAGAATATAGACTGCTGTCAACGCCATTGTTTGAGGGAAACCGTGCGCTCATCCGCCTCGGCCGCCACCGTGTCGCCTCCTTCCGATCGTTGGCAATACGTCCCACCCCCACCCCCACCCCTTCTCTCCTCTCCCTTCCACCCCCTCCCCCCCCCCCCCCCCCCGCTCTCGCACATTCCTCCCTACCCCCTCGCCTTCTCCCCCTCCTCCCCCTCTCTCCCCTCAAAGGCCCCTTCCCCCCTCCATCGCCTTATGTTGCAACACCGTTTTTATTATGTAGTTGCGTACGGTTACAAAATCGCCATCATTCAAGATTCAAGGGAACGTACTGCCACAAATCACACGCCACAATTAGGATTTTACACTAAATCACTGTATATTCCATGTGGGCGTTTTGAAGGGTAGTATAACTTTGAGCCAGAAATGAATATCAAACTGATAAAAAAAATCAAAGGAACAACCAACCCCTCACCAATCCTTGCACTAGTTTTTAGGGATTTCTCCCGATGACATCATTCATGATCTTGAAGTACACGAGCTACCCCTTACGTGACGTCACATTTCAGGGTTTCGCACTCATCCGTGACCTCTATCTTTTCGCCGGGGGGGGGGGGGGGGTGCCCGAAATAGTCCCATTTCTTTCATTTTAATGTCTGCTTGGAACCATCTGGCAGAACTGCGGGACTTTTAGGCCCCGACCAGCTCCTACCAAGTTGAGTTTGCTATGGGCTCAATGGAGAAGACCGTGGAACCACATTATGGAGTTTCGTCCATTTCATGGGTTTTTATTTTCTGAGACTTGCTGAAGTTTCTGACCATGACTACAGGTGTCGGGATATCTTGTGAAAGTAAAGGTAGAGTACATCCCGTCGGTTAGTCCCAGACTAAAATGGTACTCCATCGCGTCATCTTGATGATCGCTAGCCTCATCAAGCAGCGTAAAGATATTAAAAATTTTTTTTAAAAAGGTCATAAATTCTGTGACCATACATGCCCTGCTCTCATTGCGACACCCCACTCTCGACTTACTTTCCATTTCTATGTCCTTGGTGTTTCTCGACTTACTTTCCATTTCTATGTCTTAGGTGTCTCTCGACTTACTTTCCATTTCTATGTCTTTGGTGAGTTCGTAACAAGATTTTGAGCATCAGAACATTCATAGGGATTGTCGTTGGACGGACTTGGTGGCGCCCTTTAGGAGACGGGGAGGAGTGGGGAAGGGGGGGGAGGGGGATTGGTCGTGGAGGGGTCGGAGGGGAGGGGGGGGGGAGGAAGGAGGGAATTCTCACACGCTGGCTCCGCGACTAAGCAATTATTGTCTTCAGCAGGAGGCTTAGTAAGGGGTTTCCCGCGCATGTTGGATCAGAACAGGCGCCACCGAACACCCGTTGACGTGACTTGGCGGTAGTGCAGTGTCCTTTCGTTGGGTTGCCACATGACGGCATGATACACTGTTCCCCATAGATTGCAAGACCGGGAGCGAAGCCGGGAGGGGGGAGGGGGGGTGAAGAGGGGGGGGGAGGGAAGAAGGGGTGGGGCGGGTGGGGGTGGAGGAGGGGGAGCCAAACATAAGCGGCGTGGGATTAATGCTGCTGAAGAGGCTAGGGAGACAAGAGAGAAAAAAGCATACAAACAGATATGGACATTCATCGAAGATTGTTGTTTTTCAATCTGGAATATTGTCACATCGACAAACAGCTGTGATCAGGAGAACAACAACAGGATCAATGAATGAACCAACCGAACATTCTCCGTGATGACCCCATTGGGAGATCCACTGTCTGCAAGGGTCCACGCCAAGATCAGGATCCTCAAGACCAATCTCCTCCGTGTTTTCCTCGGAGGAGTGCTGGGAAAACACCGTCGCTATTGTGCAGAAGTGTCAAACTGTTCCAGACCAAATACCACGATGTAGTCAGAGAAAAACTCTGACCAAACACCATCTCTCACACAGTTTAAGTGTCCAGACCAAAACGTCCATGCGGTAATCTCAGAACCCTCTGATACAATCTCCAACGTAGATCGAAGCAGGACAGGAATGGGTGGTGACGATGCCGGAGACGATCCAGTACACGCCGATGGAGAGAGAGAGAGAGAGAGAGAGAGAGAGAGAGAGAGAGAGAGAGAGAGAGAGAGAGAGAGAGAGGAGGAGAGAGAGAGAAGAGAGAGAGAGAGAGAGAGAGAGAGAGAGAGAGAGATGATTTGTTCATTTAATGCCATAGCCCAACAGGAAAAAAGCGATAGTAATGTGTCAGATAATCATTCTAAAGGCAGCAGCATGACCAGTATATACATTTACAACATGCAAACTGTCAAGATAGCATTGTTTCTGTTAACTGGAAAGCTTTATATGTAATAAAAATAAACTGCGAATCATACTTTCCATCTCTGATTATGTGAAAAAGGGAAAAAAAAAAAACAAAAACGCATGGCTGATTATGAAATTTCTTAGCGAGTTATAAACAGAAACCACTAAACAAATTGAACTGCATCTTCAACTGATTCTTTACAAAAGGGACAAAACAGTTCATCGTAACATTGTAGAAATTTGCATGTACCTTAATTTCAGAGACCCCAAGTCTAAATCTAGTGTAAGGAAATCGTAGATTCCTGTTCATATTAAACAACAGCAATCTGACTAAATGTGAGGGACTAGATACATATTTTTTGTACATCAAATCTGGTACTTTTTAGAATATGACTTTCTCTTGTTTGCCTTCTATCATCGATCAATCTTTGTCGACAGGTTTGTTCAAACTTAATTTCTTGTCCTATTTCTTGATATATCCATGCATACCCTAGCCCCTGTTCATATGTCACGAGTTTGTCACGAGGCCTACGACGATTGACCCATCTAGGGTGGCGGAATTATTCATTTATTTATTGTCGTTGCTGTGGTCGTGTATCGTCCTTATTGTGGCTTGTAGTGCGTTTGCACCTTAATGTCGTTCAGTCAGGTTTGGTTTACTTTCTCTCTCTCTCTCTCTAATTCCACTGCCGTGCAATTCATCTGCAGGTTCACGGGTGGTGGTACCTTTCGCTTGAAC
>CM031597.1:132807462-132811751 GCA_018398815.1 Conus ventricosus | reverse complement strand
GGGGGAAAATTTCGCAAACTATCGCCCAAGGTACTTTTGGGCGAGCCACAAAGGGCGGTCAAATTAAAGGGGGGCGATAGGTCAGGGTTGGAGTAATGCCTCCTGGTGTTGCTCTCGTAGTGTGAACAACAGAAGCAGGACAAGGGTAGGACCCAATGCCTACGGCTGCGTGATTGTGGTGGTGGTGTGAGCAGTCATCTGTTACGGACAGCTTACTGTGTAAATAATTTAGCGGGCCCACTTTTTGTTTTTGATTTGTTTGCCCATTAGGGCGGGGTTTGAGCCTATGTTCATGTGTTATTTTTTTTTTTTTTGATATATGTTTACCTGTATGCTTTTTGTTCATTGCCCATTAGGGGCGGGGTTAGTGCTCTCACGTGTTTGATTTATGATTTCTCGGTTGATATCATTTTGGGCTTATGTGTCTGGTTCCTTATTGTGAAATCAGATAAAATTTTGATTTGCATATTGTGGTGTGGACCGTGTGAGCCAATTGTGGCCACACGCCTGAATTTGATTTTGATGTTAAGTAGGCGGGGCCACACACCTGAATTTAAATCTTGTTGTTGATCATGGTTGTGCTTATTAGAAGTGAAGGGAATGATTAATTAACATTATGGACATGCTGATAGCTAACGCTATAGAAGAGTTCTTGATTATATGTAGCCAGTATAGATTAAATGTTTGTGCACAGTCGTTGACTGCCCAAAGTTTGATCTTTGGACTATCTGACTGATTTATTATTTTTAATTTGGGGTACATTACCCTGTTAGAGATGTTGATGGAATGATGTCTTGAAGCATAGGGTAGCACTTTTAAATATCCGACCCATGCAGTTGAGTTTGTTTTATCCAATCTGAGAACATTCGTCTGAGAAATGTTGATTGGAACAACTTCTTAGGTACGGGGGTGTAATGAGTCGGCCGAATTTCTCGAGCATTTAGGCAAATAAGGGTAGTTTTGCTGTTGTTGAGAGCAAGTTCCTTGGGTTTCCAAGTGTGCGAACTCAGGCATCACCAGAGGGAATACCCCGGGTTGTGTACTGAGGGAGGAGAGTACGGGAAGTGTTTCGCATGTCCGAGGGATATGACAAGGAGTTGGCGACCTGCCAGTCCGGGGTAGAAAAGAGTGTCCACTTTGAGCACTGGCTATTCACTGGGCTCTCCCGTGGGCCTGAAAGGAAGGCGATCGTGTCAGGTGACCGTCACGGGTAGGGGACCGTCAGCCTGCCGGGAGAGTACAGCGACCATTCATCGTCCCTGTTCTGGGGAATGAATGGAAGGGCTGCGGCCATCGAGGGGTTTTGGCCTGTTGTCTATAGGGTATAAGTACTTGAAGCACAGTCATGGGGGTGAAGGTCCCCTGTTAGTTCAATGGTACTTGGGAATCGCCATGGTTTGAATAGGGGTTTTCATTAACCCGGGGGGGCCCAATCTTTGTTGGCGCTACAGCTGTGGTTTTGGGGGGTATGTGTGGGTGATAGTGATTCCATTGGTGGTAAAATAATTTGGGGTTTTTATTGGTACAAATCGGGGTGTTGTGTGTGCCAGTGTTCCATGGTTGAGCCAGTTAAACTCGGGTTCCTCTTTTTGAAATGAATAAAGGTGCTTGAAAGCCGGGAAGGGGTGACCACAAAGGGAAATGAACCCCCGTCTTGCTGAGGGCTCGAAAATACAGCGTGAAGAAAGGGGTTTAGTTCGCCCTTGTCTCCTGGTGGGGACGTATGACAGTGGAGGTTCTGTACCTGGGGGGCCGGACGAAAAAAAATTTCTCCCGTGTGGGGACGGCGACAGCAAAACGTGAGCCTTTTGGGAAGCCAGCGGGGCTGCCAGAAAGGGGTGGGGTTTTTTGGCGCCAGGAAGCCCTGTGGGAGGGGCCGACGGGAGCCCTTTCATGGGAGAGGGCGAAGTGCTGGATCCGGGAGACTCGGTGGGGGGGTACAACAAAAACTACGTTCCATTCCCCAAACGGGGATTTGCCAATGGAGGACAAACATGTGGCAGCTTCCCCGGGGGTCGCACAGTGTAAGAAGAAACTGGTAAACCCAAAGGAATCGGCAAGTTATGGACCTTTTTTTTTGCTCTTAAGGTTATAATGTGAAACTGAATAGTGGAAATTTTTTTTTTTCCGGGCTAAGTAAGAAACTGAAAAAAGGGGGATGCGATTTTAAAATTGCTTATGTTTTACATTGTTGTTTACAAAAATTTTTGTGTTGTGAAGTGACGGGGGGGGGCTGGGAGTCAATTAATAAAAATTTGTTATTTCTATAAAATTTATTGGTTTCCCGTCCCTTTTGTGGGGGCCCGATGTGAGTGACAGAGTGCGTGTGCCAGCGAAGGTTTTCGTTTGAAAGCGTAAATACTTCTGCAAACCCCTTGCATCCCCGAATGAAAATCTATTTTAAAAAGGGGGGAGGTCGGGGACCCTCCGACCACAATGTAACTTGGGGCGCACTGTTTTGTGGCTCAATAAGTGCACAATAAAAAAGTGCGCACTGTCATTTTAAACCACAGACAGTTCACAATAAAAATGTGACGCACTTCATTAAAACCACATTTACAGTTCCAAAAAAAAATGTGACGCACTGTCATTAAAACCAAATGACAGTTCACAATAAAAATGTGACCCCTGCATTAAAACAACAATGACAGTTCACAAAAAAAAATGGCGTACTGTCACAAAACCCCATTGACAGTTCACAATAAAAATGGACGTACTGTCTTTTAAAACCCAAAAAAACGTTCTGTGAAAGCTTTTAGAAATAATTTAGACCTTTTGAAAAAAAAAATGCTGTGCGTGCTGTTTATGTGGTCCCCTTAAAACCCTATGTAAAACCGTGGCATTCTGTTATGTGGGGCACTAAGACCGGAAAGATGAAATGTGACAGATGTGTAGTGGTTTAGACTAAAACAAACAATAAACACCAGAGTACCCTTAATCGGTTTTTGACCCCATGTAAAAGTAGTTACTGTTCGATGGGCTAAAAAAGGGGAAAAGAAACAATCCCCCTTTCTTCCTCCTCCTCCTCCTTTTCATCATCACATCGACTCATCACATATCATCATCAACTCACATCATCATCATCATCATCTCATATCATCAATTATCAATCAAACAATCCAAAATCAATCAATTCATCCCTCCCCATCCTCCTCCATCTTCCTCCACCCTCCATCCATCCATCCATCCATCCTCCCTCAAAACAATCAACCGATAATCAGAAAGCCCAAAACCTGCAAACCCCTTACCCTTTTTAAACCCCGAAAAATTGGCATGTCGAACAAAAAGAACTTCAAGCTGTGGCACTGGCTCCAGTTTCTGGGCTGCAGTCTGTAACTCCGATCTCTTATCTCGAGGCAACACTTTTCAGCCTTGATCTGTTGCTTCCGTGCTTCAGTCTGCTACAGGGGTCTATTGTTCCGAAGCATCAACCTACAACTGTGATCTGTTGTGCCAAACCATCGATCTTCTGTTTGATCTGTCAACTCGGGACTTCAAATTTCAGCTCTGATCTATTGTCCTAGGCTTTCAGATTTCAGCTTCGATTTATTGTTCCAGGCTTTCAGAGTTCAGCTTCGATCTATTGTCTTAGGCCTTCAGATTCAGCTTCGATCTATTGTCTTAAGCTTTCAGAGTTCAGCTTCGATCTATTGTCTTAGGCCTTCAGATTTCAGCTTCGATCTATTTTCTTAGGCTTTCAGATTTCAGCTTCGATCTTAGGCCTTCAGATTTCAGCTTCGATCTATTGTCTTAGGCCTTCAATTTCAGTTTCGATCTGTTGTCTTAGGCCTTCAGAGTTCAGCTTCGATCTATTGTCTTAGGCCTTCAGATTCAACTCTGATCTGCTGACCCAGTGTTCTTGTCCACAAGTTTTATCTGTTGCCACAAGGATTCACTCCACAACCTTAAATACTTCGATCTGATATCTGAAGGCTTCAGTTCACAACTTTGATTGGCTGTTTCAAGACTTCAGTCTACAACTTTGATCGACTGTTTCAAAACTTCAGTTCACAACTTTGATCTGCTATTTCAAGACTTCAGTCCACAACTTTGATCGGCTGTTTCAAGACTTCAGTCCACAACTTTGATCGGCTGTTTCAAAACTTCAGTTCACAACTTTGATCTGCTATTTCAAGACTTCAGTCTACAACTTTGATCGACTGTTTCAAAACTTCAGTTCACAACTTTGATTGGCTATTTCAAGACTTCAGTCCACAACTTTGATCGGCTGTTTCAAGACTTCAGTCCCCAACTTTTGATCTCTTTACATCGACACTTCAGTCTGAAAA
>CM031597.1:132794962-132802462 GCA_018398815.1 Conus ventricosus | reverse complement strand
TACCTGTCCTATGAACACTGTCAGAATGTCAGTTCTTTGTTTCTCCTCTACCTGTCCTATGAACACTGTCAGAATGTCCGCCCTTTGTTTCTTCTACCAGTCCAATGAACAATGTCAGAATGACCGCCCTTTGTTTCTTCTACCAGTCCTATGAACAATGTCAGAATGACCGCCCTTTGTTTCTTCTACCAGTCCTATGAACAACGTCAGAATGTCAGTTCTTTGTTTCTCTTCTACCAGTCCTATGAATGCTGTCAGGATGTCAGTTCTTTGTTTCTCCCCCGACCCGTTCCATAAAAGAAGTCAATATGCTAGTTCTTTGTTCCTACTTTACCTATGGAAGATGTGGAAATACTCATTTTTGTTTCTCTTAGTTCTGTCATACGACGGTGTTGGGAGAACTTCCCGTGGTGTGTTTTCTTTCAATCATGATGGTGATTCTCTCACCGTGTCTATAGATGACAGCATCCGGCCGCAGGGATGTCACAAAGACACTTACAGTGTGCACCCCTTTCTTCCAGAAAGGAATTCAAACTTTTGAATTCCATCTTCAGAATGTGCTGATTGTGACACAATATATTTCCGATGGAAAAAGATTGGAATAAATTAGACCTACAGCAATTGATGTCAGCCTTGGACGTTGATATCGAACAACAAATCAACTTCTTAGTTAAATCACAGATTGTTAATTATGAAAGAAAATAACTAAAACGATCAGCCTGTGTACATAAACCTCTTGCTTGTCTGCTACAGCCAGCAGCTCCTCATCTTTGTCGTTAAGTTTGCAACAGGCTTAAGAGGAAGGTCTGAAACTCAGAACATATGTTGGTATTCACCGCTGAGAGTGCTGTTTTCATATTCTGACCCACATCACAAGTGTCTCACGGGCGTGTTTGACGCCGTGCTGTGTTACTAAATAAAACACAGAACACAGTCCTGCAGATATTCTCAGGCTAAGATGGAATTCCATAGTATTATTTGCATCATCCTCATTGAACCTTTGCTTTGGTGGACAGAAATGTCTGCTGGCGATTCAGTGTCGTAAGCAGCAACCCTTTGGAGTTATGTTTTCTTGTGAGAGCAAGAGTTACCCTACTTGTTTATTGTTTAGTACTTGCTTTGGTGATCACAATTTCATTTTCTTCTGCATATCCATGCCAGAGGCGAATTCCTGTTGCAATCTTCGATGTCAGCAAATATTATCCGTCAGGTAGGAGATTCAGACATCAAAACGCCTGTCAGGTCCAAGTTCAAGACAATTCCACGGGCTTTCAGGCAACAATCTAATCATCAACTGTGTCTTTCAGGTTTGACTTTGGACATTAACAACGCTTTTTCGCGCAGAAGTTCTAGACATTACGGGCTTTTCAGGTACAAATGAAATCATATTTTTCAGTATAGATTTAGGGACAGTTATAACGTCTTTTGGGCTAAAAATTCAGACGCTGATAACGTAAATCTAAAAATCAATAGCAGACTTTCAGCTCACTGCTTATGCTATCAGGAACAAAAATTTAATGATAACGTATTACATGAACGAATTTAGACACTGATATTTTCTTTAAAGAAAATCAGACTATTATGGTTTCTAGTTGAGAATTCAAACATGAATGGCGTCTTTAGAGAAGAATGTTGACACAACCTCTTTCAAATAAAATAATTCACGTTGATAACGCCTTTGGGGCATAAATGTAGACATGGGTAACAATTTTCGGGTAACAATCTTCATATTGATATTGTCTCTCAGGTAAGAATTTCGATATTTACTACGTCCCTCGGATAAGAATTTAGATGTAGATAATGTGACATGTAAGATACTCATAGTGTTTGTAAGGCAAACATTTGGATATAAGTGCTGTTTTAAGATACGAATTTAGACATCTCTCAGCTTTCAGGAAAGGATTTAGACATCAACTTCGTCGGTAAGCATTATGGCCTAAGTAAGGAAGAATTTGGATATTGATCACGTCTGAAAGGTAAGAGTTAGACACCAATAACATCTTCCACATTGTAATTCATCATCAACAACGTATTTTCAGTAAGGCATTCAGACATAAATACCGACTTTCAGGTAAACTTTAGACAATATAAATGCCTTTCAGACAGAATTTAGACGTTAGGGATGTTTTACAGATGGGAATGTAGCCATCGTTGATGTCTATTGGAGAAGAATTTTATACATTAACAACACCTTTCATAAAAGATGTTACACATTGACAACGTTTTTCAGTTTTCAGGCACACACATACACATGACCAAGGTCTTTCAGGCAAGCACTGAGACATTAACAACCTTTGGAATAAGAATTCAGACACACATAACGCCTTGAAGGTAAGAATCTAGACATTTATAAACTCTTGCAGGTAAGAATCTTGATATTTATATAGTCTTTCACACAATAATTCAGACACATGTCACGTGCAAAAATTTAGACATCACTAACCAGCATCGTGCGAGACTTCAGACACCAGGAAAGTCTTTCATGTAAATAGATAAATATCAATACTTTATGTCAAAACTACATTCATAAAGGATGTCATGCAATAATGTTTTCAGATAAGAATGTAGACATTTGACAACGTTTTGTTAAGGTAAGAATGTAGATATTGACATCTTTTTAGATGAAAAAAAAGAGATATTTACAACAACGAATTCATAGATTTAAAACAAGAATTCAGACATCAATTAATGTCTTGCGAACAATAATTTAGATATAAGTAACGTTTTCCAGGTAAAAATTTTCCTGATGACCATCATCACGCTATTGACATGTAAATTATTTTGTGAATGCATATGTTACACACAGTGTGATATTGACATGTAAATAATTTTATGTGTATAAATGTAACACGCACATAAGATATTTTGTATCTTTACATGTAACACCCTACAATGCTGGCATGTAAAAACATTCTGTGTATTTATATAAGACACAAATCAAAACACATACTGCTATGTAAAATGGTCTGTGTATTTACATGAAATATGCACCACGATACTGTGTATGTATCATTTATAACAACACTACTACCTTTGTGGGGTTTGAAATGCTATGTTTGATTTATTTATAGCAAACACCATCCTGACAGGATAAAAGGTTCTGCGTTTTCATGACACCTAACATGAAGGCACATTCACATGGCCTGACAGTCTCTGCTGTTGATGCCACCGTTGCTATAGACGATGATGGTTTGCTGTTATTGCGGCAGTTACTATTGCTGTTTTAATCGTGTTTTTTAAATTTTACTCTGTCATTGCTCTTTTTTTTTTTTTTTTTTTTTTTTGTCTGGTGAATGTTTGATTGTGTGGAATGACAATCACGCTTCCAATTAAGGTTCTCTCATGCATTCACAACACGACAAAGGATTCTGGGGTAATTTTAACTAACCCCTGCATGTGCTAAAACTTGGACATTTCACACAAATGCACACCGAAATGTGTCTCAACAAACACCTCCACCTGGCATAGCAAATCATCACACATCGTACGCCACACACTTATTCCCAAGGAACTTGGATTGTAACGAAATGAAATATCTTTTTTTTTTTTGCCTTTCATCAATATTGTTTACTAGTCCTTGCAATTCTTGGTGTTTTTTCCTGTTCAGTATTTACCACCATTTTCTTTTTTTTTTTTAATACCTAGTATCCATTCACACACAATCATGTCCTAGTTTACAAAGACCTAAAACAGGGAATACACAGATGCTTTTTTCAATGAGAGATAGGAGGGGGGGGGGGGGGTGGGGACAGACAGACATGGAGAGAGAGACAGACAGAAAGACAGGGAGAGAGAGAGAGAGGACAAAGAGTAGAGAGAGACAGTAGAGGTGGTAAAAGACAGGGACACAGAAACAAGGAGAAGGGGGTGGAGGAGGTGGAGGGGGGGGGGGGGGGGGGGGGGGAGATCATAAACACATATCTGGAATGGCATCCGAATGAACTGAAAAAACAAACAAACAAAAACAAAAAACAACAGTTAACAACCCCCCCAAAAAAAACACAACAAAAAAAACACCAAAACACACACACACAAAACCACCCAAATCCTCACCAAAAATGATCAGAATTTTGTGCCAACAAGATACACTCTGAATGCAACTCAAGAGTAATGTATATATGGGTTCTGATATTCTTACTAACCACATGATGACACTGTCCTATCACAAATGAAATATCTGAGACAAAATGCTCTTCCATAATGCATTTCTTCGTTTTGCAAATCTAGGTCCTACACACCACAAAAATGCTAGGTGCATTGCGTACCAATACCAAACGAAGAGGAATGCTTTGTCCAGTACAATCCCTCCGTACAGACTGTGACACTGACTAAAAAAAAAAAAAACTGCACGCTATACAGACACTAGTTCTCCTGAGGAGGCTGACAAGACTGAACGACTAAACAAGCGGCGGTTCCTTAGAGACGCAGGTTTTCATGCAGTTCGGGCTGATGTCTAGCACGATGGTGAGCAGCTTCTTCAAAGCCTCCTCCTTGTTGCGATCCACGTTGGCGTTCAGGTCCTTCATCTTCTGGCGGGTGGTCGTCTCAATTTTGGCCTCCATGTCTCCCTTCGAACCCAGAATCCTGGCCTCGTACTCTTTGTACTGTCGTTCTCTCTCCGCCTTGTAGTTGTTGATCTCTGTGTCTGCCTCTTTCTTCGCAGCCTTCAGTCGGTTGGCCTTCTTTCTTCTGGCTTCAGTACTTTCTCAGCAGCCTTCTTCTCCGCAGCCAAGAGCTGTTGGATTCCTTGCGTCTGGCTCGCCATTTTGTCTGCTCTCTGCCATTGCTCTTGTTGTTGTTGTTGTTGTTGTTGTTGTTATTGTTGTCGCCAATATTGCTATTGCTGCTGCCACTCAGATCGTTGTCGTTCTATTGGCGCTTTTTTTTTCTTTTTCCTTTTTTTGACTCATTGTTTTCTGGCTTTCCATCATTCCTTCTGTATTGCTGTTCCCCTCTGCTCCGTATTTCTGCGAGTCCTCTGTTTGTGTGTATGTCTGTATGTCAATCTGTCTGTCGTCTGTCTGTCTGTCTGTGTGTCTGTCTGTCTCTCTCTCTCTCACTTCTCTCTCTTCTCTCCTCCTCCTCCTCCCTCCCTCACTCTCTCTCTCTCTCTCTCTCATTCCTTTCCTCGTTTCCCCTTCCCCTCTCTCCCTCCCCCCATCCTTCCTTCTCCTCCCTCCCTCCTTCCATCCCTCCTCTCCCCTCCCCACCCCACCCCACCCCCACCCCCACCCCACCCCACCCCACCCCAAACCCCAACCCCCAACCCATCTCCCTCCTTCTCTCAACATTTTCAACCTCCCAGTCAGCCGAATCGAGCACCTGTCGGAAGAGCGTCAGACCACAGACCCGAGGCAGCCTTCTCATTGGACGGTGAAACCAAGCGGCCTGATTGGATGGAAGGGAAATGACCACTGTCCAGCGATCCACGCTTCATCTCCGCAGTCCTTTTTTCTTTGTCCGGCCCGTCTTGTGACCGCCGTGTGCCAGTCATTACGTCTCAGAAGTGGGGAGGACCAAAAAAGGAAAGCCGTCATCAGCCAGGTACGAAAGGAATCTGGGTAATACCAGCTTATAGTGCACTTCGCCTGCTTCTGTTTTAAAAAGAAGGGAGCGCCAGACTGGAGGAGAGAGAGAGAGAGAGAGAGAGAGAGAGAGAGAGAGAGAGAGAGAGAGAGAGAGAGAGATCCAGACAGAGAGAGAAAGACAAACAGAGACAGAGACGGAGACAGAAACAGACAGAGAGAGAGAGAAAGGAGAGACTGACACCGTGATGTCAGGAAGAAGTGTAAGAGAGGGAAGAGAGAAATAGGGGAGAAAAAAACAAGAAGGTGAGAGAGAGAGAGAGAGAGAGAGAGAGAGAGAGAGAGAGAGAGAGAGAGAGAGAGAGAGAGAATTGGAAAGGTGGAGAGGCGCATGGAGGTGGAAAGAGAGGGGGTGGGGGTGGGGGCGAAATTTTGTACTTTCCTCCGAAGACAGAGCAACCAATATTCGAATCGTTTAATACTAGGTCTGGATAATAAGTATACTACCACGCGAGCGAGTGAATAAGTAATAAATGGCCAAGTAATGAGGTAAGTTGGAAGTAACTCGCCCACCCACCCACTCACTCACTCACCCACTCACACACTCACACACACTCACTCACTCACTCACTCACTCACTTCCTCACACACTCACTCACTCACTCACTCACTCACACACTCACTCACACACACACTCACTCACTCACCCACTCACTCACTCACTCACACACTCACTCACTCACTCACTCACTCGCTCGCTCACACACTCACTCACTCACTCACGCACTGTAACATATTTTCCACTGATCTGGCCAAGACTGGAACTCAAAACTCTCGGTTCCTCACAGGATGAAACCCGGGGACCGACGACCACCACAGCTACAACAGCAGACCCCCCCCCTTCATCCTCCCCCCCCCTCCACCCCCAGCTGGCTTCACTCTCTGCCCTGCAATAGCGTTGGCCATGATTTACCTTTCACAGTGTTCCAGCGTGTTTCGCTGTTATGTCCAGCGATGGCGTCACTCATGGCATAACACACAGTGTTTCGCCACATTGTACTCAGTGCCTCCAGTGGTGCCAGCCGTGGCGTAACTCAGTGTGCCAGCACTCTTTGTTAAGTGCCCTGCAATGGTGCCAGCTATGGCACAAATCATAGTGTTCTAGCACTCTACGCTCTATGCTCTGCAATGGTGCCAGCTATGGTACAATTCATAGAGTTCCAGCATTCTACGCTCCATGCTCTGCAATGGTGCCAGCTTTGGTACAATTCATAGAGTTCCGGCACTCTTTGCTCTATGTTCTGCAATGGTGCCAGCTATGGCACAATTCATAGAGTTCCAGCATTCTACTTTCTATGCTCTGCAATGGTGCCAGCTATGGCACAACTCATAGAGTTCTAGCACTCTACGCTCTATGCTCTGCAATGGTGCCAGCTATGGCACAAATCATCATGTTCCAGCACTCTGCTCTATGCTCTGCAATGGTGCCAGCTATGGCACAATTCATAGAGTTCTAACACTCTACTCTATGCTCCGCAATGATGCCAGCTATGGCACAACTCATAGAGTTCTAGCACTCTACGCTCTATGCCCTGCAATGGTGCCAGCTATGGCACAAATCATAGTGTTCCAGCACTCTGCTCTATGCTCTGCAATGGTGCCAGCTATGGCACAATTCATAGAGTTCTAGCACTCTACTCTATGCTCCGCAATGATGCCAGCTATGGCACAACTCATAGAGTTCCAGCACTCTACGCTCTATGCCCTGCAATGGTGCCAGCTATGGCACAATTCATAGAGTTCTAGCACTCTACTCTATGCTCCGCAATGATGCCAGCTATGGCACAAATCATAGAGTTCCAGCACTCTACGCTCTATGCCCTGCAATGGTGCCAGCTATGGCACAATTCATAGAGTTCCAGCACTCTACGCTCTATGCCCTGCAATGGTGCCAGCTATGACACAACTCATAAAG
>CM031597.1:132779962-132784962 GCA_018398815.1 Conus ventricosus | reverse complement strand
GAGAGAGAGAGAGAGAGAGAGAGAGAGAGAGAGAGAGAGAGAGAGAGAGAGAGAGAGAGAGAGAGAGAGAGAGAGAGAATAATGATAATGAAGTGGTGGTGATTATCAGCACTATCATCATCGTCGTCGTCGTCGTCGTCGTCATCGTCGTCGTCGTTGCAGTCGTCATCTCCATCAATATCATGTCATCCTGTGATGACCATTGATCTCAGGATAGTCAGGAAAGACCCAGTCCTTTCTCATGCACACCAGTGTGTTGACGCTACCTAAGAATCCATTACAGGATATCTGACAGTCGAGTGCGCATCCACGCGAATGTGCACGCCAAAACACGCACGCACAGTAGCACAGAATAAAGACAGGGGTTTCTTTTTCTTTTCTTTTCTTCTTTTTTTTCTTCTGTTCTGTGCCACCTCAATGGCAGTGCACCCACGCCGCTCCTTCCGGCACCCGTCCACAGCCACAGTCCGGTCGGCCCCGCCGCAGCCCCGGTACCGGCAATCCACAGGGAGCAGTCAATGTTAAGTCGTCAAGAGGCAACCCACCAGAGGAGACACTGCACTGCTGCCGAGTCACTTCGGTGGTGTTCAGTGGCGCCTGTTCTGATCCAGCATACGCAGGTCACCACCTACTAAGCCCCCTACTGACGACAATAATTGCTTAGTCGCGGAGCCAGCGTGAGTGAGCTCTCCCTCTGGAGGGCGCCACCACGTCCATCCAACGACAGTCCCATGGACTCGCCGATACCGGTGACCCCGACTGAACCAAACCAAGGCCACAGACGTGGAGAGAACATCGAAACTGAGGTCACCATGAGAGCAGGGCATGAAGGGCCACAGAATTTAAGACTTTTTAATGCTGATCGATGAGAATGAGGATGAACTCTGGGTAGGAGCCGGTCAGAGCAGAAAAAAACCCACATGACTCTGATGGGAATTGAACCTGCGACCTCCCAGCCAGGAGTCCGCGACGCTAACCACTTCGCCACGGCGGGGCTGGTACGACAGGGGTTTCTTTTGCAAGGCAGGACAGGACGAAACAAGGCTCGGCCAGAGAGGATAAAGAACGAGACAAGGACAAGGAAGACCAGACGACATAGGACAGGACAGGACTTAGCAAAGGCAAGGGAGGGCAAGGGAGAGAACACAGATAACAACCATACAAGACAACGAAGCATGGCACGTGAGACGGTAAAGTAGGGCAAGGTATGGGTGGCAGGACAGAGATACACACAGGGGTACAAACCATCAGATATTGACACAAGGCAAGGGGTCGGAATAGCTCAGTTGGTAGAGCGCCGGACTCGTGATTTTGGTGTTGCAGGTTCGAATTTCGGTACAGGGGGATTTTTCTCTCGAAATTAACATTGGCTCTGACTCCATTCCCAATACAGTCCTTGGAATGAGACTATAAACCGAGGTTCCGTGTGTGAACGCACGCACAACATCTTGCACACACGTAAAATCCCATCACCAACTTTCGGAATAGAAGGCCAGTTTGGCCGTTGGTATGGATGACACGTTCCACATAGCATGCACCTTCCCCGAAGATGGAGTATGGCTGCCTTAATGGCGGGATAAAAAAAAACGGTCATACACACAAAACTCTACTGCCTGTCTATACTGGCAGTGTCCGCAGGAGTATCAGCCTGCGTACGCAGAAAGGAAGAAAAAAAAAAAAAACACAAGGCAGAAAGAGCAGTGCTGAATGTGATTAAAAATTAAAAAAAATTCAGGAAAGATAGAACAGAGATAAGCATGAAAAAAAAGAGAACAAGGGCTTCAAGAACAGAGATAAACATACAGATAAAGGTAAACACGAGACCAAGAGGAACAAAAGTAAGCGTAAAGATAAGAAAAGAGAGTAATTCAAAAACAACACGGATGAACATAAGGGTTTAAAAAAAAAAGAAAAAAAAAAAGAAAAAAACACACACATCGATAAACATACAAGTAAAAAAGCACAGAAATAAACATTACAGTTAAAAAAACAACAACAACAGAGACTCAAACAGAAGAACAAAACAGAAGAACAAAACAGAAGAACAAAACACGCTGAATATTTTACAAGTTTTCCCATCGAAGCCTATAACCACGCTCATTAACTCTGGACAGAAGAAGAGCCGAGGCCGAAAGATCCTACAAAAACATATACTACCTTTGATGGGACTCGAACCAACAACCTCCCAGCCCAGAACCTGAGACATTTACCACTGTGCCACGGCTAGTTGGCTGCGGTGCCATACTTTTTGTCGCCAAAATCACAAGAAACGTACATGGTTTCAGCATCAATACAACAAGAAGAATCATGTCAGAAGGCATCAGCATATTCGGTGCATGCGTTTCGGGATATAAGAAGAAATCGAAACTTTTTTTTTCTCCTGTGTCGATGTACATGTCGCCACCAGGGTTATTTTTCTTCTCTCTCTCTGATAAAGAGTGATTCGGGTTTACAACAACAACAACAAACAAAAAAAAACCCAGAGATAAACAGAAGGGCAAAAAAGAACACAGACTGGTGAGTTACATCATTAAACCGAAGAAAACATGGTCTAGGTTGCAGTTCTAAACACCTTCGCCCTGTTTGAGAATGGTTACCTGAATGAAAAAAAAAAAAGAAAGAAAAAAAAAAAAAAAAAAAAAAAGCAAAGAAAGAAAGAAAGAAAACCGTCGACAGTCGTCTACTTCAGACAGTGACTATTTTCAGCTCCTTGATTTATATCTGTAAACAGCCTTCTTCTTTTCTTTCTTCTTCCTCCTCTCTCTCTCTCTCTCTCTCTCTCTCTGTGGATCAAAATCTCTTTGAATATAATACAGTTTGTCGAAAGACTCTTCACATACTTTTTTATACGAAGTTTTCTCAAAACCATTGTTGCTATATGTTCGTACGAGATGTGTGTGTGTGTGTGTGTGTGTGTGTGTAGATAGATATATGTATATTGATAGAAAGATACATAGATAATAGGTAGTTATAGATAGATCGATAGATAGATAGATATGTTGAGTACATTAGGAGTGGGGAAAAACAAGTGCAGGCTAACAATTCCTCCGCCTTTCCATTAATAACTTGGCAAAGATTTTTCTTTAAAATAGGAGAGAGAGAGAGAGAGGGAGGGGGGAAAACGGGGGAAAGAAAGAAAATGAAAAATCAGGGAAATATAAATGCACAAAGTAGGCATATGGGAACCACAGTAACCCATCTCAAAGACAGAACTATTCATAACGCATGCTCCTAGACCTTTCGTCCGCTGGATCGGACTCGTCAGGGAGGCTTAGCTGATTGTGTCTGTGCTGCCTTGGCATCAAAAGGAGATATACCACAGTCTGTAATTGTGTGGTATTATCACGACCAAGGGTTAAAAAAACGGAACAGAACACACAAATATATATATATATATATATATATATATATATTCCAAGGATAAGTAACCGAGCACCATTCCAGCAACTTACAGAGCAGCTTGGTGTTGCAATGACTGCAAGACATATTCAATTATAAAACAAAGCTTGCTCTTATGTCTTATATTGAAGGAATAGGGGACATAAGCATTCATATTTGCAGTGGTAGTTAATTCTGCCTAACTAACAGTATGTTCTTGAGAGAGTGAATGGGGAATAATAAAAGCTTCTCAAAATGAGCCCTCAGCAAGCTTATAGTCTCTAAGGGGGAGACAATCTCCAATGGGGAGGAAAGTCACTAACATATAACTCCTGGTCAGATACCGATATTTCAAAACCTGACTGTTCCTCCTCGGTCACCGCGGAAAGTGGTAATTTGACTCCTCTGCCTTTTCGGTTTTAAGAAGAATGCTATCCCAGAAAAAGGCTGGTGTGCAATACCGTTGTATGTTTGTTGAGTTTTCAAAAAAACAACCAAAGATGCCACCAAAGAAGCAAAAGAAAATCATGAAAGAGCAAAACAAACTACATTTTCTTGTGAAAAGTAGAAAATATAAAAAAGATAACCTCTTAAGACACAAGTGCTGAGGGTCAGTTCTTGGAATGAATCCACAAGGGACTAAATTACAAAAAACTAATGAATTCCAAGGATAAGTACCGAGCACCATTCCAGCAACTTACAGAGCAGCTGTGTGTTGCAATGACTGCAAGAAATATTCAATTATAAACAAAGCTTGCTCTTATGTCTTAGATTGAAGAAATAGGGGGAGATAAGCATTCATATCTGCAGTGGTAGTTAATTCTGCCTAACTAACGGTATGTGTTTGAGAGGGTGAATGGGGAAGAATAAATGCTTCTCAAAATGAGCCTTCAGCAAGCTTATAGTCTCCAAGGGGGATATATATAGATAACCTCTTTAAAAAAAAAAGACTCCAAAAAGCAGTCCAGCAGAGCAGCAAGGGCAATGGACAACGTGGGAGAATGCACTCCAAAGAAGTCTCACTTGGAATGACATTTGGCACATGGCCCCTCTCAGGATCAGCTTCATTCTCAGATCTGCATATGACCTTCTGCCCTCAAATGCAAACCTGGTGAAGTGGGGAAAACAGACGATCCTGCATGCCCCCTCTGCCATGAAAAACAAACAGTGGAGCATGTTCTAAG
Organism: Conus ventricosus; assembly: GCA_018398815.1. Classification (NCBI taxonomy): domain Eukaryota; kingdom Metazoa; phylum Mollusca; class Gastropoda; order Neogastropoda; family Conidae; genus Conus; species Conus ventricosus. The sequence goes on along the minus strand of CM031597.1, from coordinate 132,780,400 downwards.
CTCATGTAAAGTAGCCCTGGCTCAAGGAAGGTACACATGGAGGCACAACCAAGTGCTCAAAGAGATTGTACAAGTAGTCTGGGCTAGTACCAACACCACAAAAGGGAAAGTCAGGACTCCAAAAGCACCCGCAACATTCTTCACGGCAGGAGGCAGCAAATCATGGCCAAGAACAACAGTCCACTCGAAACATGCAGGCAGAGTCTGCTGGATGGGGCAGATGACTGGGAGTGCACTGCAGACCTCCCAGAATGGAAGAGTCACCCAGAGATCATCAGCAAGAGTGGCATGAGACCAGACATAGTAGTCCACTCTAAGTCAACCAAGCAGCTGATCATGATCGAGCTCACGGTGCGATATGAGAACAGAATGGAGGCAGCTCAAATCTACAAGACTGAAAAGTATGCTGATCTGGCAAACAGCCTGAGGAGAGAAGGC
>CM031597.1:132749962-132757462 GCA_018398815.1 Conus ventricosus | reverse complement strand
ATCAACAGTAATCCCAGACACACATTTATCACCCTCCAGTTAACAGTGCTCGAAGAAATCAAAGTAGTACAGACATCAATCATTATTGACAATGCACCAATAAAACCGCGACCACACATTCTTTCATCAAGAATAATATTTCAAATCATTAATAAAATCGATAGTAACCATATCTCCATTTATCATTATCTGGTTTTGAAAACATATGTGGAAAGGAAACGGTCGTATCAGTTTAATATGCAGCAAAACAGAGGGGTGCCATGGTATATGTATTTTGGTCCCTAATAGCAATGGTCTGCTTGTGAAATGTGTAATTAGTTTTTTTTTCCCTTAAGGATTCTGTAATTTGAGTACTCGAAAAGTAGTGAAGTGAAATTCCAAACCACGCTACCTGAGTAAATCTAAGCTTATTTAAATAATCTATTCTAGTGTGTGAACCTGGAATTTGGTGTGAATCCCTAGGGTTTATCAAAATTTGGGACGGAAGAGTTGTGGTGGCTAAACTGATGCAATTTTGTTGGCATGTAGCATACATTTGTTACAGCAAACATTTCCTGTAACGGAAGAGCCCCCGCTTTAGTATAATCCCCTTCACTAAGACAGATGATTTTAATTAACTGCTTTAAGTGCTACTTTGTAGACACTCTTAAGAGGGTTTCATGCATTAGCACTAGCAGAATCAAATAGTGTTTGAACATTAATTGAGTTTGAAGAGAGAACATGTGCGTTAGGAACAATTTCCTCCTGGCATGAAGGTTTTAAGAAATGCTTATTTTTGCAGAGGGGGGGGGGGGGGGGGGGGGGGGGGGGGGCAGCTGATATGTTTGTTGGATTTGATTTACATAAACTGCGAAGGTATAAGACCAAGAAAGATTATTATCAACATTTACGTCAGAAACTCGATGGCTATCCACCACTTCAATTTCCTATGATGATAAAACAGATGGGGGCTGTGTGGTTATGTTTTGTCTTCTCTGCCTTGTTGTTATCTGATCAGCATATTTTGTTTTGTTAGGAATCATGACATGTGATTACATTGCACCCAATTAACTTAAGATACCAGCATTCTCTGTAACGAAGTTGAAAAACAGCTTTCCAAGCTGGAGCTACTTGTATGGACATGGTAGCATCACAAAAGAGTTCACATGATTCAACAATATAAAGAGGGAGATCATTATAATAAACTGAGAACAGCAAGGACCTAACCAGAACCCTGGGGTACGTGCCATGTTGGATAGGTAGCTTCTGTCTTCTGATAAATGGTTGTGACACAAACGATTTGTTTGACGATCTTCTAGGAATGGATGGTATCAGAGTTGGAAGGTATTTTCCTGTTAATACCATATACGTAAAGCTCCTGCGATAAACAGTTTTGTGGTCAATTACATCAAAAAGCCTTTGCAATATCAACAAAACAGTGCTCACAATATTTTAGTCTCATTAAACTGGCTAGCCATTGAACCTACTAGGTTTGGTATGCGATGTATGACAAGAATGATTTTTTCCTGAAACCTGATTGGGTTTTTTTAGTTTAGAGGTTGGAGGAGTCAAAATGGTGGTAAAGATGTTTATTTATGTATTTTTCCAAGGGCTTTGGACAGAACTGCAAAATTGGATATAGGTCTGTAGTTCGATGTTCAGATTTGTCTCCAGATTGAAAAATGGGTATTACTTTTGCAACTTTAAACTGAGCGGGAAAGTGACATTTATCAATGCGATAAAATGTAAATGTAGGTAGAGAGTTCACATATTAACAGGTGCGTGATAGTTTCAGTATTTTTCCCATCAATCCCGTCAAACCTGTCGGCTTCCTGTCTGCTTTAAATAATTGGCATAAAGCTTGGCAAACAATCACTAACTGTCATAGGGCGGAACTGGTGTGGCTGAACGAATGTTCATAGCATTGCAACATTTGTTAAATTTTTGTAATTCATTTGAGTCAGTATTCTTTTCTTTTGACAATATTTCTGCAACTTTTGTAAAGTGTTGGTGAGTTCAGTTGGTGTTTATGCTGGTAATGGGACTTGTCTTTGAAGTTTTATTAGTAAGTCATTTATTGCTTGCCATAATGGGACTTTCGAATTTTGTTTGTTGGCTACAAGTACACGAAAAAATTCATTTTTGGCTGTTCGTTTTGAGTGAATTGAACTTTATTACGTTGCCTTTTAAATCCATCCGACTTCCCTCTGTTTCAAGCAAAATCGTCCGCGTAAGAAACAAGCACGTTGTATTTCATCAAGTCATCCCACTTTGGTTGTGCACTAGTTTAAACTCGACGGCGTTTTGAATGTTACGGTGCTTGTCTTAAACAGAATAAAACGTGTGTACCATACTCAAAGCGCTTTCTTACCCTCTGATCAGTGTAAATTATAAACATTTAGAAAGGGGAATTCAGTGAGGTCAGTGAGAAAGGTATCTTCTTGGAAGTGTCCAAAATCTCTGTAAGTGAATGTTTTTGTGGCCAGTTTTAGGAAAGTTTTTAGATTCCACTTCTTTTCGCACGTAATGCCTACTGGAAAGTGGTGTCGCTGCATCATTCAAAGGCACGCATTTCTCAATGACGTTTGTGGTTCAGAAAGATAGATGTGGTCAATTAATGTTTTTGCTAGTTGAGTGTTTACTCTGGTTGGCCTGTGCCTATAATTTGGGATAAGTTTGTATGAGGTAGTCCTATCTGACCATGATGTTTGGCACTTCAATAACAGATAAATGTTGAAATCGACCTAAAAGTATGAATTCTTGTGCCATCAAGCGATGCTGCAATCCATCAAGGCATGGCCGTAAACTTGTCCATCCAACCAGCATTTTCCGCTGGGTTTCGATATACAAATCCTAGTTTGATGGTTTTGTTTCTCTTCAACGTGATTACTAATCCAAACTGCCTGTTCAATTCCAAAAACTTTCAAGATCATACAAACGATGGACAATTAATGTTTCATGAACGTAAAAGTAATATGCCTTGTAGATTTGGATTCGGTGGGATCTCTGCGTACAACAGTTGGCCAGTGATTAAGACAGTGCAGCAGGGACAAATATCCTGATAGTCTTGATTCATTGAAGCCAAATATTTGAAAAGGGTTTTGTCTAGATTGTACGAATAATAGTGGGTACCTCCTTAGACTTTGTTTTGTAGATGTTTTATATTAAGATGTCCATACGTAGTCCGTCTTCCTGGTCCACTTTGAAGATGATTGCAACCACTTTGGTGCAACTAAAACAAATATAGCAATTAATACACTACTTGACTACAAACCTCAATGTGTCCGTATGGTATACCCACAACAACAACCTATCTTCAATTCAAAAGGATAAGAATGTGAGAAACAAGCAAGTCAAAACTACAAATAAGTGTGATACAACACACTTACACACCAAATCCAACAATGCTCAATGAAAAAGGATAATGAATATGAAAAAACACAAAAGTTAAATTCACAAAGTTACGTAACGCACTTGTGGCAAGTGTCACCGAAGCTTTATCCGCACCACAGGTTTCTGAGCGTGCTCACACACCATTCAGGTACAATAAAACTATGATATAAAAGTCTTGCTTTCTTCAGAAATGCTAATAATGAAGTTCTCAACCACTTTTTCTTCTCAGCTTATCAGATGGTCGGCAGATTCGGAATTACACAGTCCACACTGGCAGATGCATATAGTTCAAACTCTGCACTTTCCACACGAGTGTATATATACATATAGCACACACGCACGCACGCACACACACACACACACACACACACACACACACACACACACACACACACACACACACACACACACACACACTGAGAGAGAGAGAGAGAGAGAGAGAGAGAGAGAGAGAGAGAGAGAGAGAGAGAGAAGAGAGAGAGAGAGAGAGAGAGTGCCAAACGTAATACCGCTCCCATAGAGAAAAAAAGAAAAGGAGAGAGAGAGAGAGAGAGAGAGAGAGAGAGAGAGAGAGAGAGAGACAGACAGACAGACAGACAGACAGACAGACAGACAGACAAAGACAGAGACAGAGAGACAGAAAGACACAGAGAGAGAGAGACAGAGATGTGAAAAGAAAACGTCCACCACATTTCATTTCGGATGTTTTTCAGACTAAACGTTGTAAAAAGTCATCATCATCATCATCATCATCATCATCATCATCATCATCATCACCGTCATCATCATCATCGTCGTCCACCTCCTCCTCCTCCTCCTCCTCCTCCTCCTCCTCATCATCATCATCATTATTATCAACCTCTTCCTCATTATCATCATCATCTCCATCCTTATCATAATCCTCCTCCTCCTCCTCCTCCTCCTCCTCCTCCTCCTCCTCATCATCATCATCATCATCATCATCATCATCACCACCATCATCATGATCATCATCAGCATCATCACAGACCACCAATGACAATCATAACAACGTCACGGACACGACAGCCAACGAGCCTGGAAAGTCAGGGTCTTCCTTCTTCTAATAGGAACCATTAAAACAGAGAGAGAGAGAGAGAGAGAGAGAGAGAGAAGAGAGAGAGAGAGAGAGAGACTCACTGATAGGAAAAACAAACAACAAAAAAATACCCCGCACTAATAGGAAAAACAAAAACGAAAAAAAAACCAAAAAAAAACAACATGCAAAAATAAAGAAACGCATTATATTATCTTCTCGTAGAAGAGCGCGACCAGGGGGGAGGGGAGGTAATGAACTGTTGAAAGAGCTGTAAAAAGGCAAGGAAGGTTGATGTACTCCGAAAGGGGAAATCGGTAGGGAGGGGAAGGAAAGGGGGGGGGTTTTGGGTGGGGGGGTGGAGGGGAAGGTGGGGGGGGGGGGTTAGTGGGGGGGAAGGGTGGGGGGGGGAGAGGGGGGGGGAGGGGAGAGAGGGGGTGGGCGGGGGTGTGGGAGGGGTGTGGTGGGGGGTTGGTGTTGTGTGGGGGGGGGGGGGGGGGGGTAGTTGGTGAGGGTAAGTGTGGGAAAGGGTTTAAGGTCAGAAGGTAAGCGGATGTCGGGACAAGGGCCCGAGGCCCGCCAGATGGGCCATCGACCATGTGGCGAAAACCCCTTCCTCCCCGTCCTTCCCCCTGCCCTCTTGATCGTTTCCCAATAAAAGCGGAGGGGGAGAGAGAGAGAGAGAGGGGAGAGAGGGGGAGCCCGAGCAGCCCCCAGGGGCCCAGAGAAAGGCGAGCCCAGAACCCGGGACGGACGACAGAAGGCAGGCAGGAGGCAGCCCGAAAGGAACGAAGATAGCAGATGGACCGCCCGACCGAAAAGACACACCCCAAACCCCCAAAAGGGAAAAACCCAGACAGGCGGGAGAGTGGAAAAGAGGAGGGGAAGAGAGAGGAAAAGGACGGAGAAAAGAGAGAGGAGAGAGAGAGAGAGAGACGACAGCCCGGACAGCCCGCCCGACCCCCCACCCCCCCCCACCCCCCAAACACAACACCCCCCACCCCCACACACACACACAAAACACGGGACACAGGGGAAGACAAAAAGTATATACGCAAATAAAAGGAAAGAGAAGAAGCAGCCAAAAGGACATCCCCCCGGGCGGCCGGATGCATAGACCAGCCCATTTGAGAGAGGCGGAAAAACAGACAGTTCACAGCAGCCCAAAAAAAAGCGGGCGGGTCGGGGGGGGGGGGGGGGGGGGGGGTAGGGAAAAAGGGGGGACGGGGTGGAGCGGGAAAGAGGGAGTGACGCAAAAAAAGGGGGGGGGGGGGACAAAAAGGGACAAAAAAACCAAGAGTTTATCCTCCCCACCCCCCCCCCCCCACCCCCAACTATAACCCCCAACAACTAACACAAAAAAACCACACCCACACCATGTTTTCATCACCCACATAGCGTTCGATTACTTTCAATGGGGGGGGGGGGGGGGGGGGGGGGCGGGGGGAAATTTACCCTCATTTGGGTTTAGGGGCCCCGGTCTTTGTTCCAGGGTTTTTGGGGGTTCCCAAATCCCCTTTTCGGGCCGTTTGGGTTCGGGGGGATTTTTTCCCCGGAGTTAACTTTGGTTCTGACCCCTTTTTCCCAAATCAGTCCTTCGAATGGGGACTAAAACCGGGTTTCCGTGTGGGGGGACGCACGCCAGCTTTTTCCCCAAAATCGGAAGAAAAGGGGCCAAATTTGGCCTTTGGTATGGTGACCCCCTTTACACTAGCATGCCCCCTTCCCAAAGGGGGGGTTTTGGGTTTCCTTTAATTGGGGGGAAAAAAAAAAGGGGGTATACAACAAATCCAGGTCCTTTTTTGGGTAGAGGGGTTTTTTACTTGCCTGTCTATACGGGTTTTCCAAAGGGGAGTATCCCCTGCGTGCGTGGGAAGAAGAAGATTTTTTAAATTGTTTTGATTCGGCTTGTTTTCGGTGTAGTCTTTTTGGTAAGAAAATGGGGTTTGGGGGGCGTGTATTTTATTCTGTACTTTTTTGATTTAAATGCCTTTTTAATGCGTATATTTTTTTTGTATTGTAACTTGTGCAAAAAATTTTAATTTAATCTTTCCACTTTATTTTTTCTTTTTTCCCCCCTTGTTTGATTTTTGTTTTTTCTGTTTTAGAAAGCATTGTAGTTTTGTTTGTTTTTTTGGCTTTGTTTATTGTTTGTTACAAATCAAAAAGTTTTGTCCCTCTTCCGCTTTGTCATGAAATTGGGTTTTGTCCCGTGCGACATTGTCATGTCTCGTAAAGAGTCCACACATTTTCACCACTACGTACGCAGCCCTTCCCGCACGCAGCACCCCGCGCGCGCGGCGCACACAAAAAACACAACACCACACAAGCACTCACGCACAACCCCCGCACGCACCAAACACGCGCGCGCGCCACCCCCCACCCAAACACCCACACACAAAAACACCCACAAACCACACACACACCCCCCCCACACATGCGTTTTCGCGGGGGGTATACAAAACCCCTTTTCTCTCTCTTCTCTCTCTCTCTCTCTCTCCTTTTCTCTTCTCTCTTTACCCACACCCCACACACACCCCCCCCACACACACACACACACACACACACCCACACACACTCCCCAAAACCCAACCCCACACACACAAAACACACACCCCGCGCGCGCGCGTGCGCGCGTGCCAAAACGCACGGGCCCCAGCATGCAAACACACCACCAACCACACAACACCCCCCACACCACACACACACACCCACAAAAAAAATACACAAGCAAGGCGCAAAAATTTGCACGCACGTAAACACAAGGGCAGGGGCGTTTCGCGCGAAAACACACATTAAAACAACAAAAAAGCGCGGGCGGGACCCCCCCCACAAAAAACAAACTCATACCCCACACACACCACAAAAACACCACACACACACACACAAACCCCCCCCCCACACACACACCCCCCCAAAAAAAAAATGGACGTTTTTGACAAAAACGTTCCGGGCGAGCGTTCGAAAACAATGCCCCACGATCATTGTTCGGCCCCCCCTATGGACGCTGATAAAATTTTACCCCCAATTTTGACTGGAAGTCAAAAAGAAGAAGAAAAAGGAAAAAAGGAAAA
>CM031597.1:132739962-132744962 GCA_018398815.1 Conus ventricosus | reverse complement strand
GACTGAGTGGCAGTGCTGTGTCTCCTCTGGTAGGTTGCCTCAAGGCGGTCTTAAAACTGATTGCTGCCTGCAGACCGGGCGAAAATTGGCATGGCGGTGTATGAGAGAAGGGTGGGGAAACAGGGGTGGAGGAGGATCACCGGAGTGAGAATAATCATAAATTACCTTGAGGGGATGAGGTAGGAATGGGTCACAGTAAACGAACACCCCCCACCCCCCCCCCTCCCAAAAAAAGAGAAAAAAAAGAAAAAAAGAAAAAGAAATAGCAATAATGATTAATGAACGTTACAATCTTTACGTATCTATTTACTTATTTGCTCTTGTCTACTCTTCGCCGCCACCACCACACCACTACCACCACCACCACCTGAAAAATCTCTAAAATGTATTGTATTACTCAATTTAATTTTGTAGATAAAAATCAAACCAAAACCAAAGACTTCTGTTGCAAATGACAATTTGAAAATTATAAAGTATGAAATCGACGATAGCTTTCATCATGAAAAGATGATGACATACCCGGAGACTTTAACTTTAAAAAATGACTTAGACCCACACACACTACACAGTGAGAGAGAGTGATCGAGAGAGAGAGAGAGGATGAGAGAGTGAGAGAGAGTCTTGTTAGAGAGAAGAGAGAGGGAGAGAGAGAGTGGTTTTCAAGGGGCGAGGATAATAATGCTAATGTCCTAGGGATTGACCTAAAATAAATATCGCGTCTCGAATTACTCGAGTGAAGAAATTATCTCAACAGCTCTGTATAGAATACGCAGGTCGTGGATACTGTAATAGATAATTACAATATCATGAGTCACGACACTTCTTCGAATTTATCTAATCGCCATCTACTCTTTATTCTTCTGTACTTATTCCTTTCACTGTCTATTCGTCTCTCTATCTTTCACGTGCCCTTGCTTATCACATGTTTTTCATTAGTTCTTGTGTGTGAATGCCGCTTACTTTTTTGTTCACTTGATTTTACTTTTGTGTAGGGTGAATTTCTTGGATGCGGACGAGTGATGAGGGATTTTGCGTTCCCACTTCCATGAAAAAATGCTGTTGCAATTACTCTTAGGGACTGCTATCTCTTTCTCTGTCTGTCTGACTGACTATCTCTCTCTCTCTCTCTCCTCGGTGGGTGTGTGCAAGATGGCGGGAATTGACAGCAGCATGCCGAATGAGTCTCTCCATGTGAAGGGAATTTGGCGGTTGCTGTCCGAAAACTACAGTGAATTATGTGCTTGTGGTGAAACTATTTTGTGTTTGGTACAAGATGTGTTGAATTATGATTGAACTGAATGCGTGGAGGGCCGTATTGGCCTCTTTCAGTCCTCCAATCGAGGTGTGTTCACGATTCAAACATGGGACAACATCAGATGTGGGCCTTGGTGGAAGGGGATGGGTCAATGACGAATTCTTACAGCATGTGTACTCATTGGTATTGCTGCAAACTTTATTTACGTTTAATATCGGAACACAGTCGGTGATGTACATTTCCCTTTCTTCCTTACCAGCCTGGATTACAGAATATTCAAAGGGACAATGCATGTGGGGGAATGTGTGCATTGGATATTGATCAGTGACAGTGACACACTGTTGTAAAGTTTACAGGCCAGTGCCGTTCGTCTTTTATGTGTGCTAGTCTAACCTAGTGTTCTCGGCATGGCGTATCTTGCTGAGTAACGACGTCGAGAGAGGTCACCAGGGCAGTGGTCGGGCAGCACGTGGAACGCACGAAAGAGCCGAGAAAAACTGGGTCGGAGTTGTTGACAGTGAAGGAGACGGGCAGTTTACTTCAGGGGCAGTTGTCAGAAAGAAAATTCTGGCAGCCATCAACTCCAATCTCATGCAGGCTTCAACACAGTTTGATGAATTAAAACAGACAATTAAGGCAACAGAGGGAAGGTGCAAGCAGAACAGAACTAGGCATTAGAGGATGAAACTGAAGTGGACATTACGAACGTCCTTGTAGGGTAAAAGTTATCTGAAAAATGTGAGCGATTAATGAACGTTGTGATGAAACTAGAAATGAGAGCACTAGAATGCTTGGCAGAGTTGATGATTAATTTTCTTATGATCGAGTGATTTGTATGCAGATGTTGCGGACGTAAAGAAGATATGTGCTCGATTGTGCTGTTGTGGATGGGCTGATTGGTGAAATGAATGAATGCATGATGAGGTTGACAGATTGAGGAATTCTCACGTCGAGATAATCCTCCATATGTTTTGGTGTTTGCCCTGTTGTACATGGTGAAAGAGAGGATTATGTTGCATGTGCTAAGGCGGTGTGTGAGGCATTGATCGGGGTGATGGGACCAGGGGAGTGGATTAGAAGAGGACATAGGTCGGGCACATAGAGTGGGAAGAGAGAGTATGGAGAACCAAAAACGATGATTATCAAGTTTAATACGGTTGAAAGACCAAAATGTGTTGTTCAGAGACAGAGAGTTGGGGGGAAAGTTAGAAAAGAAAGGAATAAGAAATTAGCTATTGATTCTGACTCACAGACAATGAACTTATAGCCACAGCAATGTGAGAAGGCAAAGCCTAGCTTTTTTGTGAGGGAAACTGACAGTTGGGCCGCCTCGTAGGAATGGGACAAAATGTTATGCAGAGGTGACTGCAGGAAAAGGTTGACAGCACATGGTAGATAATCATCCCCCACCCACCGGGAACAGATCACCGTCACCCCTCCCCTTCCCACCAGAAATTCCCACCCATTGCCAGTGGTTCACGTCACTAGGGGGGTTATCCCCGCCATGTGACCAGCCAAGGCAATGACCGCTAAATCCCAGCTTCGCAGACGTGATGAGACGCCAGTTTAGCGCGTGCAAACACGCCAACCGTGACGGAGTGAGTGCCAGTTCTGATGCACTCCAACTGGACTGAGATGGCTGGCGGACGACAAGGTTGGGGGCCACGTTGCAAACGGTCGTGCAAAGTCGCCATATAGAGGAAACAACAAGCGGGGGGATGCCATACTTACTCAGCGGGCGGCCTCGTGGTTCGAATAAATAACCTGCCACAAACTACGCTCGTGGTCGCGCCTTGCGCTCCTGCACAAACACATGTAGATAGGACAGGCATGGTCATTCAAGGTCTATACTCAAATTTCTGAATTATAATGTTGCATATCTGTATAAAAAACTTACTGACATTTCATTTGTAATTTTTTGTTTCAGTTTTTGACACATTATATGTTTACGGAAACTTTCATTGATGCCTCTTTTGACTTTTGTTAGCGGTCTTTAATGAGTATATAATTTAGCTCCCTGCCAAAAAATTGGCATCATCCCACGGTATAATTCTGGAGGTGTTTTTATTACTTATGCGATATGCAGTTTGTGACTTTGTGAATAGGAAATTGATTTTAGTTGTGAGAATGTGGTTGTTGTCCGGTTATAATTAAATGCGTTTTTGGTGTTAATAAGATGTTTTTATTTATTGGTGTTAGTAGTCCCAGAAGGTAGGACCACTTTACAACAACAAGGAACTGAAGTGGGATTCATGATTCTTGAAGAATAATGTATTGCAATCTATCAATTATGATAATGTTTTACTTCGTAATGTGTGAGTCTTCATACGCAGGACAGATAATGAACAAACTACAGAGGAGCAGATGTTAATTATGTACAGTGTGCAGATGATGAGGAGGAAGATTGTTACATAAAGCGTTGTTCAAGGTTGTAATTGTGTAACAATTTTGGGACAGTCGTTGTTGGATTTCTGTTTTCTGTTTAATCTTTCGATTGTAAATGGTTCATGTAACACTGTATGCTGATGGAGAATTTACTCTTTGTATCTCCTCATGGTTGTAGTTTTCCTGATTATTTTTTGGTGTCGAGTGAAATAGCTTCCGATTTGCATTAAAGTGATGATAATCTTTTTTCATGGCATTTACCAGTGCAGCTTAATGGGAATCAATGTCCAGGCAGAAAAGATATGCCAGCTATATCAATTACCAGTGAAGTGAGTGTGATTTGGTCAGATGGAAAATGTCAGATGTTTTTAAAGACGTGTTAATATTCTGTCGAATATAAGAGAGTATTTGCCTCAGCCACGGATATTTTAGTTAATGTTGTGAATGAGTGTGTTGAAATTTTTTCGTATGCTTTTTATGGTGCTGCTGCGGGCATTGGATTAGGATGGTAAGTCGGAAGAAAACGAACAGCGAATACGAATGGTTTGAGGTTGTATGTGGAAAAGAAGTAAAATTTTTCAGATGTCTGTTACAACTAATTCTGAGAGCTTGATACAGTCAAAAGGAAAATTGAGAAGAAGAAACCTTTATATTGTGAGAGAGGAAACAATACTTTGAACTGAGAAAAGAAAACGAGAGGGTTTTGACGAACAATAAAATGCAAAGTTAAATGAGTCGATAAATGGATTCTAGGTTGTTTTGGGACGACAATCAGGTCAATTAATTGAAAGTGTTATTATATTGAAATAACTTCACAAACAGTGGCACGACCACAATGTTTGTAGTGTATTCAACTCATTTGAGAATGAACACGGACATTGCATATACGAAGACGTTGATGTCGAGAAACGTTGGATGTGAACCTTTATTTAATATCCTATCACATTAGAATAAGTGAAATCAAGTTTTGGGCATCTAAAAAATGGATATGTTGCGGGATCAGATAAAATTATTATTTTTGGTGTTGTTAAGACTTGCAATTGATTCGTCCCTAAACTTTTTGGTTTCGTTATTAATACATTATTTGACAATGGTACATTCCCAAGGGCATGGTTGCGATAATCAAGAATTGTACCGTTCTATATAAAGGGGGATGCAAATAGTCCAGATAATTACGCGGCGTAGCTCTTACAAGCGTTGTTTTGTAAAGTGTACACTTATATTTTGACAAATAGATTAAACAATTGGGCACAGAGAGAGAGAGGAGAAGTTAGTTGAAGAAACAGGCTGGTCTTCGAAGCTGGATACAGCCACTATTGATCATATTTCACTTTGTTTGAATTTGTATCAAATGTTTCTA
>CM031597.1:132707462-132732462 GCA_018398815.1 Conus ventricosus | reverse complement strand
GTGTAGAGTCGTCCATGTAACAGCGGTCAGTCTTATGTCAAGAGTTGTCTGACAAGAGTAGCCTATCCTGTGTGTAGAGTTGTCCATACAAACAGCCTCTCTTGTTGGCAGAAACGTCTGTGCCAGCCCTCTATCTTCTGTGCTGAATTGTCCATACAGACACGCGTGTTATGTCTTCACACCGTTATTGTGTCAATAATGTGTGTAGAGTTGTCCCTGGGGGCAGTCGTTTCGCCTGTAGACTTCTCTATAAAGCCATCTTGTGTGTGTTTCCATGAACAACTGTACAAACAAGGTAGACTGCTTGTATAATCAGCTCTCTTGTCTCAAGTGGTCTGTCTTTCATGTAGAGTTCCCTATACATGTTGCGTGTGAAGGTTTTCAAGCAAGATGCCTCTGTGTAAAGTTCTCCATACAAATGGACTGACATGCATGTAAAGTTGTCTAAACAAGGTGCCTATCTTTTGAATGAAATTGTCGATCAATGCACCTTACCATTGTCGATCAATGTACCTTACCATTGTCCATCAATGTACCTTACCATTGTCGATCAATGTACCTTACCATTGTCGATCAATGTACTTCACCATTGTCCGTCAATCTACCTTACCATTGTCCATCAATGTACCTTACCATTGTCCATCAATGTACCTTACCATTGTCTATCAATGTACCATACCATTGTCCATCAATGTACCTTACCATTGTCCATCAATGTAGCTTACCATTGTCCATCAATCTACCTTACCATTGTCCATCAGTGTACCTCACCATTGGCCATCAATGTACCTTACCATTGTCCATCAATGTACCTCACCATTGTCCATCAATGTACCTTACCTTTATCCATCAATGCACCTTACCATTGTCCATCAATGTGCCTTACCATTGTCTATCAATGTACCTTATCATTGTCCATCAATGTACCTTACCATTGTCCATCAATTTACCTTACCATTGTCCATCAATGTAGCTTGCCATTGTCTATCAATGTACCTTACCATTGTCCATCAATGTACCTTACCGTTGTCCATCAATGCACCTTACCATTGTCCATCAATGTACCTTACCATTGTCTATCAATGTACCTTACCATTGTCCATCAATGTACCTTACCATTGTCCATCAATGTACCTTACCATTCTCCATCAATGTCGCTTACCATTGTCCACCAATCTACCTTACCATTGTCTATCAATGTACCTTACCATTGTCCATCAATGTACCTTACCATAGTCCGTCAATGTACCTTACCATTGTCCATCAATGTACCTCACCATTGTCCATCAATGTACCTTAGCATTGTCCATCAATGTAGCTTACCATTGTCCGTCAATCTACCTTACCATTGTCCATCAATGTACCTTACCATTGTCCGTCAATCTACCTTACCATTGTCCATCAATCTACCTTACCATTGTCCATCAATGTACCTTTCCATTGTCCGTCAATCTACCTTACCAATGTCCATCAATGTACCTTTCCATTGTCCATCAATGTACCTTACCATTGTCCATCAATGTTCTTTACCATTGTCCATCAATGTACCTTACCATTGTCCGTCAATCTACCTTACCATTGTCCATCAATCTACCTTACCATTGTCCATCAATGTACCTTTCCATTGTCCGTCAATCTACCTTACCAATGTCCATCAATGTACCTTTCCATTGTCCATCAATGTACCTTACCATTGTCCATCAATGTTCTTTACCATTGTCCATCAATGTACCTTACCATTGTCCATGAATGTACCTCACCATTGTCCATCAATGTACCTTACCATTGCCCATCAATGTACCTTACCATTGTCTATCAATGTACCTTACCATTGGCCATCAATGTACCTCACCATTGTCCATCAATGTACCTCACCATTGTCCAACAATGTACCTCACCATTGTCCATCAATGTACCTCACCATTGTCCATCAATGTAGCTTACCATTGTCCATCAATGTACCTTACCATTGTCCGTCAATGTACCTTACCATTGTCCATCAATGTACCTTTCCATTGTCTATCAATGTACCTTACCATTGTCCATCAATGTACCTTACCATTGTCGAACAATGTACCTTACAACTGTCCGTCAATGTACCTTGCCATTGTCCGTCAATGTACCTTACCATTGTCCGTCAATGTACCTTACCATTGTCTATCAATGTACCTTACCATTGTCTATCAATGTACCTTACCATTGTCTATCAATGTACCTTACCATTGTCCATCAATTTAGCTTACCATTGTCCATCAATCTACCTTACCATTGTCTATCAATGTACCTTACCATTGTCCATCAATGTTCCTTACCATTGTCTATCAATGTACCTGACCATTGACCATCAATGTACCTTACCATTGTCCATCAATGTAGCTTACCATTGTCCATCAATCTACCTTACCATTGTCTATCAATGTACCTTACCATTGTCCATCAATGTACCTTACCATTGTCCGTCAATGTACCTTACCATTGTCCATCAATGTACCTCACCATTGTCCATCAATGTACTTTACCATTGTCCATCAATGTACCTTACCATTGTCCGTCAATGTACCTTACCATTGTCCATCAATGTACCTTACCATTGTCCATCAATGTACCTCACCATTGTCCATCAATGTACCTTACCATTGTCTATCAATGTACCTTACCATTGTTCACCAATGTACCTTACCATTGTCCATCAATGTACCTTACCATTGTCCATCAATGTACCTCACCATTGTCCATCAATGAACCTCACCATTGTCCATCAATGTAGCTTACCATTGTCCATCAATGTAGCTTACCATTGTCCATCAATGTACTTTACCATTGTCCATCAATGTAGCTTACCATTGTCCATCAATGTACCTTACCATTGTCCATCAATGTACCTTTCCATTGTCTATCAATGTACCTTACCATTGTCCATCAATGTCCCTTACCATTGTCGAACAATGTACCTTACCATTGTCCGTCAATGTACCTTACCATTGTCCGTCAATGTACCTTACCATTGTCCATCAATGTACCTTACCATTGTCTATCAATGTACCTTACCATTGTTCACCAATGTACCTTACCATTGTCCATCAATGTACCTTGCCATTGTCCATTAATGTACTTTACCATTGTCCATCAATGTACTTTACCATTGTCCATCAATGTACCTTACCATTGTCTATCATTGTACCTTACCATTGTCTATCAATGTACCTTACCTTGTATATCAATGTACCTTACCATTGTCTATCAATGTACCTTACTATTGTCCATCAATGTACCTCACCATTGTCCATCAATGTACCTCACCATTGTCTATCAATGTACCTCACCATTGTCCATCAATGTGCCTCACCATTGTCTATGAATGTACCTTTCCATTGTCCATCAATGTACCTCACCATTGTCCATCAATGTACCTCACCATTGTCTATGAATGTACCTTTCCATTGTCCATCAATGTACCTCACCATTGTCCATCAATGTACCTTACCATTGTCCATCAATGTACCTTTCCATTGTCCATCAATGTACCTCACCATTGTCCATCAATGTACCTTACCATTGTCCATCAATGTACCTTACCATTGTCCATCAATGCACTTTACCATTGTCTATCAATGTACCTTACCATTGTCCATCAATGTACCTTACCATTGTCCATCAATGTACCTTACCATTGTCCATCAATGTAGCTAACCATTGTCGATCAATGTACCTTACCTTTGTCAATCAATGTACCTTACCATTGTCCGTCAATGTACCTTACCATTGTCCATCAATGTACTTCACCATTGTCCATCAATTTACCTTACGATTGTCCATCAATGTACCTCACCATTGTCCATCAATGTACTTTACCATTGTCCATCAATGTACCTTACCATTGTCCATCAATGTACCTTACCATTGTCTATCATTGTACCTTACCATTGTCTATCAATGTACCTTACCATTGTCCATCAATGTACCTTACTATTTTCCATCAATGTACCTTACCATTGTCTATCAATGTACCTTACCACTGTCTATCAATGTACCTTACCATTGTCTATCACTGTACCTTACCATTGTCCATCAATGTACCTTACCATTGCCCATCAATGTACCTTTCCATTGTCCGTCAATGTAGCTTACCATTGTCCATCAATGTCCCTTACCATTGTCGAACAATGTACCTTACCATTGTCCGTCAATGTACCTTACCATTGTCCGTCAATGTACCTTACCATTGTCCATCAATGTACCTTACCATTGTCTATCAATGTACCTTACCATTGTTCACCAATGTACCTTACCATTGTCCATCAATGTACCTTACTATTGTCCATCAATGTACCTCACCATTGTCCATCAATGTACCTCACCATTGTCTATCAATGTACCTCACCATTGTCCATCAATGTACCTCACCATTGTCTATGAATGTACCTTTCCATTGTCCATCAATGTACCTCACCATTGTCCATCAATGTACCTCACCATTGTCTATGAATGTACCTTTCCATTGTCCATCAATGTACCTCACCATTGTCCATCAATGTACCTTACCATTGTCCATCAATGTACCTTTCCATTGTCCATCAATGTACCTCACCATTGTCCATCAATGTACCTTACCATTGTCCATCAATGTACCTTACCATTGTCCATCAATGTACCTTACCATTGTCCATCAATGCACTTTACCATTGTCTATCAATGTACCTTACCATTGTCCATCAATGTACCTTACCATTGTCCATCAATGTACCTTACCATTGTCCATCAATGTAGCTAACCATTGTCGATCAATGTACCTTACCTTTGTCAATCAATGTACCTTACCATTGTCCGTCAATGTACCTTACCATTGTCCATCAATGTACTTCACCATTGTCCATCAATTTACCTTACCATTGTCCATCAATGTACCTCACCATTGTCCATCAATGTACTTTACCATTGTCCATCAATGTACCTTACCATTGTCCATCAATGTACCTTACCATTGTCTATCATTGTACCTTACCATTTTCCATCAATGTACCTTACCATTGTCTATCAATGTACCTTACCACTGTCTATCAATGTACCTTACCATTGTCTATCACTGTACCTTACCATTGTCCATCAATGTACCTTACCATTGCCCATCAATGTACCTTTCCATTGTCCGTCAATGTAGCTTACCATTGTCGATCAATGTACCTTACCATTGTCCACCAATGTACCTTACCATTGTCCGTCAATGTACCCTACCATTGTCCATGAATGTACTATACCATTGTCCATCAATGTACCTTACCATTGTCCGTCAATGTACCTTACCATTGTCCATCAATGTACCTTACCATTGTCCATCAATGTACCTTACCATTGTCTATCAATGTACATTACCTTGTGTGTAAAGTTGTCCGTACAATCTACCTTCTGTGTAAAGCTGTCCATACCAATCGCCTGTCTTGTGTGCAAAGCTATCCATGCAAAGTACCGATCTTGTGAGTCAAGTTGTCTGTACAAGCAATTTACCTTTCGTATAAAGTCGTCTGCGCTAGTAACCTGTCGGTCCTATTTTGTGTAAGGTCCATTCAAGCACTCAATCTCGTGCGAAAAATGTACCCATACACTCAGTCTACTTGTTTTTCTGAAGACTTAACACAACTTTGAGTTCTCGTGGTGTACCCGAGCAGTCTGTTTGGCACCAGGCAGTTGCCTTTCAGATCTTTCTCCGCACAGATGTTGAATTGGATATCAGCCAATCATAATGACTTCTACATCAAAGACCGTGCTCAAGAAAATCTAGAACAGCTTGTCAAGGTGACGATTAACAATCATACTGTCAGCCCAGACAGATCTTCTCTGAAGGCCACACCAGCTGGTATCGGGTGTACCAATTCCATGACAGGATTAGGCTTTTCCGTCAAAGAGGGTTCTCAGATCAAGGGAGGCGATAAAGCCAGGAGATTCATCTGGGGTGGATTTTTCCTTAACGCTTAACGCTTCACGGGCTGTGAATAGAGACCTGAAACGGTGATGATTGAAATAGGTCTGAGGACGATAGCAGCTTTTTTTTTTATCCCCGCGCCCCCCCCCTCCCCCCCCTGCTCCCCCTCCCGCCTCCCCCCCCCCCAAAAAAAAAAAAAATTAAAGAGAGAAAGAAAGAAATCAGCATTAAGAAGAGTTAGCACGCGGAAAAATAAATAAATGAATAAAGAAAAAGAAATGAGAAAAATGAAATAAATCTGGACTGGAAAATGAATAGAAAAACCTGTGAAATGATGCCATTTGTTAAAGACATCTTTGCTTTTTCCAAATCGCGCATTGCCTATTTTGTTTTCCCATGGTATGTTTTTGACAGTTCGGAAACAGCTGGTTTTAACCGCTGATTCAGTTAATAAACTATATTTTTGTACAGTACTGAACTTTTTCTGTTCTGTAGTATACACGGCAATGTACTGTATTGACTGTCCCGCATTCCAGGGTACCATACTGACACATAGTCTACGTCTACGCTACTGAAGTATACTTTACGTGTTTTGTACTGTATTCTATGGCACTATACAGCGTTGTACCGAACCGTACTCTTCTGAACCATAGTGTACAATATGAACTGTCCTGTACTGTGCTGCATAATGACACCATGCTGTACATGCTGTGCTGCATAATAACGAACCATGCTGTACTGTGCTGCATGCAGACGAACCATGCTGTACTGCGCTGCATTACAACGAACCATGCTGTACGGTACTGTGCTGCATAATGACACACCATGCTGTACATCTAGTGCTGCATTATAACGAACCATGCTGTACATGTTGTGCTGCATTATAACGAACCCTGCTGTTCTATGCTGCATTATAACGAACCATGCTGTATTGTGCTGCATTATAACAAACCCTGCTGTACTGTGCTGCATTATAACGAACCATGCTGTATTGTGCTGCATTATAACGAACCCTGCTGTACTATGCTGCATTATAACGAACCATGCTGTACTGTGCTGCATTATAAAGAACCATGCTGTACTGTGCTGCATTGTAACGAACCATGCTGTACATGTTGTGCTGCATTATAACGAACCATGCTGTAACATGTTGTGCTGGATAATAACGAACCATGCCGTATTGTGCTGCTTTTATAACGAACTATGCTGTATTGTGCTGCATTATAACGAACCATGCTGTACATGTTGTGCTGCATTGTAACGAACCATGCTGTATTGTGCTGCATTATAACGAACCATGCTGTACTGTGCTGCATTATAACGAACTATGCTGTACATGTTGTGCTGCATTATAACGAACCATGCTGTATTGTGCTGCATTATAACGAACAATGCTGTACTGTGCTGCATTATAACGAACCATGCTGTACTGTGCTGCATGTTAACGAACTATGCTGTATTGTGCTGCATTATAACGAACCATGCTGTACTGTGCTACATTATAGCGAACCATGCTGTACATGTTGTGCTGCATTAGAACGAACCATGCTGTAATGTTGTGCTACATTGTAACGAACCATGCTGTATTGTGCTGCATTATAACGAACCATGCTGTACTGTGCTGCATTATAACGAACCATGCTGTACATGTTGTGCTGCATTATAACGAACCATGCTGTATTGTGCTGCATTAAAACGAACCATGCTGTACTGTGCTGCATTATAACGAACCATGCTGTACTGTGCTGCATTATAACGAACTATCCTGTATTGTGCTGCATTATAACGAACCATGCTGTACTGTGCTACATTATAACGAACCATGCTGTACATGTTGTGCTGCATTATAACGAACCATGCTGTACATGTTGTGCTACATTATAACGAACCATGCTGCATTGTGCTGCATTATAACGAACTATGCTGTATTGTGCTGCATTATAAAGAACCATGCTGTACATGTTGTGCTGCATTATAACGAACTATGCTGTACTGTGCTGCATTATAACGAACCTGCTGTATTGTGCTGCATTATAACGAACTATGCTGTATTGTGCTGCATTATAACGAACTATGCTGTTCTGTGCTGCATTATAACGAACCATGCTATATTGTGCTGCATTATAACGAACCATGCTGTACTGTGCTGCATTATAACGAACTATGCTGTACTGTGCTGCATTATAACGAACCATGCCGTACTGTGCTACATTATAAGGAACCATGCTGTACATATTGTGCTGCATTATAACGAACCATGCTGTACTGTGCTGCATTATAACGAACCCTGCTGTATTGTGCTGCATTATACCGAACTATGCTGTATTGTGCTGCATTATAACGAACTATGCTGTACTGTGCTGCATTATAACGAACCATGCTGTATTGTGCTGCATTATAACGAACCATGCTGTACTGTGCTGCATTATAACGAACTATGCTGTATTGTGCTGCATTATAACGAACCATGCTGTACTGTGCTACATTATAACGAACCATGCTGTACATATTGTGCTGCATTATAACGAACCATGCTGTACATGTTGTGCTACATTATAACGAACCCTGCTGTATTGTGCTGCATTATAACGAACCATGCTATATTGTGCTGCATTATAACGAACCATGCTGTACTGTGCTGCATTATAACGAACTATGCTGTATTGTGCTGCATTATAACGAACCATGCTGTACTGTGCTACATTATAAGGAACCATGCTGTACATATTGTGCTGCATTATAACGAACCATGCTGTACTGTGCTGCATTATAACGAACCTGCTGTATTGTGCTGCATTATAACGAACTATGCTGTATTGTGCTGCATTATAACGAACTATGCTGTACTGTGCTGCATTATAACAAACCATGCTGTATTGTGCTGCATTATAACGAACCATGCTGTACTGTGCTACATTAAAACGAACCATGCTGTACTGTACTGTACTGAGCTGTGCTGCATTATAACGAACCATGCTGTACTGTGCTGTACTGTGCTGCATTATAACGAACCCTGCTGTACTATGCTGCATTATAAAGAACCATGCTGTACTTTGCTGCATTATAAAGAACCATGCTGTACTGTGCTGCATTGTAACGAACCATGCTGTACATGTTGTGCTGCATTATAACGAACCATGCTGTACATGTTGTGCTGCATAATAACGAACCATGCCGTATTGTGCTGCATTATAACGAACTATGCTGTATTGTGCTGCATTATAACGAACCATGCTGTACATGTTGTGCTGCATTGTAACGAACCATGCTGTATTGTGCTGCATTATAACGAACCATGCTGTACTGTGCTGCATTATAACGAACTATGCTGTACATGTTGTGCTGCATTATAACGAACCATGCTGTATTGTGCTGCATTATAACGAACAATGCTGTACTGTGCTGCATTATAACGAACCATGCTGTACTGTGCTGCATGTTAACGAACTATGCTGTATTGTGCTGCATTATAACGAACCATGCTGTACTGTGCTACATTATAGCGAACCATGCTGTACATGTTGTGCTGCATTAGAACGAACCATGCTGTACATGTTGTGCTACATTGTAACGAACCATGCTGTATTGTGCTGCATTATAACGAACCATGCTGTACTGTGCTGCATTATAACGAACCATGCTGTACATGTTGTGCTGCATTATAACGAACCATGCTGTATTGTGCTGCATTAAAACGAACCATGCTGTACTGTGCTGCATTATAACGAACTATCCTGTATTGTGCTGCATTATAACGAACCATGCTGTACTGTGCTACATTATAACGAACCATGCTGTACATGTTGTGCTGCATTATAACGAACCATGCTGTACATGTTGTGCTACATTATAACGAACCATGCTGCATTGTGCTGCATTATAACGAACTATGCTGTATTGTGCTGCATTATAACGAACTATGCTGTACTGTGCTGCATTATAACGAACCATGCTGTATTGTGCTGCATTATAACGAACCATGCTGTACTGTGCTGCATTATAACGAACTATGCTGTATTGTGCTGCATTATAACGAACCATGCTGTACTGTGCTACATTATAACGAACCATGCTGTACATATTGTGCTGCATTATAACGAACCATGCTGTACATGTTGTGTACATTATAACGAACCATGCTGTATTGTGCTGCATTATAACGAACCATGCTATATTGTGCTGCATTATAACGAACCATGCTGTACTGTGCTGCATTATAACGAACTATGCTGTATTGTGCTGCATTATAACGAACCATGCTGTACTGTGCTACATTATAAGGAACAATGCTGTACATATTGTGCTGCATTATAAAGAACCATGCTGTACTGTGCTGCATTATAACGAACTATGCTGTACTGTGCTGCATTATAACAAACCATGCTGTATTGTGCTGCATTATAACGAACCATGCTGTACTGTGCTACATTAAAACGAACCATGCTGTACTGTACTGTACTGAGCTGTGCTGCATTATAACGAACCATGCTGTACTGTGCTGTACTGTGCTGCATTATAACGAACCCTGCTGTACTATGCTGCATTATAACGAACCATGCTGTACTGTGCTGCATTATAAAGAACCATGCTGTACTGTGCTGCATTGTAACGAACCATGCTGTACATGTTGTGCTGCATTATAACGAACCATGCTGTACATGTTGTGCTGCATAATAACGAACCATGCCGTATTGTGCTGCATTATAACGAACTATGCTGTATTGTGCTGCATTATAACGAACCATGCTGTACATGTTGTGCTGCATTGTAACGAACCATGCTGTATTGTGCTGCATTATAACGAACCATGCTGTACTGTGCTGCATTATAACGAACTATGCTGTACATGTTGTGCTGCATTATAACGAACCATGCTGTATTGTGCTGCATTATAACGAACAATGCTGTACTGTGCTGCATTATAACGAACCATGCTGTACTGTGCTGCATGTTAACGAACTATGCTGTATTGTGCTGCATTATAACGAACCATGCTGTACTGTGCTACATTATAGCGAACCATGCTGTACATGTTGTGCTGCATTAGAACGAACCATGCTGTACATGTTGTGCTACATTGTAACGAACCATGCTGTATTGTGCTGCATTATAACGAACCATGCTGTACTGTGCTGCATTATAACGAACCATGCTGTACATGTTGTGCTGCATTATAACGAACCATGCTGTATTGTGCTGCATTAAAACGAACCATGCTGTACTGTGCTGCATTATAACGAACTATCCTGTATTGTGCTGCATTATAACGAACCATGCTGTACTGTGCTACATTATAACGAACCATGCTGTACATGTTGTGCTGCATTATAACGAACCATGCTGTACATGTTGTGCTACATTATAACGAACCATGCTGCATTGTGCTGCATTATAACGAACTATGCTGTATTGTGCTGCATTATAACGAACTATGCTGTACTGTGCTGCATTATAACGAACCATGCTGTATTGTGCTGCATTATAACGAACCATGCTGTACTGTGCTGCATTATAACGAACTATGCTGTATTGTGCTGCATTATAACGAACCATGCTGTACTGTGCTACATTATAACGAACCATGCTGTACATATTGTGCTGCATTATAACGAACCATGCTGTACATGTTGTGCTACATTATAACGCACCATGCTGTATTGTGCTGCATTATAACGAACCATGCTATATTGTGCTGCATTATAACGAACCATGCTGTACTGTGCTGCATTATAACGAACTATGCTGTATGTGCTGCATTATAACGAACCATGCTGTACTGTGCTACATTATAAGGAACCATGCTGTACATATTGTGCTGCATTATAACGAACCATGCTGTACTGTGCTGCATTATAACGAACCCTGCTGTATTGTGCTGCATTATAACGAACTATGCTGTATTGTGCTGCATTATAACGAACTATGCTGTACTGTGCTGCATTATAACAAACCATGCTGTATTGTGCTGCATTATAACGAACCATGCTGTACTGTGCTACATTAAAACGAACCATGCTGTACATATTGTGCTGCATTATAACGAACCATGCTGTACATGTTGTGCTACATTTATAACGAACCATGCTGTATTGTGCTGCATTATAACGAACTATGCTGTATTGTGCTGCATTATAGCGAACTATGCTGTCCTGTGCTGCATTATAACAAACCATGCTGTATTGTGCTGCATTTTAACGAACCATGCTGTACTGTGCTGCATTTTAACGAACCATGCTGTATTGTGCTGCATTATAACGAACCATGCTGTACATGTTGTGCTGCATTATAACGAACCATGCTGTACATGTTGTGCTGCATTATAGCGAACCATACTGTACTGTACTGTGCTGCATTATAACGAACCATGCTGTACTGTGCTGCATTATAACGAACCATGCTGTACATGTTGTGCTGGATTATAACGAAACATTCTGTACATGTTGTGCTGCATTATAACGAACCATGCTGTGTTGTATTGTGCTGCATTATAACGGACTATGCTGTACTGTGCTGCATTATAACGAACTATGCTGTACTGTGCTGCATTATAACGAACTATGCTGTACTGTGCTGCATTATAACGAACTATGCTGTACTGTGCTGCATTATAACGAACTATGCTGTACTGTGCTGCATTATAACGAACTATGCTGTACTGTGCTGCATTATAACGAACTATGCTGTACTGTGCTGCATTATAACGAACTATGCTGTACTGTGCTGCATTATAACGAACTATGCTGTACTGTGCTGCATTATATCGAACTATGCTGTACTGTGCTGCATTATAACGAACTATGCTGTACTGTGCTGCATTATAACGAACCATGCTGTACTGTGCTACATTATATAACGAACCATGCTGTATTGTGCTGCATTACAACGAACCATGCTGTACTGTGCTACATTATAACGAGCCATGCTGTACTGTGCTACATTATAACGAACCATGCTGTGCTGTGCTGCATTATAACGAACCATGCTGTACTGTGCTACATTATAACGAACTATACTGTATTGTGCTACATTATAACGAACCATGCTGTACTGTGCTGCATTATAACGAACCATGCTGTACTGTGCTACTTTTATAACGAACCATGCTGTACTGTGCTACATTATAACGAACTATGCTGTACTGTGCTGCATTATAACGAACAATGCTGTATTGTGCTGCATTATAACAAACTATGCTGTACTGTGCTACATTATAACGAACTATGCTGTATTGTGCTACATTATAACGAACCATGCTGTACTGTGCTGCATTATAACGAACCATGCTGTACTGTGCTACATTATAACGAACCATGCTGTACTGTGCTGCATTACAACGAACCATGCTGTACTGTGCTGCATTATAACGAACAATGCTGTACTGTGCTGCATTATAACGAACCATGCTGTACTGTGCTGCATTATAACGAACCATGCTGTACTGTGCTACATTATAACGAACCATGCTGTACTGTGCTGCATTATAACGAACCATGCTGTACTTTGCTACATTATAACGAACCATGCTGTACTGTGCTGCATTATAACGAACTATGCTGTACTGTGCTGCATTATAACGAACCATGCTGTACTGTGCTACATTATAACGAACCATGCTGTACTGTGCTACATTATAACGAACTATGCTGTACTGTGCTGCATTATAGCGAACCATGCTGTACTGTGCTATATTATAACGAACCATGCTGTATTGTGCTACATAATAACGACCATGCTGTACTGTGCTGCATTATAACGAACTATGCTGTACTGTGCTACATTATAACGAACCATGCTGTACTGTGCTACATTATAACGAACTATGCTGTACTGTGCTATATTATAACGAACCATGCTGTATTGTGCTACATAATAACGAACCATGCTGTATTGTGCTACATTATAACGAACTATGCTGCACTGTGCTGCATTATAACTAACCATGCTGTACATGTTGTGCTGCATTATAAACGAACCATGCTGTACTGTACTGTACTGCATTATAACGAACAATGCTGTACTGTGCTGCATTATAACGAACAATGCTGTACTGTGCTGCATTATAACGAACAATGCTGTACTGTACTGTACTGTGCTGCATTATAACGAACCATGCTGTAATGTACTGTGCTGTACTGTGCTGCATTATAACGAACCATGCTGTACTGTATTGTGCTGCATTATAATGAACCATGCTGTACTGTACTGTGCTGCATTATAACGAACCATGCTGTACTGTACTGTACTGTGCTGCATTATAACGAACCATGCTGTACTGTACTGTGCTGTACTGTGCTGCATTATAACGAACCATGCTGTACTGTACTGTGCTGTACTGTGCTGCATTATAGCGAACCATGCTGTACTGTACTGTACTGTGCTGCATTATAGTGAACCATGCTGTACTGTACTGTACTGAGCTGTGCTGCATTATAACGAACCATGCTGTACTGTGCTGTACTGTGCTGCATTATAATGAACCATGCTGTACTGTGCTGTACTGTGCTGCATTATAATGAACCATGCTGTACTGTACTGTACTGTACTGTACTGTGCTGCATTATAATGAACCATGCTGTACTGTGCTGTACTGTGCCTCATTATAATGAACCATGCTGTACTGTGCTGTACTGTGCTGCATTATAATGAACAATGCTGTACTGTGCTGTACTGTGCTGCATTAAAACGAACCATGTTTGTCGTGTACTGTGCTGTACTGTGCTGCATTATAATGAACCATGCTGTACTGTACTGTGCTGTTCTGCATTATAATGAACCATGCTGTACTGTACTGTGCTGTACTGTGCTGCATTATAACGAACTATGCTGTACTGTACTGTACTGTGCTGCATTATAATGAACCATGCTGTACTGTACTGTACTGTGCTGCATTATAATGAACCATGCTGTACTGTACTGTACTGTGCTGCATTATAACGAACCATGCTGTACTGTACTGTACTGTGCTGCATTATAATGAACCATGCTGTACTGTACTGTGCTGTACTGTGCTGCAATGTAATGAACCATGCTGTACTGTACTGTGCTGTGCTGCATTATAACGAACCATGCTGTACTGTACTGTGCTGTACTGTGCTGCATTATAATGAACCATGCTGTACTGTACAGTGCTGCATTATAACGAACCATGTTGTAGTGTACTGTGCTGCATTATAACGAACAATGCTGTACTGTATTGTGCTGCATTATAAAGAACTATGTTGTCCTGTGTTGTGCTGCATCATAACAAACGATGCTGAATTGTATTACAGCAGACGGTTGTCTACCGTGCCGCAGACAGCATTGTTAGGCGTTTCAATGCTTCATTATAATAACTTTGCTACACTGCACTGCAATTCATTATACATGTATTTTTTTAATCTTCACTGCATCATAATGGACTGTATTGTCTTGTCCTGCAGTTTAATCATCTGCGCCACTCTATGTCGGACTATAATGAACTATGCTGTACTTTAATTCTTTCAGCACCAATGTATTCGATCACCGACGTCACAATAACATAACTCTGAGAGGGCTCAGAGGGTTATTTCCCCTCTATTTTGGACTTGATACAAGATACTAGCATTTCCTTTTTACTTTTTACTTAAAAAGAAAGTGAGAGGAAAGCTTCAAACGTGATTAACGTGACGGGCATTTAAAGACAGTGAGTGACAGACCAACCAGCACTGGGGAAATGCTGGAATCTGAAACCGTTGGTGATAAAAGCGTTAATCTGCTTGATTATGAATTGTTCTGTACTATGGGGATGTCATATGGGGCTATACTGTACTGCATTGTGTTCAACTTAATTAACAGTTAGGTCACTCTTGCTCCCATAAGAAAGCCTAACATAGAGTAACTTTTATTCAAGACTGGCACAGCCTTTTAAACTTGAATAAAGTCAGACGAATACAAGACGAACAATCTGACAGTGGGGGTAAAAAAAACAAGCACAGGCCAACAACCCCTCTGTCATCTCAGTAATGACTTGGCAAAGATTTGAACTTAAGCGGGGGGGGGGGGGGGGGGGGGGGGGGGGTTGTAGATGAAGAAAATGGGAACATAAAATTAAGAAAATATATTATAAATAATGAAAACTCTTCATAGCTGCATGAGGGAACCATCGTAATTCCTCTTGAAAGCAGATCTATTTGTATTGCCTGCTCCTAGGCCTTTCGTCCGCTGGATCGGACACATCAGGGAGTTTGCTGTTCCCTGCCTCATTTCATTTTCAACTTAATTAACAGTGAAATGTGCTGTTCTGTACGGTTTTGTCTGATCATGAATCGTCCTTTCCTCTGCAGTGTACAGAACTGTGCTATACTGTACTGCGTGTTACTGAAGTGAGCTGTACTGCTTGTACTGTAGAATACTGAACAGCGTTATACTGCGCTGTGTGACGAAGATTTGGGCTGAAATGTATCGCAACGTACCGTACTAAAGTGTATTGTACTGCTCTACGTGCTATGCGCTGTACTCTCTGTAGTGTACTGTTGTGTGTTTAGCTATTGTCTACTGTGCTTTTACTATACTGTGCAGCGCTGTATTCCAGTGCTACATTTGACTTGTACTACACTGTCCTTTACTGTAAAGTGATTTAATGTACTTTGTTGTGTTATGATGTAATACAGTACAGTGGAATAACAATAATAACAGTAATGATAACAATCATAATACTACTACTAATAGTAATGATAATAATGATAACAATAATAATAACAATGATGATGAAGATGACGATGATGATGATCATTACGATGATTGTGATGATGATGATGACGATAATGATGACGACGACAACGACGACGACAACGACCACAACAACAACAAGAACAACAATAGAAACAACAACAACAATAATAATAATGATGATGATGATGATGATAACAAGAATGATAACTACTACCACTACTATACTACTACTACTACTACTACTACTAATGATGATGATGATGATGATGATGATGATAACAATAATGATAACTACTACTACTACTACCACTACTACTACTACTACTACTACTACTACTACTACTACTACTACTACTACTACTAACGACAAAGAACAAATTCACACAGCACCATATCAGACAACGTTTTTTTAGCACATGGCATTTGATCATCACGGACAAAAGCCAACTAAAAAAAACAAACATGTGTCAACATACATGCACACACGAATGAATGATGTTTATATAAATCATGCAAAGAAAAAAAAAGTTTTAATCAGACATTGTGGCGATCTCTGGACAGGACGTTTTAACGACGCAGGCTCTACACCTGAGTAATTATCAGGAGGACCTTGTAGTTAGTGTCCCACGTGTGTCTTGAATCAGAACAAGCGCCACTCGGAGCACGGAGGCTCGTAAAAAGAGCTAAAAAACCGAAAGTGTTTAAAAACAAACAAACAAAAAGAGCTAAAAACCGAAAGTGTTTGAAAACAAACAAACAAACAAAGCAAGCGAACTTGAGACTGTATCCAACAAAAGTACCCTTGATTTCCAATCTCGTGTGCTGTCGCTTCGCTGTCTTAACTCCTTTAATTATAGCCCCCATCCGGGCTCTGAAGGAGGGTCTCATGCATTGTGGACAGTCAACAACTCGGAAACAAGCTAGTTTGGACTTTGTGAGCTACCAAACACCCATTTTCCGTCATCTGACTAGGTAAGGGGGGTGAGGGGTGGGGGGGGTGGGGATTCGTTGTCTTGCAGTCTGCTTAACCCAGCGCGTCATGGGCAAGCGTCATGGTGTGAAGCCTACCACGTGGGTGACCCGTGGTGGAGGTGGTTAACCCTTTCGACGCTAGCTGCTGTTTGGCAATCCCAGCAGGAGTCCAATGTGGAAAAGATCTTCTGACCACGCGCACACACACACACACACAACGCGCGCGCACACACACACACACACACACACAAAACACACACACACACACACACACACACACACACACACACACACACACACACACACATATGCGCTCACACACGCACACACACAAACATATATATGCGCGCGTGCACACACACACACACACACACACACACACACACACACACACACACACACACAACACATACACACACATATGCGCGCACACACGCACACACACACATATATATTATATATGCGCGCGTGCACACACACACAACACACACACACACACACACACACACACACACACACACAGAGTAAGATGGGGGGGGGGGGTAGGGGGGTAGGAGTCAAGGGTGAAATTGTAATGAACAGGTGGGTAAGCATGGCTCATGAGTATGCATACTGATGGAGATTTGGTCACGGGCAGCCTGTGATAACACACTATGTCCATCTCCCACTGAAAATGCCTCCCCCCCCCCTCCCCCTTCCTCATCCCAGTTGCCATAGGTGCCGTGGGACAGACACGTTCCATTACGAAGCAAGCGAACGTCAGTACCAGAGAGAGAGAGGAGAGAGAGAGAGACAGACAGACAGACAGACAGACAGACAGACAGAGACAGAGAGAGACAAAGACAGACAGAAAAAGAGAGTCAGACAGAGACAAAGAGACAAAGAGGGACAAATATAGAGACAGAGAGACACGGAGAGGTACAGAGACAGAGAGACAGACAGAGAGAGAGAGAAACAGAGAGACAAAGACAGACAAAGACAGAGACAAAAAGACAGAGAGAGAGAGAGAGACAGGGAGACGCAGAAAGAGACAGACAGACAGACAAGCACAGAGAGACTGACAGACAGACAGACAGCCAGACAGTGAGAGACAGAAACAGAGACAAAGAAAGCATGGGGTGGTTGTAATGTTTCTAATTGATACTAACAAAGAATCAAACCAACCATACTGCAAAGACATAAAAAGATGGGGGAGGAAAAAACAAAAAGAAAACAAAGGAAGGAAAAGGCATGAAGCAAGAAAGAAAAGATAAAACGAAAAGAACAGAAAGAAACAAAGGAAAAAGAAAGAAAAGAAAGAAGAAAGAAAGAAAGAAGAAGAAAGAAAGAAAGAAGAAAGAAAAGAAAGAAAAAAGAAAGAAAAAAAGAAAGAAAGGAAAGAGAAAGAAAGGAAGAAGGAAGAAAGAAAGAAAGGAAGAAAGAAAGAAAGGAAGGAAAGAAAGAAAGAAAGAAAGAAAGAAAAGAAAAGAGAAAGAAAGAAAGGAAGAAAGAAAGAAGGGAAAGGAAAGAAAGAACAGAAAAGACAAAACAAACAAAAAGAAAAAACACAAAAGGAAAGAGAGAGAGAGAGAGAGAGAGAGAGAGAGAGAGGAGAGAGAGAGAGAGAGAGAGAGAGAGAGAGAGAGGGTGGAATATAAGAAGAGAAATAAAGAAAGGATGGATGAAAAAAGAAACCACGTAAGAAAGCAAGCAAGAAAGAAGAAAGTCTGAAAATCTCACTCACCACACGTTACAACCATGCCACCCCTACGATCTTTGCCAGGACAAAGACTCTCTGTCACACCTGAAACACCGGGCCTCTGAGCTTCCCAAGAGAAGACGATAAACCCCTGCCTTTCCCTGATCATCTCCATCCTATTCTATGGCACCCAGGAGCTGGAGACTGGCAGCAGAGGTCAACCAACGATTCCAGACCCTTGAGGTCAATCATTCTCCACCTCTTATACAAAGAACGCAAGACAACTGTATTTGTCAGGTGCTAGGTCCAGACTTAACAGCTGGCTAAGGAGAAGATCTCCTCGTAGATATCCAGCCATCGTAAGCTTGCCTGGAACTAGCATGGATCTCGGCAGGACTCTTCTATGGAAGCTTGCTAGCGTTTAAAGACAATGATAGCCGGTTTTTTTCTCCTCTCAGAAAAACAGCTATAATGGTATAATCTCCTACAGTAAAATAGCGAAGAGAAAAAAACAGTTATTATTCTAGGATCACAATGATTTTCCTATGGATCATAAGTGTTCTCCCTGTTGTTTTTTCTGAGGATGATAACTGTTTTTCACCGTTTTCCTTAAGGATCGCAATTATTTTCCTTATTTTCAAAGAGATAATAACTGTTATCATTGTTTTACTGACTAAAACAGGTCGCGTGAGAGGAAAAAACAGCTGTGATCGCTGTTTACCATCATAAATGCAAATGGGATCTGCAAAACAGGCAAAATAATTGTGATCCCAAGAATCATAATCAATAAAATGTGTGTGTGCATGTCTGTGCATGTGTGTGTGTGTGTGTGTGGTGTGTGTGTGTGTGTGTGTGTGTGTGTGTGTGTGTGTGTGTGTGTGTGTGTGTGTGTGTCTGTGTGTGTGTGTGCGTGTGTGTGTGTGTGTGTGTCCCTCTCTGTTTCTATGACTGTCTGTGGGTATGTGAATCCGAATCAGAATCTGAATCAAAATCAGAGCATAAATACTGCCATAAATGTCACGTAGAATGATTTGACACAGCTCAACTGCGCGCTACGGTGGTTATCAGAGAGAGAGAGAGAGAGAGAGAGAGAGAGAGAGAGAGAGGGGGGGGGGAGTGGGAGGAAGAAAAAGAGAGAGGAGAGAGAGAGAGAGAGGAGAGAGAGAGAGAGAGATTGACAGACAGATAGACAGACAGCCAGGCAGACAGACGGACGAACAGACGGACGAACAGACAGACAGACGCAGACGGGCAGACAGACGGGCGGACAGACATTCAGACAGACAGATAGACAGACAGACAAGCAGACACACAGACAGAGACAGAAAGAGGGGGAGAGAAAGAGATGAAGACAGAGACAGAGAGAAGAGACAAAGACAGACAAAGAGAGAGACAGACAGACAAAGACAGAAAGAGAGAGACACAAACATACACACAGAAGCAGACTAACAGAGAGCGAGCGAGCGAGAGAGAGAGAGAGAGAGAGAGAGATGAGAGAGAGAGAGGAGAGAGAGAGCGAGAGAGAGAGAGAGAGAGAGAGGAGAGACAGACAGACAGACAGACAGACAGACAGAGACAGAGACAGAGAGAAGCAGACAAACAGAGAGAGAGAGGTGTATATAGAGAGAGAATGAGAGAGAGAGAGAGAGAGAGAGAGAGAGAGGAGAGAGAAAGAAAGAGAGACAGACAGACAGACAGACAGACAGACAGGCAGACAGTCCTAGATAGACACATACACAGACACACAAAGACAACGCAGAGATAGAGAAGGACACACAGACAAAAAAAAGACACACAGGCTAGATTTTTTACACAGTGAAGTGCCAATCAGCGTATGAACTTTCCACCACCTACCTTAACGAGGGAAGCACAGCAAGAACTCCAAGGCAGTCACCACTACCACCACCACCACCACCTCCACAGACACCCCACTGGCATTAGGGTCACGCTTCCACTGGAACGCCACACATCTTTGAGAGTCTTCTGACTTTGTCTGGATCAGCCTCAAGGCACCAGACACCTACATGTCTTCAAGTCTCTCTCTTGGTCATCCAGAAAACCTCAGGCACCGAATTGTCACCCGTCTTTCTGGGTCATCCACAGACGTTGAGTTGTCACCTGTCTTTCTGGGTCATCCACAGACGTTGAATTGTCACCTGTCTTTCTGGGTCATCCACGGACGTTGAGTTGTCACCTGTCTTTCTGGGTCATCCACAGACGTTGAATTGTCACCTGTCTTTCTGGGTCATCCACAGGTGTTGAGTTGTCACCTGTCTTTCTGGGTCATCCACAGGTGTTGAGTTGTCACCTGTCTTTCTGGGTCATCCACAGACGTTGAGTTGTCACCTGTCTTTCTGGGTCATCCACAGACGTTGAATTGTCACCTGTCTTTCTGGGTCATCCACAGACGTTGAGTTGTCACCTGTCTTTCTGGGTCATCCACAGGTGTTGAGTTGTCACCTGTCTTTCTGGGTCATTCACAGACGTTGAGTTGTCACCTGTCTTTCTGGGTCATCCACAGGTGTTGAGTTGTCACCTGTCTTTCTGGGTTATCCACGGACGTTGAATTGTCACCTGTCTTTCTGGGTCATCCATGGACGTTGACTGGTCGCCAGACGTTTTGGATCATCCACAGCACTCCTGGAAATAAATTGTCAACAATCTTTTCGGATCACTTACGACACTTCTCAAAGCAAATTGTCGCCAGTTTTCTTTGGTTCATCCCTAAAAATACAAACAGAATCGTCACCAGTCTTTCTGGGTTATCCACAAATCTTCAAACATTGAATTGTCACCAGTCTGTTTTGGGGTCATTAACAAGTCTCCAGATACTGAATCGTTATCAGTCTTTCTGGGTCAGCCATAAATCCTCAGACATTTGAATTATCACCAGTCTTTCTGAGTCATCCATAGATCCTCAGACATTTGTCACCAGCCTTTCTGGTCATCCACAGACCCTGGGACACAGACCTGTCATCAGATTTTCTAGGTCATTCATAATGCTCCGAACACTGAATTGTCACCAGCCTTTCTGAGCCATCACAAAACTCCAAAAATACCAAATTGTCAGTTGTCTTCCTGGTCCATCCACAAATCTTCAGATACACGTCACCAGTCTCTCAGTCAACCATAACACTTAAAACACTTAATTGTCACCAGTCTTTTTCAGAGTCATCCACAAAATGCCAAACAGCGAATTGTCACAAGCATTTCTGCGTCATCCACCAAAATTCAAGACAGCGGAAGGTCCGCTATCCCCGTAGCAGTGAACTGTCAGCAATCTGTCGGAGTCGTCAGGAAACGAATATGTTATCTGCAGTCTTTCAGGAGAAAAAACCCCTGTCGTCTCTCTGATCACCTGAGCCACAAGTCCACTGAACAATTACCGTCTCAGTGGTGATGTTAAAGGTGTGTCACCAACGCGTCGTCATTCCATGACAACCCGGAAGAAACCAGGATCACAAAAAAAATGGCAGTAGACCGGTTACCTGTTTGAGTAATATCACTCTCCTCTATTTTCAGTGACACGCACTCGCTTATCTTCGGCTGTATGTCAATTACTAAGATGACTCAAAATGATCATAGTTCTTAAATGTTATGCGGCTGGTTACTTGTCTGTCTTCATCTCTTTGGCAATCACTTCCAGTGATAACATTTATGGCGTTTCTACCTGTGAGAAAAAACAAAAATTACTCTGTGATTACGAAGGTATCTTCATCTTGATGACGATTACGTCTGTGGGAAGAAAGAATCTGAGACAGTGATCTATGTTACAATAAAGTGCACAAGAATCCCTTCAATTACAGTTCCCTACATATCAATCATTTATTATGGCAGTTTATTCTATGACATCACCTCCAGGTGTTGTATCTCTAAGGCGATCATTTATTTGACAATCACTTCATGACAATCAACTTTTTTAGCAACCTTCAAAGTGTCTTCAACTTCGACGTGATCTCTTTGACAGTTGCTGCTGGCTTCACCTCAATGACAATCATCTTTATGACAATCATCTCTGTGACAATCCTCGAGGTGTCTCCACTTCTATGACAATCATCTCTGCCACATCTTCGAGGTGTCTTCACATCTACGACAATCTGTCTGATAATTACCTCTGTGTTTCACCATGATAATTATCTTCATGACAACCGTTTCTCTGTGTCTTCACCTCTATG
The DNA here is from genome assembly GCA_018398815.1 of Conus ventricosus. NCBI lineage: Eukaryota > Metazoa > Mollusca > Gastropoda > Neogastropoda > Conidae > Conus > Conus ventricosus. Next base: position 132,709,031 of record CM031597.1, on the reverse strand, counting down.
ACAGTTATCTCCATTACAATCGTTTCTGTGTCTCCACCTCTATGAGAGTTATCTCCATGACAATCGTTTCTGTGTTTTCACCTCTATGACAGTTATCTCCATGACAATCGTTTCTGTGTCTCCACCTCTATGAGAGTTATCTCCATGACAATCGTTTCTGTGTTTCACCTCTATGACAGTTATCTCCATGACAATCGTTTATGTGTCTCCACCTCCATGACAGTTATCTTCATAACAATCGTTTCTGTGTCTCCACCTCTATGACAGTTATCTCCATGACAATCGTTTCTGTGTCTTCACCTCTATGACAGTTATCTCCATGACAAAATAGTTTCTATGACTACCTCTACGACAGTCATGCGTATGACAGTCGCCTCAATAACAGTAACATCTATGACAAATCCCTAAGGTGCCTTCTTAAACTCTGCGATGTCTGGTCTATGCTAGTAATCTCTACGACAATCTCTCGGGTGTCCTCACCTCTGTGGCAACCATCTTTATGTTACCTATCTCTGTGACAATCCCTTGGAGTCTTCGCCTCAATGATCATCACTATTGTGACAAGCTCTAACGTCTTTTCACCTCTGTGACAATCTTCTCTACGCTACTCATCTCTGAGAAAAATCCCTTTGCTGTCTTCGCCTCTATGATAACATTAGTGTGACAGCCTCTAACGTCTCTTAACCCTTCACTCTGCGACAACCATTTCTATGTTACTTATCTTTGTCACAATCCCTTTGTTGTCTTCGCCTCAATGATAATTATTAATGTGACAGTCTCTAACGTATCTTCATCCCTATAACAATCTTCTCTTTGCTACTCATCGCTGAGAAAATCCCTAACGTGTGACTTAACTGACTTTGCGCACCGTCCTTTTTTGAACACCTGTATGCTCCAATTGTTCGATTTTTTTTTCAATCCCTAAGGTGTCTTTGTCTCTATGATAATCATTTCTGTGACAGTCTCTAGTCTGCCTTCATGTCTACGGCAATGTCTTTGTGAAAATCACACGAGCGACAATCTTCATGGTACTTTAACCTCTACGACAACATTTTCAAAGTGGTTTTATCTCAACGACAATCACTTCCATGACAATCCTTTACGAGGCTTCCCTTAATGACAATCACCTCTTTGTCAGTCCTTTAAGAGGCTTCCCACTCAATGACAATCACCTCTATGTCCCTCTCCACAGAGCTCTGATTTCTATGACAGTCACCTCTATGACAATCCTCTCTCCCACAATCGCCTCAGTGACAATCATCCAGAATTCTCCAGGAGGGTACTTTTCTTCAGATCTATGACAATAATCCCCCCTCCAAGAACTGTGTCTTCTCAATCACGTCTGCCAGCACTCGGTCGCTGATGAATATCCCCGACGTCCAGCAGATATAATGAGACAGAGAGAGAGTCAGTCCCTCCTCAATGGACTGAACCGACCGACTGACTGCCTGATATGTAGACGGCGTGCGAGCGGATCGTTCCGTCTGGGCCTGCTAGTAAGGTTGAAGGGACGGCCACGCATAGCAGTGGAGTTTTGTGTGTGTGTGTGTGTGTGTGTGTGTGTGTGTG
>CM031597.1:132689962-132704962 GCA_018398815.1 Conus ventricosus | reverse complement strand
CACACACCTTGTTCGTTCTTCTTCTTCTTCTTCTCTCCGTAAGGGCGGGTTCATTTCTGACGTAAGTGGCCCTGCGGTGACGTATCGTTGATTCCGGCCGCGGGAGCTAGGTTTGGGGGGGGGGGGGGGGGAATTAAAACTATGTACGGGCAGTTGGTTTGGGGGGGGGGGGGGGAATTAAAACTATGTACAGGGCAGTAGGGAGGGTCATGGGGTGCCCACAAGTGGCTGCAGAGCCTGCTGCCACCGAGTCGTGAGCGGAACATCTCCAGTGACGTTGCTGATGTCGTAGAGGTGGGGAGGCTGTTCCAGTCTGAGGTTGTCCTCGGGAAGAAGGTGTTGTTTATTGCTTGTGGAAATCTGTTGTTGGTATAGCCTTGCTCCTCTTGTTCTTGGGTCAGAGTCCCTGATGTAGTTTGCAGGTGAGATTCCAACAAGATTGTGCTTGACCTTGTACAGCATCATTAGTCTATTCTTTGTTCTTCTTTCTTCCAATGACTCCCATCCTAAGGTGTTGAGCATATTGGTGATAATGCCGGGCGTTCTTTCAAAGTAGTTGTTGTGGGTGTATTGCTGGCTGCTCTCTTTGGACAGCTTCGAGTGATTTCTTGTCCTTCTCTTCGTGTGGGTCCCACACCGTTGACGCGTATTCTAATGTGGGGCGCACCATGGTGGTATAGGTTGCTGCTTTAACTTTTGTTGTACATTCTTTAAAGTTGCGCCTCAGGAAGCCCACTGTTTTGTTTCCTTTTGCGGTGATGTTTTTTGATGTGGCTGGTCCATGTTAGGTCATCTGATATGGTAACTCCCAGGTATTTGCTTTCTTTGGTCATCTCTAGAGCCTGTCCATGGAGGTAGTAGTCGGACACTAGCGGTGGTTTATTCTTGTCTGCTAGGATGCGGATGATGTTGCATTTACTGGGGTTTTAAAGTTCATTTGCCACATTTCTTCCCAGTCTTCAAGTGCGTCCAGGTCTTTTTGGAGTAGTCTCTGGTCTTGGATTCCTTTAATTTGCTTGTAAAGAAGGCTGTCGTCTGCGAAAAGTTTTACTTTTGCGTGTTTCACGACATCAGGAAGGTCGTTGATGTACAATAGGAAAAGTAGCGGTCCAAGAACAGTGCCTTGGGGTACTCCTGATGTTACTGGGGTGGTAGATGAATATACACCTCAAGTGCTACTTTTTGTGTTCTCCCTGTCAAAAACGATTTGATCCACTTATGTGTGTTTCCTCGAACTCCGTAGGCCTCAAGTTTGTGCATGAGTCGCTGATGTGGCACCTTGTCGAAGGCCTTGCTGAAGTCCAACAAGATTGCGTCTGTTTGGCCTTTAGCAGCAAGGTTTTTTGCGATGTCGTGGACGGTCTCTATAAGTTGGGTTTCGCATGACCTGTATTTCCTGAATCCATGCTGTACGTCTGTGAGGATGTTGAAGCTGTCAAGGTGTTGCATGACGTGCTATGTATGATGTGCTCGAGGAGCTTGCACATTATTGACGTGAGGGACACAGGCCTGTAGTTTGCTGGCTGGTGGCGATCTCCCTTTTTGAAGATCGGCACTACTAGGGCGTCCTTCCAGTCCTGTGGTACTTTTCCTTCGTCGAGTGACATTTGGAATAGTTCTGTCAGCACTGGTGCAAGCTCTTCTGCACCATTCTTCAGGATAAAGGCTGGGATGTTGTCTGGTCCTGTAGCTTTGTCAATCTTTAAGTTTTTCAGGAGCTTCTGGACACCTGCTCTGGACACCGTGATGGTTTCTGCGGTTGGGTATTTGCTCGCGTCTATGTGTGGTGTGTTGGTAGTGTCTTCTATGGTGAATACTGACTGAAATTGTTTGTTCAATATTTCAGCTTTATTGACACTGTCACTCTTTAGGAATCCGTTCTGATCTTTCAGAGGTGCCACCCCTACTGATTCCTGGCCTTTTGATTTGATGTGGGCCCAGAACTTTTTGGGATTTGCTGTGAAGTCAGCGCTGATGATGTCTTCAAGGTAAGATCTGTTGGCGTTCTTGATTTCATATCGTACCTCGGCTTGCATCCTTTTGTAGCGGTCTATGTCTCTCTTTTTCCTGGTTCTTCTTGCCTTTTTATGCGCTCGTTGTTTTCTTCTATGGCCCTTCTTATTGATGTATTAATCCAAGGGTGACTATGTTTGCGAGCCGTAGATTTACTCGGGATTCGATTTTCGATGATGACATGTATTTTCTCTTTGAGGTAGGCCCAAAATTTCTCCACATATGTTTTAATTTCTTTGTCATCTTCTACGTCTCTTGCCAGCTGGTGAAGATCTTCTTTCATTCCGTTGATGTCGGCCTTCTTCCACAGATAGATTTTTCTTTTTGTTGGCCGTGGTCTTTGCGGGGTAAGAGTGGTGTCGTATAAGACCACGTCGTGGTCGCTCTTGCCAACAGGGGGAAGAGGCAAGAGCGACCACGACGTGAAGCAAGCCGAAAGGAAAAAGTCTGATCACACCGTTCCTTTTTTACCCGCCACACCACGAAGCGCTCGCCCAAGTCCAGAATCAAAATATTATAGGACCCCGCGGTGGTTCTCTTACCAGACGTGTGAGAAACACTTGTTGTTATTGGCCCTTCCGGAGTCTCGCTCCTCATTTTCACTTGTATACTTTGCACGGTTCCCTCTTTGTATTTGACAGTGAGTTTTGCTGCTCAGCGATTCACCACACGACACGGATTTAGTAAACACGAAAAACGAACATTAAAACAGGCTCGACCAGGAAGGCGGGCGGGGGGGGGGGGGGGGGGGGGGGTGTATGTGTGTGTGTGTGGGGGGGGGGGGGGGGGAGTCAGGGATGCTTTTACTGCTTGATATACACTGAACATTTTCGTCAGTGACAGTCATCTCTGTCGAAGATTCGACGCCTATCTATGTGCCGAATTTGACAAAGATAAGTGATTGCTCGTTCTTCATTCCCCTGTCCCTAGTGTTGTTGCTTTTTTCACTTGCCTCATGAAGACCTAAGAGGTCGAAGTGCGTCGTGTTTTGCTTTGTGATTCGTGTGTCCACGTTGTTCGGCGGAGTCATTATAAATACTTTTTTTTTAATCTGTCAAAAAATTCAACCTCTCGAAATCTATGCTTTTTATCGTCATCATGCTGCTTTGGTTTAGAATGTGTTTGTTGATCCCGAAGACGGAATACGGCTATTTGATGGTGAGATTAACAACGATCGCATACGCAGTTATCTCACCAATCGTTTGAACCTCAAAGTTTGTAGCCGAAGAAAGAGGGAAGAAAAGGTTTGTTCATTTCATTTCACTGTGTTTGTTGATTGTTGCTGCTGCTGCTGGTGCTGCTGCTGCGGCTGTTGTTGCAGCTCCTGCTACTAGTACAGCTGATGCTACTGTTGCCACTGCAGCAGTTGTTTTTTCATATCAAATTAATTCCATTAATTCTCAGTTCCTTTCAGAACTTTGTAATCCTCTCACTAAATCGACTGTGAACTCCAAATCCTTAGCGACATCTCAACATCCAACGTCAGTTTCTGACCTAAACATTGCATTCCAGACCTATCCTAATACCTTCGTGCTGCCGACCAAGCCTTTCCAGTCAGAGCGTGACAAAGACCAGGTAGCGTTAATCGTATCGTGGATTACCTGAGGATTAAAGTGAAAGGGATTTCTCGCGCCTTGCGCAGCGCGAAGAGCGCAATGGACTGGACAAACTCGTCACAGCAGAACGCAGACGACTTTGTCCGCGGAGAACAGATAATTGGAAAGCACCAGTTGTAACCGATTGTTGTAGTAGAGTTCTCTAGAGTTCTGTATCTATCCACACCACACATGTGTCACTGTGGCAACTGGTTGTTGAACAAGATTTTCTCTGTCGACCCTATACACTTCTTGGTTCATTATTTATCTGACTTTTGAAAAAACATTCATTCGAAGTTATGGGTGTGTATTTGTTTCATCATGAGAGCAAGAGTTACCGTACTTGTGTGTTATTTTCTGTTTACTGTTCCCTCCCTCATTCAAGATTTCATTTCTTTTTAACCCAATCGAGGTTCCCGTTTTGTTACTGTTCGCCCCGTTTTTGGGTTTGGACTTAATCAAGTCGAAAAGGAGGGGCAGTCTTGTAATGTTAGTTTGTAATTTTTTTTTCCAGTTGTTGTTGTATGTGGGGTATCCGTGGGGGGTATCAGGAAAGCTTGGAAAAAAAGTTTTGGGGGTGTTGCCGGGTTTTTTCTGTGTGCTCTGTGTCAATATTTGGGGGTGTTCGGTGTCGTACGCGCTTGTTAAAAGTATGGGAGTGACTTTTTTCATATGGGAGCTGCGGTTACCCCCACCTTTTTGTTATTTTGGTTTGAACTTTTTGTTTTCTTAAAACAAGTACGGCTTTTTCTATCAAATTTCGTTATTTCTAGGTGTTATTTATCGGATTTGTAGGGCCCCCGATTTTATAGTGGCATTTGTAATTGAAACAAACGTTTTTGGTTATCATGCCTTGAAAACGGTTGAAGTGGATGTCCTTGTGGGGGGCTATGTGGGCGGCTTGGGACGACAGGCTGGGGCTGTTAAACGGCTGGGGGCTGTTGAACCGGCTGTGGCTGGTAAACGGCTGTGTTGTGTAAACGGCTGTGGTTTGTGTAAACGGCTGTGGCTGGGGCTGTATGAACGGTGTGGTGTGTGAACGGCTGGGGCTGTGTGAACGGCTGTGGCTGGTGAAGGTGTGGTGTGGCTGTGTGACGGCGTGGCTGTGTGATAGGCTGTGGCTTGGCGGGGAAGGGCTGGGCTGTGGCTGTGTGAACGGTGTGGCTGTGTGAACGGTGGGCTGTGGCGTGTGAACGGCTGTGGTGTTGCGGTTTTGAACGGTGTGGCTGTGTGACGGCTGTGGCTGTGGCTGTGTGAACGGCTGGGGCTGTATGAAAGGTGTATGAACGGCGGTTTAAACGGCTTGGGTTGTGAACGGCTTATGAAGGCTGTGGCTGTGTGACGGCGGGGCTGTGTGAAGGGGGGTGTATGAACGGCTTTGGGTGTGTAAAAGGCTGTGGTTTTGTAAACGGCTGTGGTGTGTGGCGAGAACGGTGTGGTGGGTGTATGAAGGCTGTGGCTGTATGAAGGGCTGTGGTGTGTGAACGGTGGGTGTGGAACGGCTGTGGGTGGCTTTTTGTGAAGGTGGGCTGTGTAAAAGGTGTGGCTGTGTGAAGGCTGGGGCTTGGCTTGGAAAGGCGGGGCTGTATAAAACGGTTTTATAAAACGGCTTTGTGTGTAAGGTGTATACCGGCTGGGGGCTGTGGAAATGGTGGGGGCTTTTGTGAAGGGTGGTGTAGAAAAGGCTGGGGCTGTATGAACGGCTGTGGTGTGTGAACGGCTGTTAAACGGCGGGGGTGTGTGAAGGCTGGGGCTGTGTGAAGGCTGTGGCTGCTGTGGCTTTTATGCGGCTGTGGCTGGGGTGTATGAACGGTTTGGGGCTGTATAAAAACCGGGGCTGTGTGAACGGCTGTGGCTGGGTGAAATGAAGGCTGTGTGGGCTGAAATGAGGCTGGGCTGTGGTGTATGAACGGCTGGGTGTATAAAAGGCTGTGGTGTGTAAAGGCTGTGGTGTGTGAACGGCTGTGGCTGTGTGACGGTGGGGCTGGTGAACGGCTGGGGAATAGTTCACTGATCCCACACGGAAAAATGAGAACACCACCCCAAACAAAATTTGGGTTTAAAACCCCAAAAAATTACCAACATTCTGAAACCAAAATTTTCATTTTTCAAGAGGTGGCACAGTTGTGAATGATTCAAAAGTTGTGTATTTTACGTGTTTATGATTTTTGTTTTATGTGGCATATTTTTTTTTCAAGTAACACATGGTATACTTCGATTTGCCAAATGTTCAATTCCGATTGTCTTATCGGCAATTTTCCTTTTTTTCCCTCGAGTACATAGGGCTATAAGAATTGCATGACGCTTGGGGCGTGCGCGCCTCCCCTGGTCTGTGTGGGCGCGCGGTGCGGGCGTGTGGGTGTGTATGGTGAGTGTGTGTGTGGTGGGGGGGGGGGGGTGCGGGGCGCGCGGCGCGGCGGTGTGTGTTGTTGTTTTGTGTGTGTGTGAGAGAGAGAGAAGAGAAGAGAGAGGGAGAAAGAGAGAGAGGAGAGAAAGGGGGGGGGGGGGAGAGAGAGAGGTGAGGGAGGAGAGGAGGAGAGAGAGGAGAGAACGAACGAACAAACGAACGAAGAATTTTATTTCAGGGGTATGAATAGCTCCTGCTTTTTTACATCCACCCCTTGGGGGCCAAAAGAAATTTAAAAAAGGAAACGAAAAAAAAATTGAAGAATATAAAATAATGGAAAATAACCTTAAAAATTAAAAATTTAAAAAAACAAAAGGACACAAAATCTTGCACAGGGAAAAGACAGAAGGTTTTGGGAGAGGTGAGGGTGGGGTAGGATGGGGTGGGATGGGGACAATTTAAAAAAACAGGGGGGGGGGATGGAAGTAAAATAAGAATGATAAGGAAATGAAAATTTTAAGACAGTTATTGGACTCTTTGGGAAAATGGTGTAAGATCAGAAAGTTTCATCAGTACGTTAAAAGATTTGGGTTTAAATTACTAGGGTTTGGTTGTTTTTTGTTTTTCTGGGGTATTATTCCACAAACCCGCCCCCAATAAGCAAGGCTTGTTTGCATAATTAAGATGGGGAAAGGGGGGATTTATTTTTGCGAATGCGATGATCTTAGAAGTAAATATATTCATTAAATAGGAAGGGGCACTGCGTGTAGTATTTTATGCATAAAAGAGTGCTTTATTGTACAATAGTTTGGTCTTGAATGGAAGGATACCTGCTCGTTCTAATCAGGGTGCCCTAGCGAGGGTTCATCATATTGTTATTTTGACAGCTCTCTTGTATATTACGAGAGAGAGAGGAGGGAGAGAGGGAGGAGAGAGAGAGGGAGAGAGAGAGTGAGAGAGAGAGAGAGAGGAGAGAGAGATGAGAGAGGAGAGGAGGAAGAGAGAGAGAGGAGAGAGAGAGAGAGGGGAAAAGATTCTGAATATTTCACTGCTTCATGAGAATGAGACAAGGTTGGAATTTTTCTCCGTTGTATTTTCACTATATCTAAATGACTCAGAGGCCTAACATTTCAAAAGCAGCTGTGACTGTATAAAATATCAGACTGATGATATTTAATCGTTTAAACTATGCAGGAGTCTACGTTTACTGGCTCTTTAGTACGCAAATGACGCACTATTGTAAGCAGATTCAGTAGACGGTTTACAAAATCTTGATGTTTTTTTCAAGGAGTATTGCAATATGTGGAAACTTGAGATTGACTTAGTCCTCTGAATTCCCTGGGGAACATAGGGCCGCAACCACACTCTTCCAGCGGACACGGTTTTGGGAGATCTTCTTCAGCTTGGCCCACGTCATTCCGGCGGCCTTCACTTCCGCGTCGGTACTCCTTCGCCATGTCTGTCTTGGTCTTCCCACTCTTCTTTTGCCCTGAGGGTTCCATTCAAGGGCTTGTCTTGTGATGTTGGATGGAGACTTTCTGAGGGTGTGGCCAATCCATCCCACTTCGTTTTCTGATTTCTATTTCTATTGGAACTTGCTGGGTCTTGTTCCACAGTTCTGCGTTGGCAATAACATCTGGCATCTGATGTTCACAATGTTTCGCAGACATCTGTTGATAATGTTTGGGTTTGTGGGTGTTTGTCTTTGTTGTTCGCACGTTTCAGAACCATAGAGAAGGACAGATTTCACATTTGAGTTGAAGATTCTGATCTTGTTATGGAGTGAGAGAGCAGAGGAATTCCAGATAGGCCGTTAGCGTAGTAAAGGTGTGCTGGCTTTATTGATGCGACTTTTGATATCCTCATCTGTACCTCCATCTTTGCTGACACACTGCCGAGGTAGACAAACTTGTCAACTTCAGTGATGTCTTCCTGTTGTAGTCGTAGTGGGTCTCGTTGCTGGTTGTGACTCTCATGGCTTCTGTTTTCTTTATGTTGATTTGGAGGCTGTCTTTCCTGCTTCTTCTGCTACCCGGCACAGCTTCTCTTGTGCGTCTTGCTGTTTGTGGGACAGAAGGCTGATGTCGTCGGCGAAGTCCAGGTCTTCCAGTTGCTTGTGTAAAAGTCCACTGGATTCCTGTCCTCTTGCCGTCTGTAGACTGCCGCATTATCCAGTCAACGACATCAGGAAAATTGTTGGCGATAGTAGACACCCTGACGGACGCCGGTTGTGTACAGTGAAGGGCTTCGTTAGCTTCCCATCGTGGACGACCTGGCATGTGGCATCTCGTAGAGTTGCTGGATGATGGCAACAAACTTGGGTGGGAAGCCATAGTGGTGCATGAGTTTCCAGATGGTATCTCTGTCGATGCTGTCAAATGCCTCTGGAAATCCACAAATACTGCGTACAAGGGGGTCTGCCACTCCAGAGACATGCTCGATGATAATTCTCATGGTGGCAATTTGGTCTGTGCATGATCTGTCTTGGCGAAATCCAGCTTGTTCTGGTGGAGGGTCTTGTATAGGGCGGTCTTTAGTCTCTCTAGCATGATTTTGGTCAGCACCTTCCCCGGGATGGACAGCAACATAATCCCTCTCAGTTTTTTACAGGATGACAAGTCCCCTTTCTTCGGCAGCTTCACCAGGTGGCCTCTTTTCCAGTCTTCTGGCACTCGTTCCTGCCCCAGATCTTGTTAGGAGTGGATGCAGCATCTCTGTTGACGTCTGGATGTCTGCTTTCAGTGCTTCAGGTGGAATGCCGTCTGGACCCGTTGCTTTACCTGACTTCAGTGACTTGATGGCTTTGGTAACTTCCGTCTTGGTTGGTGGGCCTGTGTTGATGTCCAGAAGCTGGGTTGGTGGTGGAATGTCTGGGGGGACAGGTGGTGCAGGTTCTATTCAGTATCTCTTTAAAGTGCTCTGCCCACCTTGCTCTCTGCTCAGCTTCTCCTGCAATGGTGTTTCCCTCCTTGTCTTTGACCGGACGATTGGGGTTGCTGGTCTTTCAGAAAGTGTTCGGGTAATCTCATACAGCCTTTTCATGTTTCTCTGTCCTGCCGCAGTTTCTGCCTCTTCTGTGAGCTCGTGGATGAATTGTTTCTTGTCTTGTCTAGCACTTTTCTTAACTTGGCGGTTGACGTCCCAGTAGTGTGCCTGTAACTCTTGCTTGTGGTCTTGGTCTTGGTCTTGGGTCTGGTTGATCTGGTCTTTTAGGTGCTTCCGCTCTGTGATGAGGGTCCATGTTCCAGCTGTCAGCCATTCTTTGTGTTTTCTTCGCTTCTTTCCAAGCACTTGTGTACATGTCGTCTGCCAGACCTCCCTCAGGTCACACAGTGGTCTTCGAATGTTTTCTTCAGCAAGTTGGTCAAGTACGCTGAATCTGTCTCTCAGTTCCAGTTTGAACCCCTCTATTGTTGCTCTCTCCTTCAGACTGTGTACATTGTACTTATGTGATAGTCGGCCTGCTTGGTCTTTGTAGGCTTTCAATTTGGTCTTTAGCACAGCTATCACAAGGTTGTGGTCTGATGCTGCGTCTGCTCTCGTTTCCTCTCACGTCATGTAAACTTCTGCGCCATTTTCTGCCGATGGTAATGTGGTCGATTTGGTTCTGGGTCTTCCCATAGGTGAATTCCAAGTTATCTTGTGAATGTTTTTGTGTGGGAAAACAGTGCCTCCGATGACCATGTCGTTGAAAGCACAGAATTCCACAAACAGTTCTCCATTTTCATTTTGTATTCCTGTTCCGTGTATGCCCATAATCTGCTCTCTGCCCTTGTTGTCCATTCCACTTTGGCATTGAGATCTCCATGAGGATCTTAAGGTCTCTCTTCGGCACTCTATCCATGACTGTTTGGAGTTGATTGTAGAGCTCCTCCTTTTCCTCTGGGTCTGCTACGTTTGTGGGGGCGTAGCACTGTAAGATGGTGGTTTTCCTGCCTTTGAATTGAATCTTGCAGTGGGATCCTTGGTGACACTGGTTCCCAGGACAGCAGTGCTCGCGTCGCCTCGGGTGTCATCAGCAGCGCTACCCGTGCGTGTGTGGCTGGTCTTCTTCTCGTCCAGAGTAGATAATGGTGTCTCCACTTGTCAGCCTTGTTCTTCCTGTTCCTGTCCATCTGGTCTCGCACAGGCCGAGGATCTTTAGGTTGTACCTGTGCATCTCACTACTCACTTGTGCTGTTTTTCCAGTCTCGTATAGGGTTCTGATGTTCCAGGTCCCTATCCTGGTCTTGGCTTTGGTCGTCAGAAGAGTTGTCGGCGCACTGGCTTCCTGAAGGCTTTCACCAGCTCGCGTCATGGGCTCTGCTAGAGAGAACTCTTCCCAACCATGCTATTCTCAGAAAATGTCATTGCGGTTTCTGTAACAAAGTTTGTTTTCTAGGACCGGGTTGTTAGCCCAATTCAAACCCCAACTGGAGGGCCAGTTGAGTGCTCTTTGTCTGGTCTCTACCCTTTGACCTGTCTGGCTTGGGTGGCCCTACCAGGAGACGAATCTCCCGCCAGCATAGCTCTCCGGGTCAAAGAGACACGCAAGCTCCCCAACCAACGGCAAGGTTGCACTCACTGGGAAGGGAAACTTGGATTAGTATGGAAATATTTGATATTCAATGCATGTAAAACACCGAAGTTAAATTTCAAATTCGATCACAGCGGTGTGAACAAAGCAGATTCCTTTAAATATGCTTTATCCTTTAAATTCCTTTTAAAAATTAGATATGCTTATCCAGAATGGAATGTTTTGTCAAAGCTAAGAAAATGGCGTATGAACACACGGAATTTATTTTTCCATGATGCAGAAATTTAGGAACAGAATTTACATGTTAATATATCATCTTTGATCTCTATTAATCAATGGTTGTTTCCGTTTTATTAGACGGTTGCGAGATATGAGGGTATGAAAATATCAATTACAGGAGAAATTACGATAGAATTCCTAAAACATATCTTTAGATTAAAGAAAAATGCCACGAACAATTCAATTCCAGTTGAAACTTGAATTTACCCACTGTCAGTCCTTATGTTGTTGTCTGGTTCGTCATTTTTTCAGATGGATTCCCCCGTCTCCTCGACAAAGGTGGTAGTACGTCGCAGGTCCCAGTCCTCCGTAGAGCTTCCGGGCCACTGGTATTGGGTCGGGCCAGGTTTTCTCTCGGAGCGCTTGGTGGAGCGGGCAGGACTGCAGCAGATGTTCTGTTGTCTGGCTGCCTGTTCTGCAGGGGCACTGCTCTGTGTTGCCGATGCGGAGTTTATGAATAGGTGGTGTTTCAGGCGGTTGTGGCCTGTCTGAGCTGAAAATGGCTACCTGCTCTCGACGAGTCAGCAGCTAGCCTAGTGCGGGTCTGCACTGTTGTGGCGTGGATGCTGCTGCTTCCACTTGTTCTGCAGCTTGGCCTTAATGATGGTGTTAGTCCTTATTAAATCAAGATGAACCTGATCAGGAAACTGGTCTTGCATCTGATGATGCAGACACACTCGTGAAAAGAAAAATGTAAAGGTGTTGTTCTATTTAACGATTAACAATCAGAGTGGATTATTAGGCCCCCTAACATCTGTCAAAATTTTTACTTTTACATTTACGCAACGGGTTTTTTTTCAATTACACAGAATTCAACGTAAAATGTGGTATAACTGCCGAATCGTTAAACTCTGAAATTAGTTGAAACAGGACAATAAATTCACAGTTAGAAAAAAGGACAAATGATTAGCACAGTCTCGATGTGAAAAACCGCGAATTCTGTGCTCGGAGGTACGAATCATCATTGCTTCTTATTCTAAAGATTCACTCCCCAAAATGTTGTTTAACCCTTTCAAACACTAAAATACAAATAAACACACAAAACAGAGTGCAACGTAACGCTTGTTGAGCATGCTATACCAAACTGACGAGTGAATTTTCGAAAAACATATCTTCTTAAGCACAAGAAACAACAGACAAATATGCCTCCTTAAGACGCCATGGAGAATAGACATAGAAAATGCACACAACAATATTCCCTAATCCTACTCAGCAAATATCCTCTTCATAGAAATGCACAGAATACTATTCCCCAAATCGTAGCTAGCATGAGAATTTTTCTTCACACGTCACAAACGACTCACAGACGTTACAAAAAAATGCATAAAACAGTACTCCCACGATCGTAGCATGTTTAAGAATTCTTGTTCAACATCACACACTACAGACTTAAAAATTCACGAAAACAATACTCCCTACATTCAGAACTATGAGAGTTTCTGTTCAGAGGTCCTAAAACGACAGACACAATAAAAATGTCTTTAAAATAACCCCCTCCCACCATCCCGGCCACAGCGACTATGAGAATTCTTCTTCGACGTCTCCAACAACAGGCATGAAAATACACAGCTCAACGCTCCCAAGGTCTCGGCCAGTAGGAGAGTTTACTCAGACATCACAAGCGACAGACATGAAAATGCGTCAACCAATACTCCGCCAGACCTCCAGCTAGCTTGGGAATACTCCTGCTGATTGTGGTGTAGGGAGCTTCTGTGTTGTGCATGTTTATATCTGTTGCTTGTCACGTCTTAAGAAGACAGAGTTGTCGAAATTTTACTTGTCTGTTATGTATGGTGATAAGCAATACTTGTTCTGTTTTCTGTGCTTCTGTCTATTTTTTTTTTTACGTAATGCTGTATAGTCTATGTCAGTTTTTGTACTCCCAGTTCTTATAGAACAGGGAGTACTTTACAATGGGAATGAAGAAATGCTGTCTGTGTGTCTGTCTGTCTGTCTGTCCGTGGTCAAAATGTGTTTCACTAGCTCCAGACAAAACTTCTGGGCCGATCTTTCTGAAAATTTGTAGGTATGTTCATTTTGGGTCAAGGATAATGCCCGATGTTTTATTTTACCAGAATAGCCGTTACTAACGGCTATGAATGATAATTTTAAAAAATCAAGTCCGATACGGGAAATAACCACCGCACCGTCGAGTTTTTTTTTCTTCCACAAACTGGAAATTGTCTCCCTTCTTGCAATAACGGTTTATACTTTTATGTGTAACCAAACTTTGTAAGCTCTTTGGTAGTATAGAGGTTTGTATCCCCGCCTGTCACGCGGGAGACCGGAGTTCAATTCCCCGCTGGGGAGAGCAACATTTTTTTTTCTTCTTACATACAACATTTTTACCACCAAACTGGGAGTACGTTCATATGCTTTGCATTTTTTTTTTTTTTTAACTCTTCTGACACCAGTGCCACAGTAAGATTCATCAGCATCAATGTTTGTCGTCTGCTCCAATTCATTCAGTGCTATGCTGTAAGACGAACGGGTCTTGCCGAAATGTCTGAAGAAAAGAAGCTAGAGCCAATTTATTTGACTTTTACTCCTAGTAGCGACGGGGTTGCGTGGGGGAGTACGGAAGCTCCTGGCTTTCGAAGAGAGAGACTAAAAAAGAAAAATTAACACCAAGTCGCTGGTAGTGGGAAATACTGAATCTTTCTGTCTTAACCATATTTCAAATCAAAACAAAGGAGTCACACAATCACAAAAACAATATGCCATAAAAGAAAGGATGTTACACACTGACAGTACACACATCTTCGCCTACGCTGGTGACACACACACACACACACAAGCGTGAGAAAGATGTATATCTGTATACACATCTCGCAAGACACAAGTCTATACTCCTGAATGAAATACAGGGAATGATCCTCCCCTTCCGTCCCCCATAAGGCCTGGTAATAATATCATTAAAAAAAAAATAGAACAGTTAAAGGTAGATGAAGAAGTAAATAAAACAAGCAAAACTAATGATGAAAGAAGAGACTGAGATAAGATCAATGAATACAAATTGACATTAAAATCAAGACAAGATAAAAATAAAAAGGGGGGGGGGGGAGCAGAGGGAAAGGAGATGGCGGTCGGGGTGAGAGGGAAGGGTATGTCAAAGGATGTGTGTATCAAAGCTGGCATTTCTTAACTTTATTACACTTTGCAAAATACTCAATCATAGCGCAGCCAATGGAAAGATTAAAAAGGGAATGTAAAAAAATAAATAAATAAAAAAAAAACGCTGAGAATTGTCAGAAATTCTTGTCCAAAACACATGAAAATATAGACATCAAGCTCAGATGGTTCCGTACTCATCATCATCATCATCATCATCATCATCATCATCATCATCATCATCATCATCATCATCATCATCATCATCATCATAATCATCGCCTATTACCCCTCTTGGGGTACAGGCCGCCAACCAAGGACCTCCAGGCATCTCTGTCCTGGGCTCTTTTCTCCAGCTGGTTCCAAGTCATCCGAACGTTCCTGATGTCTGCTTCCAGGTCTCTGCGCCAGGTGTTTCTTGGCCGACCTCTTTTTTGTTTTCATTGGGGGTTCCATGTTAGGGCTTGTCTGGTGATGTTGCTTGCAGGCTTCCGCAGCGTATGTTCAATCCAGACTCGACGTCGTTTCTTGATTTCCTGTTCTGCGGGCAGCTGGTTTGTTCTCTCCCAGAGCTCGTTGTTGTCGATGGTGTCTGGCCATCGGATGCCACACACAAAACAGTGGTAATGAATTATATGTAGATGAGGTGGGAGTGGAGTTGGTGGAGGTAGGAACTGACGATGATGGTCGATAAAGCTTTTGGTTGGATCGATGAGATTCAATCGAACAGTTTGGCGTGGATGTGTAATAACATACATCAGTTATGAGCCGATTTCCAAAATGGTGTTGACAAACAAACAAAACATGTAGTCTGTCAATATGAAATCAAAATTGAAACAAAAAACTCTTTAATTGTTGGTCGATCTGGCGATCATTTCAGGACCAGCACCATGCTAGATTCATTACAACGTTTGCCAGCCTTTTTCTCTGTTGTTTGTTTTGTTTTTGTATGTTTGCTTGTTATAAGCTGAACGCATCAGTACTAGATAATGCCGCTGTATGTGTGCTTGTTATAAGCTGAACGCACCAGTACTAGATAATGCCGCTGTATGTTTGCTTGTTATAAGCTGAACGCACCAGTACTAGATAATGCCGCTGTATGTTTGCTTGTTATAAGCTGAACGCACCAGTACTAGATA